>CM055828.1:30104518-30292560 GCA_029582265.1 Zoroaster sp. YZ-2022 | reverse complement strand
AGAATTAATCCAGACATCAGATGCAAGGGAGCTGAATTTTGAAATTGATGGAAAAAATATACGGGGAAAGTTTACGAAAGGTCACGAAATTGAATGCTTCTGAAATTGCTTCAGATGGGATGGGTATTTTCATATTGTGTTTATACACGTCCTGATGCGTGTGTATTTCATTTTTGTAATAAAAGTAGCATAAACTTATTCAACACAAACACTTTTCACATACAAATTAGTTTTTTTTTCTTTAGACTTAGCGCACAATAACAATATAACAATAAAATAATAACAATGCCGTATACTTTTTGCATAATTTTTTTGGTATCGAGAAGCATTTTTGAAAAGGTCCCAGTAACAGTAACCAAACCCTTCTATTAGGCAATTGGTATGTAGCGGGTATAACTATAAGCACTGTTCCTGTTTTAATAATACGCGTCCAAAATATTGGGTTAAACATATTCTGCTCCATTTTACACTTCGGCTTTATCTTTACTGCAGCTGTGAGTTTGAATCAAGGTTACATTTTATTTTAAAAGAATATACAGGTACATGTATATGAAGCGTGGTTGTACCTTTTGACCACAAACTTTGTTAGTGCTTGACTCTTTGAAAAAAGTACCGTATGTTATTTATTTGAAATATCTTACAAGGTTCTCAAGTTTACTAGATCCGAGAAACAGGAACTGTTGATACTGGTGATCATATTGTTTGATATGTTTCTGGAATAAAAAATAAATAAAAAAGGTTTGTCACCTTAAAGTTTATAAACCTTCACAGTGAAAGAATACCAATTCAACGCATTGGAACGGATGCTTATGCATTGCATGAACGAAATCTTTATTTCACTTTATCATTGCATATAAATAGGAACGCGTTCTCTTAGTAAATATCATTTGATACACTATGTGCAATTATATACACCAACGTTTAGTATAGATACAGAATACGAGACTGTGATCAAATGCTGTAATGAACACAACTGAATTTGAAAAATCAAGAAAGAAACTAATTTTTTTTAAATATCATCTCATGTTGAGTCTTCGAACAGTTAAATAAGTTGAATTCTGATATTTTGATATTCTGATATAGATCCACTTTGACTAGTACCGAGAGGGCCAAGTGCACAATTATTTCTCATTTTCCGTGGCAACGATATAGTAAACTGGTATTTTTCATTGTCAAATAATTATTAATCCCACAAGGCATGTGCTTTGTTAGGTTCTCGCATGCCGGGGGAGGGGGACACACTGTCCCTCTCTGATCGTCGTTCATGACACCTTGCGGGGATGTTGACTGGAACAAAATCTATTAATTGACATACAATTGTTTCCCGTGACAGCATTAGGGGGTACCGGTACTACTCTCATATAAAAATGTTTTGTCAAAAACAGTTTTCTTCCCATAATAACCTGAATATTTATCAGTTGGTCATAAATCTATGCACAGATGTTGTCTTGAATGAAATAACATGACGGTAGTTATGATTACTTAAGTCACCACTAGAGGGCGTTCAAAATTATTAGTATTTAATCCACACCAGTTGTAATTCACATTCAGTAATATAATGTAAAATATATTATGGCTGGTTCCTATTTGATCCTGCTGGCAATTTATGACAACGATGTAAGATATTTTGTAGACAATCAATGTTCTTGATGCAATTTTAATGATATTGTAGGTGTCCAGTCATCTAAGATTAGACAGTAGGGTTAAACAACATCGTGTTAAAGCATACGTCGTTATATATCATGTTCATAGATTTTCCTGAAAGCATACTTTTTGTGAAACATTGTAATGGTATCAGACAATCTTAACATTTATCATGCCTGAGGTTCACTTATTTTAAAAAGGAAATTACAATAAACATCGATAGACAACAGTTGAGAGCCTGAAACTTTTAAAAAGAGTGTTGTCCTATAGCCCTTCATTCACAAGTGTGACGTGTGACGAATTGTAAATTAGTTTAAAATCATTTTATTTATTTAATTACTTCATGAATATTTTTACCTATATGATTCAAGACATTCATTTAACAGTACAAAAGTGGATGATTACGTTGTGTTGTACGTAGAAAATAGTTAATAATACATTATTTCGATTGGCAAACATGAACTACGCACTTCATCTAATTTGTTTGCAGTGAGACGCAACATCAGTCAAGATAAATCGGTGGCTCGATGCTGTGTGATTAAAATTTGTGACATGAATACTTACAAACTTTTGAGATTTTGTAGACCATCAAATGTTCCTGGAGCAATTGCACTGATGCTGTTGTTTTCCAGCCATCTTAGATGAGAAAACAAATCAGGGTTAAAACAAATATTATTAAATCCCGTTTATATGGTTATTTTGACCAATGACCAAGGTGAAATAATTATTAGTGATCAGACAAAAACTATGAAAAATATTTCCGCCTGCAGCTCATTAGGCCTATATAGAAAATAAAATCACCTATAGGCCTACAAGGTTAAAACATTGGTATATATCCATCAATGTTCTCAGATTTTCCTGAAATCATATACTTTATGAAACGTTGTCATGGTATTTATAAACAAGTTGAAAATTTGTCCTACGCAAGGTTCACTCATTTTAGAAAATTAAATTTACAAATGAATCTCGATAGACAACAGTTGAGTGCATCGAAATATAAAACATAAAAGTATCAGTTCGTTGTCTTAGTATGTTTAACTTTATGATTAAAGATATACATTAAACAACATATCCGTGAAAAAATGTAGCTCATTACTTTGTTTCGTTAAATAAAAAAGTGAAAAGATATACAAATATTTCGATTGGCAAACATGAACTAAGCACTTCATCTAATTTTTGCATTGATACGTAATATCAGTCAAGAGAAATCGGTGGCTCCATGCTGCGTGACTTCATAACATGAATACTTACAAATAATAGAGATTTTGTATACCAGCAAATGTTCCTAGAGCAATTTCACCTATTTTGTTGTTTTCCAGCGATCTAAAATGGGAAAACAAAGTAGGGTTAAAACAAAGATCATTAACTTCCGTTAATATGGTTATTTTCGCCGATGGTTATTTTTATGGTTATTATTATGGTTATTTTCCTAAAAGCATACTTGGTGAAATATTAGTGATCGGTCAAACTATGAAAAATATTTCCGCCTGCAGCTCATTTGGCCTAAACATCGTGTTAAAGCAGATACAGGCCTACATCGGTATATATCCATCATTGTTCTCAGACTTTCCTGAAATCATACTTTATGAAACGTTGTCATGGGATCGAACAAGTTGAACAATATTCCTGCCTGAGGTTTCACATATTTTAGAAAAATATATTTACAAATGAATCTCGATAGACAACAGTTGAGTGCATTGAAATATAAAACATAAAAGTATCAGTTCGTTGTCTTAGTATGTTTAACTTTATGATTGAAGATATACATTAAACAACAAATCCGTGAAAAAATGTAGCCCATTACTTTGTTTCGTTAAAGAGAAAAAGTTAAATGCATTCAAATATTACGATCGGCAAACATGAACTATAAGCACTTCATCTAATTTGTTTGCAGTGATACGTAACTTCAGTCAAGATAAATCGGTGGCTCGATGCTGTGTGATTAAAATTCATGACTACTTACAATTCGTTGAGATTTTGTAGACCATCAAATGTTCCTGGAGCAATTTCACTTATTTTGTTGTTTTTTAGCGATCTAAGATGGGAAAAGAAAATAGGGTTAAAACAAAGATCATTAAATTCCGTTAATAGGCCTATGATTATTTTCGCCGATTTTGCTGAAAGCATACTTGGTGAAATATTAGTGATTGGTCAAAAACTATGAGAAATATTTCCACCTGCAGCTCATTTGGCCTATACTGTACAGGGTGTCCCCATAAAAAGTATACCGAGATCAAAATTACTGTAATGGCAAAACTACTTTATATATGGGAAAGAGAAATATATCTCTAGAAAGGGTAGAATGTCCTCTTTGCAATGGTATACAGCTTGTGATGTTATTGACACAGGTGAGTGAACAAATTAGACAGATGTTAAGGGTACTGAAAGCAGGACTGTGACAAGTTTGCATATTTGAACAACAAATCTCAACCATGCAAGTGTGCAGAATACCAAATGCCTTTGTTTTTTCAACACATTCTTGAAAACAAGGAATGTACCTAAAACAATGTAATCTGCTTTTGTTTCGCTACTTACCTCAAAAGTTTAATGCAGGTTTTAAAAATGCTTTTTGGACCTTTGTTATTCAAATATGCAAACTTGTCACAGTCCTGCTTTCAGTACCCTTAACATCTGTCTAATTTGTTCACTCATCTGTGTCAATAACATCACAAGCTGTATACCATTGCAAAGAGGACATTCTGCCCTTTCTAGAGATATATTTCTCTTTCCCATATATAAAGTAGTTTTGCCATTACAGTAATTTTTATCTCGGTATACTTTTTATGGGGACACCCTGTATAGCAAGATCACCTATATAAGGGTAAAACACCGTGTTAAAGCAGATATAGACCTACATCGGTATATATCCATCAATGTTCTCAGATTTTCCTGAAATCATACTTTATGAAACGTTGTCATGGTATCTATAAACAAGTTCCAAAATTTTCCTACCTGAGGTTCACTCATTTTAGAAAATTAAATTTACAAATGATTCTTGATAGACAACAGTTGAGTGCATCGAAATATAAAACATAAAAGTATGAGTTCATTGTCCTATAGCCATCCAATGAATAAGTGTGATATAGTGTGACAATTTGTAAAACGAACACAATTTTAATTTAAAACGAACAATACAAAATTTACTCATTAGAGACAATATATATGTTTAACTTTATGATTGAAGATATACATTAAACAACGGATCCGTGAAAAATGTAGCTCGTTACTTTGTTTTGTTAAAGACAAACAAGTGAAAATGCATTTAAATATTTCGATCGGCACGAAACATGAACTTTGTACTCCTTCTAATTTTGTTTTGTCGTCTGATGTAAATTAAGTACAAAATAATGTATGGCAGGTTTCTTTTTGATTGACAAGTAAGTACGCTTTTGTAGACTATCAAATGTTCTGCGTCAAAGTATATTAGTATACTACTAATATTGCTGTTGTCCAGAAATCTATGATGAAGTAGAGTTAAAAACATTGTATTGAAACACATAACAAGAATTATCCTGCCTGAGGTTCACATATTTTAGAAATTTAAAATAACAAAATCTTGATAGACAACACTTGAGTGCATCGATATAAACAAAATGGGTTGGGTGGAATATCAGCCTCCATTAACAAGTGTTAGAGTACCGCACGTTAATTATTTGTTTGAATTTGTTTCTCCAAATGTACTAATTACATATAACCATTTAAATAAGTATAATTTTTTGTCAAAATCAGATACATTAAAGGGACACTATCGTTACGATCAACAGGGCATGGAATCGGGGTGCTAGTTTTAGATGAATCATTGTCTGAAATACCGGTATCATGATTGAATTTTTTTTTTTTGAATTTAAGTAGGCCTAAATACGCTTTTGTAAGATGAGGAAATGAAGTAGGGTTAAAACATTGTATTAAAACGCATAACAACAATGCCCGACTGCCCAAGGTTCACATATTTTAGAAATCTTAAATAACGAATGAATCTCGATAGACAACACTTGAGTGCATCGATATAAAAACTGGTTTGGTGGAATGCTACTCTTCATTTACAAGTGTTATAGAATGGGACAAGTTTTGTTGTGTTTTCAGAAATATTCTCATTACATATAACCTTTCATTTGTTTGCAATGAGACATAACTTCTGCGTGATTGAAATTCATAACATGAATACTTACAAGATTCTGAGATTTTGTAGACCATCAAATGATTTTGGAGCAATTTCACTGATTTTGTTGTTGTGCACCCATCTAGGATGGGAAAACAAAATTGGGTTAATGTCATCATCCTGAGATAAATTATGTCAGGATATAGTCAGCTTATATTGATGATGTTGCCATTCTGAGATAAATTATCTCAGGATCTCAACAAAGTTGGATGCCACTTCCAGAGCTCCGTATGATTGAACATCATGGCTAATACTTACAATTTTCTGAGATTTTGTATCAGTTCGTTGTCCTATAGCCTTACAATGAATAAGTGTTATATAGCGTGACAATTTGTAAAATAAGTTTAAAACGAACAATACAAATATCCTCGTTAGAGACATTTTATTATGTTTAACTTCATGATTGAAGATATGTTAAACAACAGATCTGTGAAAAATGTAGCTCATTACTTTGTTTCGTTAAAGAGAACAAAAGTGAAAATTTATTCAAATATTTTGATTGGCAAACATGAACTAAGCACTTAATCGTATTTGTTTACAGTGATACGAAACTTCAGTCAAGAGAAATCGGTGGCTCCATGCTGCGTGATTAAAATTCATGACATGAATACTTAAAAAGTGCTGAGATTTTGTAGACCATCAAATTTTCCTGGAGGAATTTCACTGATATTGTTATTTGACAGCCATCTGGAAGATGGTAAAAAGAAATAGGGTTAAAACAAAGATCATTAAATCCCGTTATTTGCACCAATCTTCTTAGATTTTACTGAAAGCATACTTCGTGAATTATTAGTGATCGCACAAAAACTATTCCTGGAGCAATTTCATTTTTTTTTCCAGCGATCTAAGATGGGAAAACAAAGTAGGGTTAAAACAAAGATCATTAAACTTCCGTTAATAGGGTTATTTTCGCCGATGTTCTTAGATTTTCCTAAAAGCATATATACTTGGTGAAATATTAGTGATCGGTCAAAAACTATGAAAAATATTTCCACCTGCAGCTCATTTGGCATATTAAGAAAATGAAGTCACGAAGTAGAGTTAAAAACATCGTGTTAAAGCAGATATAGACCTACATTGGTATACATCCATCAATGTTCTCAGACTTTCCTGAAATCATACTTCATGAAACGTTGTCATGGGATCGAACAAGTTGAACAATATTCCTGACTGAGGTTTCACGTATTTTAGAAAAATAAAATTACAAATGAATCTCGATAGACAACAGTTGAGTGCATCGAAATATAAAACATAAAAGTATCAGTTCGTTGTCTTAGTATGTTTAACTTTATGATTGAAGATATACATTAAACAACAAATCCGTGAAAAAATGTAGCTCATTACTTTGTTTCGTTAAAGAGAAAAAAGTGAAAAGGTATACAAATATTTCGATCGGCAAACATGAACTAAACACTTCATCTATTTTGTTTGCAGTGATACGTAACTTCAGTCAAGATAAATCGGTGGCTCCATGCTGTGTCATTGAAATTCATGATTACTTACAATTCGTTGAGATTTTGTAGACCATCAAATGTTCCTGGAGCAATTGCACTGATTTTGTTATTGTGCAGCCATCTGTAAGATGGTAAAACAAAATAGGGTTAAAACAAAGATTATTAAATGCCGTTAATATGGTTATTTTGACCAATGTTCTTAGAATTTCCTGAAAGGTGAGATATTAGTGATCAGACAAAACTATGAAAAATATATCCGCCTGCAGCTCATTGGGCCTATATAGAAAATAAAATCACCTATACAAGGTTAAAACACCGTGTTAAAGCAGATACAGGCCTACATTGGTATACATCCATCAATGTTCTCAGACTTTCCTGAAATCATACTTCATGAAACGTTGTCTTGGCATCTATAAACAAGTTGAAAATTTGTCCTACCCAAGGTTCACTCATTTTAGAAAATTTAATTTACAAATGAATCTCGATAGACAACAATTGAGTGCATCGAAATATAAAACATAAAAGTATCAGTTCGTTGTCTTAGTATGTTTAACTTTATGATTGAAGATATACATTAAACAACATATCTGTGAAAAAATGTAGCTCATTAATTTGTTTCGTTAAAGATTGACTACAACGGAATAATGATAAGTGCTGTGTTGCTGTTTTCGTTCGAGAAATGTGATAATGATTACTAACATATTATTATTATTCAATAAAACTTGTTCCTTCATGCAAAAACAAAATCAATTTGATCGGCGTTCTACGACCCAGAAAAGCCCAGTTTCACCAAAAGCCCTCAACTCATGAATAATTCATACTTCGTGTGTGACGTAGCACCCATGACGCTTTGTTTCCCCCACGCACAACAGTCGATCGTGTGTACGGAACATGCAATGCGGAACAACAGCGGACAAGCGACATCTTCTAGACCGAAAAAAAGCTTCATAAAAACTTCATGCCTCTGCTGACGCATGAAAACGCATGTATAATATACACGGAAGTAACATGGCGTCTTCTGTTTACTCTCGGGTGCTCATGGGTTATACGTCATCCCTTTCCGCTGGTTTACAAGTCCGCTGGTACTATATCGTGGATTTCATAGTGGATTTTCAATGGGTCTTTGTCGGGAACCAGTGCAGGGCGGGAAATTTCAAAAATCGAAGAAGCGGGGTCTAATTTTTTTGGTCAAATTGCAACAAAATTATAAAGAGAAAAACATGACCACAACAATAAATTGTTACCATAACACAACATAAACAAGGTTCGATAGTCAATTTAATGTGAGAGTTCTCGTTGTAGTCCATCTTTAAAGAGAAAAAAGTGAAAAGGTATACAAATATTTCGATTGGCAAACATGAACTAAGCACTTCATCTAATTTATTTGCAGTGATACGTAACTTCAGTCAAGAGAAATCGGTGGCTTCATGCTGCGCGATTAAAATTCATGACATGAATACTTACAAAGTGCTGAGATTTTGTAGACCATCAAATGTTCCTGGAGGAATTTCACTGATGTTGTTATTTGACAGCCAGCTGTAAGATTGTAAAAAGAAATAGGGTTAAAACAAAGATCATTAAATCCCGTTATTTTCACCGATTTTCTTAGATTTTCCTAAAAGCATACCGGTACTTGGTGAAATATTAGTGATCGGTCAAAAACTATGAAAAATATTTCCACCTCCAGCTCATTTGGCCTATTATGAAAATAAAGTCACGAAGTAGAGTTAAAAACATCGTGTTAAAGCAGATATAGACCTACATTAGTATATATCCATCAATGTTCTCAGACTTTCCTGAAATCATACTTCATGGAACGTCGCCATGGGATTGAACAAGTTGAACAATTTTCCTGCCTGAGGTTTCACGTATTTTAGAAAAATACAATTACAAATGAATCTCGATAGACAACAGTTGGGTGCATCGAAATATAAAACATAAAAGTATCAGTTCGTTGTCCTAGTATGTTTAATTTTATGACTGAAGATATACATTAAACAACAGATCCGTGAAAAATGTTGCTCATTACTTTGTTTCGTTAAAGAGAAAAAGTGAAAATGCGTTGAAATATTTCGATCGGCAAACATGAACTAGGGCCTAAGCAGTTTAAGCACTCATCTAATTTGTTTGCAGTGATACGTATAACTTCAGTCAAGATAAATCGGTGGCTCGATGCTGTGTGATTAAAATTCATGACTACTTACAATTCGTTGAGATTTTGTAGACCATCAAATGTTCCTGGAGCAATTTCACTTATTTTGTTGTTTTTCAGCGATCTAAGATGGGAAAACAAAGTAGGGTTAAAACAAAGATCATTAACTTCCGTTGATATGGTTATTTTTGCCGATGTTCTTAGATTAACCTAAAAGCATATTTGGTATAATATTAGTGATCGGTCAAAAACTATGAAAAATATTTCCGCCTGCAGCTCATTAGGCCTATATAGAAAATAATATCGCCTATAGCGTTAAAACAGATATAAGCCTACGTCGGTATATATTCACCAATGTTCTCAGATTTCCTTTATGAAACGTTGTCATGGTATCATGATTGAAGTTTTTTTAATTTTAATTTAAGTAAGTACGCTTTTGTAAGATGAGGAAATGAAGTAGGGTTAAACATTGTATTAAAACGCATAACAATAATGCCCGACTGCCCGAGGTTCACATATTTTAAAAATCTTATGCTATGGTCCCACAGGAATATTTCGATCTTCATGTCGAAATATATTTCGATTCCTGTTTTTTTTGTTATTTTTAATAATTTCGTCAAAATCTCGTATAAATATCGACAAAATATCTGTTTTCCGTGAGGAAATTTTTATTTTTGTATTTTCTCGACAATTTCGATTCATTTTCGATTTTATTTCGACGACTTTCGACTGTTTAGATCATTTCGACTGGCATTTCGACAAAATTCGACTGTTTAGACTGTTTCGATTGATTTCGATTTTTTTTCGAATAATTTTCGATTGTTTTAAAAAATTTGGACAAATGTTCCGATTTATTTCGACTGTAACGATTGTTTAGACTATTTAGAGAGTTCAGATTTATTTCGACTGGTTTTCGAACTTTTAGACTGTTAAGACTATTTCGATTTCATTTTCGATAGTTTCGATAAAATGTCGAAAAAATTTCGATAAATTTGATCGAAACTTTATCGAAAAATAGTTGGTCAGGTTTAATAATTTTCGATTAATGAATTTTTTTCCGACAAATCTCGACAAATATCGACAGTTTCGATTTTTTTAGACTCTTTAGACTATTTCGACTTTTCTCGAGAAAATTTTATAAAAAATCTAAAATCTTGACGAAACACGATCTAGAGAGTCGAAATCTCTGTGGGACCATAGCATTAAATAACGAATGAATCTCGATAGACAACACTTGAGTGCATCGATATAAAAACCGGTTTGGTGGAATGCTACTCTTCATTTACAAGTGTTATATTATGGGACAAGTTTTGTTGTGTTTTCAGTAATATTCTCATTACATATAACCATTCATTTGTTTGCAATGAGACATAACTTCAATCAGGAGAAATCGGTGGCTCGATGCTGCGTGATTGAAATTCATAACATGAATACTTACAAGATTCTGAGATTTTGTAGACCATCAAATGATTTTGGAGCAATTTCACTGATTTTGTTGGTGGTCAGCAATCTAGGATGGGAAAACAAAATTGGGTTAAAACAAAGAACATCCTACTTCCAGAATGTCATCATCCTGAGATAAATTATGTCAGGATGTCGTCAGCTTACATTGATGATGTTGTCATCCTGAGATAAATTATCTCAGGATCTCAACAAAGTTGAATGCCATTTGCAGTGATACGTATAACTTCAGTCAAGAGAATTCGGTGGCTCGATACTGTGTGATTAAAATTCATGACATGAATACTTACAAAATCTTGAGATTTTGTATACCAGCAAATGTTCCTGGAGCAATTTCACTGATTTTGTTGTTTTCCAGCAATCTAAGATGGGAAAACAAAGTAGGATTAAAACAAAGATCATTAACTTCCGTTAATATGGTTATTTTCGCCGATGTTCTTAGATTTTCCTAAAAGCATACCGGTACTTGGTGAAATATTAGTGATCAGTCAAAAACTATGAAAAATATTAAAACAAAGATCATTAAATCCCGTTATTTGCACCAATCTTCTTAGATTTTACTGAAAGCATACTTCGTGAATTATTAGTGATCGCACAAAAACTATTCCTAGAGCAATTTCACTTATTTTGTTGTATTTCAGCGATCTAAGATGGGAAAACAAAGTAGGGTTAAAACAAAGATCATTAAACTTCCGTTAGGGTTATTTTCGCAGATGTTCTTAGATTTTCCTAAAAACATACCGGTACTTGGTGAAATATTAGTGATCGGTCAAAAACTATGAAAAATATTTCCACCTGCAGCTCATTTGGCATATTAAGAAAATAAAGTCACGAAGTAGAGTTAAAAACATCGTGTTAAAGCAGATATAGACCTACATTGGTATATATCCATCAATGTTCTCAGACTTTCCTGAAATCATACTTCATGAAACGTTGTCATGGGATCGAACAAGTTGAACAATTTTCCTGTATAAGGTTTCACGTATTTTAGAAAAATAAAATTACAAATGAATCTCGATAGACAACAGTTGAGTGCATCGAAATATAAAACATAAAAGTATCAGTTCGTTGTCTTAGTATGTTTAACTTTATGATTGAAGATATACATTAAACAACAAATCCGTGAAAAAATGTAGCTCATTACTTTGTTTCGTTAAAGAGAAAAAAGTGAAAAGGTATACAAATATTTCGATTGGCAAACATGAACTAAGCACTTCATCTAATTTTTTTGCAGTGATACGTAACTTCAGTCAATTGGAAATCGGTAGCTCCATGCTGCGTGATTGAAATTCATGACATGAATACTTACAATGTGTTAAGGTTTTGTAGACCATCAAATGTTCCTGGAGCAATTTCACTTATTTTGTTGTTTTCCAGCGATCTAAGATGGGAAAAGAAAATAGGGTTAAAACAAAGATCATTAAATTCCGTTAATAGGCCTATGATTATTTTCGCCGATTTTCCTGAAAACATACTTGGTGAAATATTAGTGATTGGTCAAAAACTATGAAAAATATTTCCACCTGCAGCTTATTTGGCCTATATAGAAAATATAATCACATACAAGGTTAAAACACCGTGTTAAAGCAGATATAGGCCTACATCGGTATATATCCATCAATGTTCTCAGATTTTCCTGAAATCATACTTTATGAAACGTTGTCATGGTATCTATAAACAAGTTCCAAAATTGTCCTACCCGAGGTTCACTCATTTTAGAAAATTAAATTTACAAATGATTCTTGATAGACAACAGATGAGTGCATCGAAATATAAAACATAAAAGTATCAGTTCGTTGTCTTATTATGTTTAACTTTATGATTGAAGATATACATTAAACAACAAATCCGTGAAAAAACTGTAGCTCATTACTTTGTTTCGTTAAAGAGAAAAAAGTGAAAAGGTATACAAATATTTCGATTGGCAAACATGAACTAAGCACTTCATCTAATTTTTTTTGCAGTGATACGTAACTTCAGTCAAGATAAATCGGTAGGTCCATGCTGCGTGATTGAAATTCATGACATGAATACTTACAATGTGTTAAGATTTTGTAGACCATCAAATGTTCCTGGAGCAATTTCACTTATTTTGTTGTTTTCCAGCGATCTAAGATGGGAAAAGAAAATATGGTTAAAACAAAGATCATTAAATTCCGTTAATAGGCCTATGATTATTTTCGCCGATTTTCCTGAAAACATACTTGGTGAAATATTAGTGATTGGTCAAAAACTATGAAAAATATTTCCACCTGCAGCTTATTTGGCCTATATAGAAAATATAATCACATACAAGGTTAAAACACCGTGTTAAAGCAGATATAGGCCTACATCGGTATATATCCATCAATGTTCTCAAATTTTCCTGAAATCATACTTTATGAAACGTTGTCATGTTATCTATAAACAAGTTCCAAAATTGTCCTACCCGAGGTTCACTCATTTTAGAAAATTAAATTTACAAATGATTCTTGATAGACAACAGTTGAGTGCATCGAAATGTAAAACATAAAAGTATCGGTTCGTTGTCCTATAGCCGTCCAATGAATAAGTGTGATATAGTGTGACAATTTGTAAAACGAACAAATTTAAAACGAACAATACAATATATTATAAGAGTATGTTTAACTTTATGATTGAAGATATACATTAAACAACGGATTCGTGAAAAATGTAGCTCGTTACTTTGTTTCGTTAAAGACAAACAAGTGAAAATGCATTTAAATATTTCGATCGGCACGAAACATGAACTTTGTACTCTTTCTAATTTTGTTTTGTCGTCAGATGTAAATTAAGTACAAAATAATGTCTGGCAGGTTTCTGTTTGATTGACAAGTAAGTACGCTTTTGTAGACTATCAAATGTTCTGGGTCAAAGTATATTAGTATACTAATATTGCTGTTGTCCAGACATCTATGATGAAGTATAGAGTTAAAAACATTGTATTGAAACACATAACAAGAATTATCCTGCCTGAGGTTCACATATTTTAAGAAATTTAAAATAACAAAATCTTGATAGACAACACTTAATTGAATGCATCGACAAAAACAAATGGGTTGGATGGAATACCAGCCTCCATTAACAAGTGTTATAGTATTGTACATGTTAATTATTTGTTTGAATTTGTTTCTCCAAATGTTCTCATTACACATAAACATTTAAATAAGTATAATTTATGGTCAAAATCAGATACATTAAAGGGACACTATCGTTATGATCAACAGGGCATGGAATCGGGGTGCTAGATTGAGATGAATCATTGTCTGAAAATAATATCAGTACCTCACAATCACATGATAAGTTTGTGACAAGGTATTACTGATCGGTCAAAACGGATGAACAATGTTTCCGTCTGCAGCTCATTATATCGCCTATACACACTAAGAAATAATGGTTCAAATCTGCACCCATATCGTTGATACAATAGCAGCACCCCTGTGGGTGCAGACTTGGCACCCCCTGGATGTGTGCCTCCCTACGGGTGCAGATTTACACCCTCAAAGGAGCAAATATGCACCCATAGAGGAGGCACACATCCAGGGGATGCCAAGTCTTCACCCACAGGGGTGCTGCTATTGTATCAACGATATGCACCCCTTTGGGTGCAGATTTGATTATTTCTTAGTGTGTAGGGTTAAAGCAGATATAGGCCTACGTCGGTATACATCCACCAATGTTCTCAGATTTTTTTTAATGAAACGTTGTCATGGTATCATGATTGAATTTTTTTTTTTTTTGAAATTGAAGTAAGTACGCTTTTGTAAGATGAGGAAATGAAGTAGGGTTAAACATTGTATTAAAACACATAACAACAATGCCCGACTGCCCGAGGTTCACATATTTTAGAAATCTTAAATAACGAATGAATCTCGATAGACAACACTTGAGTGCATCGATATAAAAACCGGTTTGGTGGAATGCTACTCTTCATTTACAAGTGTTATATTATGGGACAAGTTTTGTTGTGTTTTCAGAAATATTCTCATTACATATAACCATTCATTTGTTTACAATGAGACATAACTTCAATCAGGAGAAATCGGTGGCTCGATGCTGCGTGATTGAAATTCATAACATGAATACTGACAATATTCTGAGATTTTGTAGACCATCAAATGATTTTGGAGCAATTTCACTGATTTTGTTGTTGGGCAGCAATCTAGGATGGGAAAACAAAATTGGGTTAAAACAAAGAACATCCTACTTCCAGAATGTCATCATCCTGTCAGCTTGCATTGATGATGTTGTCATCCTGAGATAAATTATCTCAGGATCTCAACAAAGTTGGATGCCACTTCCAGAGCTCCGTATGATTGAACATCATGGCTAATACTTAAAAATTTTTGAGATTCTGTATCAGTTCGTTGTCCTATAGCCTTACAACGAATAAGTGTTATATAGCGTGACAATTTGTAAAATAAGTTTAAAACGAACCATACAAATATCCTCGTTAGAGACATTTTATTATGTTTAACTTTATCATTGAAGATGTTAAACAACAGATCCGTGAAAAATGTTGCTCATCACTTTGTTTCGTTAAAGAGAAAAAGCATTCAAATATTTCGATTGGCAAACATGAACTAAGCACTTCATCTAATTTATTTGCAGTGATACGTAACTTCAGTCAAGACAAATCGGTGGCTCCATGCTGCGTGATTAAAATTCATGACATGAATACTTACAAAGTGCTGAGATTTTGTAGACCATCAAAT
The DNA here is from genome assembly GCA_029582265.1 of Zoroaster sp. YZ-2022. NCBI lineage: Eukaryota > Metazoa > Echinodermata > Asteroidea > Forcipulatida > Zoroasteridae > Zoroaster > Zoroaster sp. YZ-2022. The sequence continues at coordinate 30,276,975 of CM055828.1, read as the reverse complement.
GTTCCTGGAGGAATTTCACTGATGTTGTTATTTGACAGCCATCTGTAAGATGGTAAAAAGAAAATAAGTGAAATTGCTCCAGGAATAGTTTTTGTGCGATCACTAATATTTCACCAAGTATGCTTTTAGGAAAATCTAAGAACATCGGCGAAAATAACGGATTTAATGATCTTTGTTTTAACAAAGATCATTAAATCCCGTTATTTTCGCCGATGTTCTTAGATTTTCCTAAAAGCATGAAATATTAGTGATCGCACAAAACTATTCCTGAGCAATTTCACTTATTTTGTTGTTTTTCAGCGATCTAAGATGGGAAAACAAAGTAGGGTTAAAACAAAGATCGTTAAACTTCCTTTAATAGGGTTATTTTCGCCGATGTTCTTAGATTTTCCTAAAAGCATACCGGACTTGGTGAAATATTAGTGATCGGTCAAAAACTATGAAAAATATTTCCACCTGCAGCTCATTTGGCCTATTATGAAAATAAAGTCACGAAGTAGAGTTAAAAACATCGTGTTAAAGCAGATATAGACCTACATTGGTATATATCCATCAATGTTCTCAGACTTTCCTGAAATCATACTTCATTAAACGTTGTCATGGGATCGAACAACAATTTTCCTGCCTGAGGTTTCACGTATTTTAGAAAAATAAAATTACAAATGAATCTCGATAGACAACAGTTGAGTGCATCGAAATATAAAACATAAAAGTATCAGTTCGTTGTCCTAGTAGTATGTTTAATTTTATGATTGAAGATATACATTAAACATCAGATCCGTGAAAAATGTTGCTCATTACTTTGTTTCGTTAAAGAGAAAAAGTGAAAATGCGTTGAAATATTTCGATCAGCAAACATGAACTAGGGCCTAAGCAGTTTAAGCACTCATCTAATTTGTTTGCAGTGATACGTATAACTTCAGTCAAGATAAATCGGTGGCTCGATGCTGTGTGATTAAAATTCATGACATGAATACTTACAAAATTTCGAGATTTTGTATCCCAGCAAATGTTCCTGGAGCAATTTCACTGATTTTGTTGTTTTCCAGCAATCTAAGATGGGAAAACAAAGTAGGATTAAAACAAAGATCATTAACTTCCGTTAATATGGTTATTTTCGCCGATGTTCTTAGATTTTCCTAAAAGCATATTTGGTGAAATATTAGTGATCGGTCAAAAACTATGAAAAATATTTCCGCCTGCAGCTCATTAGTCCTATATAGAAAATAATATCGCCTATAGCGTTAAAACAGATATAAGCCTACGTCGGTATATATCCACCAATGTTCTCAGATTTTCCTTTATGAAACGTTGCCATGGTATCATGATTGAAGTTTTTTTTTTTTTAAATTGAAGTAAGTACGCTTTTGTAAGATGAGGAAATGAAGTAGGGTTAAACATTGTATTAAAACACATAACAACAATGCCCGACTGCCTGAGGTTCACATATTTTAGAAATCTTAAATAACGAATGAATCTCGATAGACAACACTTGAGTGCATCGTTATAAAAACCGGTTTGGTGGAATGCTACTCTTCATTTACAAGTGTTATATTATGGGACAAGTTTTGTTGTCTTTTCAGTAATATTCTCATTACATATAACCATTCATTTGTTTACAATGAGACATAACTTCAATCAGGAGAAATCGGTGGCTCGATGCTGCGTGATTAAAATTCATAACATGAATACTGACAATATTCTGAGATTTTGTAGACCATCAAATGATTTTGGAGCAATTTCACTGATTTTGTTATTGGGCAGCAATCTAGGATGGGAAAACAAAATTGGGTTAAAACAAAGAACATCCTACTTCCAGAATGTCATCATCCTGTCAGCTTGCATTGATGATGTTGTCATCCTGAGATAAATTATCTCAGGATCTCAACAAAGTTGGATGCCACTTCCAGAGCTCCGTATGATTGAACATCATGGCTAATACTTAAAATTTTTTGAGATTCTGTATCAGTTCGTTGTCCTATAGCCTTACAACGAATAAGTGTTATATAGCGTGACAATTTGTAAAATAAGTTTAAAACGAACCATACAAATATCCTCGTTAGAGACATTTTATTATGTTTAACTTTATCATTGAAGATGTTAAACAACAGATCCGTGAAAAATGTTGCTCATCACTTTGTTTCGTTAAAGAGAAAAAGCATTCAAATATTTCGATTGGCAAACATGAACTAAGCACTTCATCTAATTTATTTGCAGTGATACGTAACTTCAGTCAAGACAAATCGGTGGCTCCATGCTGCGTGATTAAAATTCATGACATGAATACTTACAAAGTGCTGAGATTTTGTAGACCATCAAATGTTCCTGGAGGAATTTCACTGATGTTGTTATTTGACAGCCATCTGTAAGATGGTAAAAAGAAAATAAGTGAAATTGCTCCAGGAATAGTTTTTGTGCGATCACTAATATTTCACCAAGTATGCTTTTAGGAAAATCTAAGAACATCGGCGAAAATAACGGGATTTAATGATCTTTGTTTTAACAAAGATCATTAAATCCCGTTATTTTCGCCGATGTTCTTAGATTTTCCTAAAAGCATACTTGGTGAAATATTAGTGATCGCACAAAAACTATTCCTGGAGCAATTTCACTTATTTTGTTGTTTTTCAGCGATCTAAGATGGGAAAACAAAGTAGGGTTAAAACAAAGATCATTAACTTCCGTTAATATGGTTATTTTCGCCGATGTTCTTAGATTTTCCTAAAAGCATATTTGGTGAAATATTAGTGATCGGTCAAAAACTATGAAAAATATTTCCGCCTGCAGCTCATTAGTCCTATATAGAAAATAATATCGCCTATAGCGTTAAAACAGATATAAGCCTACGTCGGTATATATCCACCAATGTTCTCAGATTTTCCTTTATGAAACGTTGCCATGGTATCATGATTGAAGTTTTTTTTTTTTTAAATTGAAGTAAGTACGCTTTTGTAAGATGAGGAAATGAAGTAGGGTTAAACATTGTATTAAAACACATAACAACAATGCCCGACTGCCTGAGGTTCACATATTTTAGAAATCTTAAATAACGAATGAATCTCGATAGACAACACTTGAGTGCATCGTTATAAAAACCGGTTTGGTGGAATGCTACTCTTCATTTACAAGTGTTATATTATGGGACAAGTTTTGTTGTCTTTTCAGTAATATTCTCATTACATATAACCATTCATTTGTTTGCAATGAGACATAACTTCAATCAGGAGAAATCGGTGGCTCGATGCTGCGTGACTGAAATTCATAATATGAATACTTACAAGATTCTGAGATTTTGTAGACCATCAAATGATTTTGGAGCAATTTCACTGATTTTGTTGTTGGTCAGCAATCTAGGATGAGAAAACAAAATTGGGTTAAAACAAAGAACATCCTACTTCCAGAATGTCATCATCCTGAGATAAATTATGTCAGGATGTCGTCAGCTTACATTGATGATGTTGTCATCCTGAGATTAATTATCTCAGGATCTCAACAAAGTTGGATGCCATTTGCAGTGATACGTATAACTTCAGTCAAGAGAATTCGGTGGCTCGATACTGTCTGATTAAAATTCATGACATGAATACTTACAAAATGTTGAGATTTTGTATACCAGCAAATGTTGCTGGAGCAATTTCACTGATTTTGTTGTTTTCCAGCAATCTAAGATGGGAAAACAAAGTAGGGTTAAAACAAAGATCATTAACTTCCGTTAATATGGTTATTTTCGCCGATGTTCTTAGATTTTCCTAAAAGCATACCGGTACTTGGTGAAATATTAGTGATCAGTCAAAAACTATGAAAAATATTAAAACAAAGATCATTAAATCCCGTTATTTGCACCAATCTTCTTAGATTTTACTGAAAGCATACTTCGTGAATTATTAGTGATCGCACCAAAAACTATTCCTGGAGCAATTTCACTTATTTTGTTGTTTTTCAGCGATCTAAGATGGGAAAACAAAGTAGGGTTAAAACAAAGATCATTAAACTTCCGTTAATAGGGTTATTTTCGCCGATGTTCTTAGATTTTCCTAAAAGCATACCGGTACTTGGTGAAATATTAGTGATCGGTCAAAAACTATGAAAAGTATTTCCACCTGCAGCTCATTTGGCATATTAAGAAAATAAAGTCACGAAGTAGAGTTAAAAACATCGTGTTAAAGTAGATATAGACCTACATTGGTATATATCCATCAATGTTCTCAGACTTTCCTGAAATCATACTTCATGAAACGTTGTCATGTGATCGAACAAGTTGAACAATTTTCCTGCATGAGGTTTCACGTATTTTAGAAAAATAAAATTACAAATGAATCTCGATAGACAACAGTTGAGTGCATCGAAATATAAAACATAAAAGTATCAGTTCGTTGTCCTAGTATGTTTAACTTTATGATTGAAGATATACATTAAACAACAAATCCGTGAAAAAATGTAGCTCATTACTTTGTTTCGTTAAAGAGAAAAAAGTGAAAAGGTATACAAATATTTCGATTGGCAAACATGAACTAAGCACTTCATCTAATTTTTTTGCAGTGATACGTAACTTCAGTCAAGAGAAATCGGTGGCTCCATGCTGCGTGATTGAAATTCATGACATGAATACTTACAATGTGTTAAGATTTTGTAGACCATCAAATGTTCCTGGAGCAATTTCACTTATTTTGTTGTTTTCCAGCGATCTAAGATGGGAAAAGAAAATAAGGTTAAAACAAAGATCATTAAATTCCGTTAATAGGCCTATGATTATTTTCGCTGATTTTCCTGAAAACATACTTGGTGAAATATTAGTGATTGGTCAAAAACTATGAAAAATATTTCCACCTGCAGTTTATTTGGCCTATATAGAAAATATAATCACATACAAGGTTAAAACACCGTGTTAAAGCAGATATAGGCCTACATCGGTATATATCCATCAATGTTCTCAGATTTTCCTGAAATCATACTTTATGAAACGTTGTCATGGTATCTATAAACAAGTTCCAAAATTGTCCTACCCCAGGTTCACTCATTTTAGAAAATTAAATTTACAAATGATTCTTGACAGACAACAGTTGAGTGCATCGAAATATAAAACATAAAAGTATCGGTTCATTGATTAGCCATCCAATGAATAAGTGTGATATAGTCTGACAATTTGTAAAACGAACAAATTTAAAACGAACAATACAATATATTATAGTATATTAGTATGTTTAACTTTATGATTGAAGATATACATTAAACAACGGATTCGTGAAAAATGTAGCTCGTTACTTTGTTTCGTTAAAGACAAACAAGTGAAAATGCATTTAAATATTTCGATCTGCACGAAACATGAACTTCGTATTCTTTCTAATTTTGTTTTGTCGTCAGATGTAAATTAAGTACAAAATAATGTCTGGCAGGTTTCTGTTTGATTGACAAGTAAGTACGCTTTTGTAGACTATCAAATATTCTGGGTCAAAGTATATTAGTATACTAATATTGCTGTTGTCCAGACATCTATGATGAAGTATAGAGTTAAAAACATTGTATTGAAACACATAACAAGAATTATCCTGCCTGAGGTTCACATATTTTAAGAAATTTAAAATAACAAAATCTTGATAGACAACACTTGAATGCATCGATATAAATAAAATGGGTTGGATGGAATACCAGCCTCCATTAACAAGTGTTATAGTATTGTACATGTTAATTATTTGTTTGAATTTGTTTCTCCAAATGTTCTCATTACACATAAACATTTAAATAAGTATAATTTTTGGTCAAAATCAGATACATTAAAGGGACACTATCGTTACGATCAACAGGGCATGGAATCGGGGTGATAGTTTTAGACGAATCATTGTCTGAAAATAATATCAGTACCTCACATGATAAGTTTGTGACAAGGTATTACTGATCGGTCAAAACGGATGAACAATGTTTCCACCTGCAGCTCATTATATCGCCTATACACACTAAGAAATAATGGTTCAAATCTGCACCCATATCGTTGATACAATAGCAGCACCCCTGTGGGTGCAGACTTGGCACCCCCTGTGTGTGTGCCTCCCGTACGGGTGCAGATTTACAACCTCAAAGGAGCAAATATGCACCCATAGAGGAGGCACACAACCAGGGGATGCCAAGTCTTCACCCACAGGGGTGCTGCTATTGTATCAACGATATGCACCCCTATGGGTGCAGATTTGAATTTGTATTTCTTAGTGTGTAGGGTAAAAGCAGATATAGGCCTACGTCGGTATATATCCACCAATGTTCTCAGATTTTTTTTATGAAACGTTGTCATTGTATCATGTTCGATTTTATTTTATTTTTTGAAATTTAAGTAAGTACGCTTTTGTAAGATGAGGAAATGAAGTAGGGTTAAAACATTGTATTAAAACGCATAACAACAATGCCCGACTGCCTGAGGTTCACATATTTTAGAAATCTTAAATAACGAATGAATCTCGATAGACAACACTTGAGTGCATCGATATAAAAACCGGTTTGGTGGAATGCTACTCTTCATTTACAAGTGTTATATTATGGGACAAGTTTTGTTGTGTTTTCAGAAATATTCTCATTACATATAACCATTCATTTGTTTGCAATGAGACATAAACTTCAATCAAGAGAAATCGGTGGCTCGATGCTGCGTGATTGAAATTCATAACATGAATACTTACAAGATTCTGAGATTTTGTGGACCATCAAATGATTTTGGAGCAATTTCACTGATTTTGTTGTTGGACAGCAATCTAGGATGGGAAAACAAAATTGGGTTAAAACAAAGAACATCCTACTTCCAGAATGTCATCATCCTGAGATAAATGTCAGGATGTTGTCATCCTGAGATAAATTATCTCGGGATCTCAACAAAGTTGGATGCCACTTCCAGAGCTCCGTATGATTAAACATCATGGCTAATACTTACAATTTTCTGAGATTTTGTATCAGTTCGTTGTCCTATAGCCTTACAATGAATAAGTGTTATATAGCGTGACAATTTGTAAAATAAGTTTAAAACGAACAATACAAATATCCTCGTTAGAGACATTTTATTATGTTTAACTTTATGATTGAAGATATGTTAAACAACAGATCCGTGAAAAAATGTAGCTCATTACTTTGTTTCGTTAAAGAGAACAAATGTGAAAATTCATTCAAATATTTCGATTGGCAAACATGAACTAAGCACTTCATCTAATTTTTTCCAGTGATACGTAACTTCAGTCAAGAGGAATCGGTGGCTCCATGCTGCGTGATTGAAATTCATGACATGAACACTTACAAATAATAGAGATTTTGTATACCAGCAAATGTTCCTGGAGCAATTTCACTTATTTTGTTGTTTCAATTCAATTCAATTCAAAGTAACATTTATTTCCACATGATATCATCATCAAGAAAAGTACAGTGGGAAAATACTGAAGTGGAGACACGTTCCAAAAAAGCAGGGCTTGTCAAGGAACAGCCTGTATACAGAAACAGAGTAACAGCTTTACACAAAAAAAACATACGCATCATTAATACCACATACAACAAACAACAATGACAGTGTGCATACGTGTACTAAGACTGACAAAAGTAATTAGACAATAAGTAACTTAATGAGAAAATAATAAAATGACTGTAGAAAATAAAATTTAAAAGGGTTTACTGAGGAGACTGGTGAATTAAAAAAGACTTGAGTTTGTGTTTAAAAAGAGCGAGTGATTGACATTCAGAAAGTGATAGTGGAAGGCTATTCCAGTTTACAGGGCCAGAGAACGTTACAAAATGTTGAGAGAGCGTGGTTTTGACAAGTGGAATGTGAACTTTAGAAGAAGACCGGGTATTGTGACTGTGAACAGACCTATTTAAGATTATGCAAAGTTGGAGGAAGTAAATTATTGGAGAATTTGAACATGAAAATATCTTGTTGGAAGCTGTTGATATTAGTAAGAGTAAGAAGATTAAGTTTACGAAACAACGGTCTAGTGTGTTCTCTATACTGAGCCTTGGAGATAATACGGACAGCTTTTTTTTGTAACTTCACTAGTTTGTCAACTCTAGAATGAAAGTTATTTGCCCATACAATGTTACAATAAGACAAATGCGGAAGAATCAGTGAACAATACAAAGTACGTAAAATATTACATGGGAGAATAAATTTAAGCCTACTTATGATACCAATACTTTTAGACACTTTGTTTTCAATCTCTTTTATGTGAAATTTCCAAGTAAGACCATTATCGATATAAACACCAAGAAATTTGGTATGTGACACCTGCTTAATAGGAACAGTATTAATCTTAACTTGACAGTTACACTGTAAACATAAATTAGTCATTTTGACTAATAAAAATTAGTCCTGCCCTACGTCTGAAATGACTAATAAAAATTAGTCAGACAAGCCAGATGACTAACATTAATTAGTCAAATACAAGACAAATATTAGTCAAATGTGACTTATTTTAATTAGTCATCTGACTAAATCCAAAAACGTCTGAAATGACTAAACGTTAGTCATCTGACTTTTGCAATTAGTCATTCAAAGTGATGACTAATCACATTAGTCACACGACTAAGGCTTCATTTCATGTAAAAACAAAAGAAATTAAGCAAATTAAATCATATAATTTTGTCAAAAATATTTATTTCAATGTAATCGGGTTTTACCTTCACTTAACTGTGTAACAAAATGTGTATACTCTTAAAAGAAAGTTTGAATACATTGCATCTTCACAAAGACCTTGTATTACGGGTTACACCTCGTTGAGGTATCATGCAGCTTTAAAAGTGTATTTTTTTCTTAGATATGTGATGTGTCATACATCACATACCGGTATCTAAAAAGAAAATTTAAAAAAAAAACACTTTTAAAGCTGCATGATACCTCAACGAGGTATAACCCGTAATACAAAGTCTTGTTCTTTGGTTTGAATAAAAGTACATTAATAAAACATAATAACTATAAAGTAAAAAAAGTAAATTAAATATATCCACAAGTTCAGCTTCAGTGAATCTCTTCAAATTGCAATAAGTTGGCAAAACAGCAAAACAAATGTAGACACGAGGAATATATGCCACATCTGTTTATTACCCCACCCCCCAGTAGTTGGGTTGCAACAGCAAAGGCGGAGATAATAAGCGCACCCCCCACACACACACACACACAATAGTAGTACATACATTTTTGCAATCCAGGTTTCCAGGTTTCTTAGTGGCAAGTAAATTTAGTAACTTACAATTTTGTGCAGTAAATATAAAAACCATGTTCAAATATTTTGGCAAGTGATTTTCTGTTTTAATGAAAAAGGCAAGAATAAATCTCACGAATAGCACCATAACTGATTCCAAATGTGTTGTAAATTGAAAACCAGGGAGTCTTAATTCTTTTCACACATTCAGTGAATTCAAAAGACACCAAGACAACCCTCTGGCTAAAACCATGTTGTTGGTCACATTACTTGTCAAGATGCTGGTTTAATCTCTCAAGTAATGTGACCACTGCACGTTCGATCTTCACATTATCCTGTACATTCAGGATAACTTTCTAGAAGGTTAGCGTCTTCTTAAAACTTGCTGGATATGCCAAGTTGAAAATATAAAAACAGGCCAGGTATCTGAGAGGTCCGAATCGTCTCATTTAATGTATGGTGCGCCATCTTCCTGTATATCAATGAGAACATAAAACCAAAAAATACTTTACAATTATATTGTGCGATGTCTTTTAGGCAAATGATATTCAACAAATGTTTTGTGAGCGCAACAGCTCCAGTTCCAATGTAGCAGAAAAGGAGGTCACAACCAAAAACCAGTGGTTGAACTGCCACTATGCTTTTGAACAGCTCTCAACATGAATCAGGAGACAGCTCCTCATTGAGGTGTAAAAGCATGAAAGAGTAAATCTTGCTGGAATGCCCATGAACTACAGGGCTGGTGTTACCACTGCTGTAAAAAGTTCAAATTGGGTATAAGCATTCTCAGAATATACTGACTGGAATGTCAAATATAAAAAAATTCTCAAAACCACTTCACTCCAAAGGAGTATATGCAGTTTCACAGCGTTGCATATAAGGTACCCGAAAACTCCTTAGATTGTTTATAAACTACAGAAGCCTCAATTTATTTTTAAATGTTTAATTTATTCAATACAATATTTTCAAGCTACACTGTAGTTCTTTGCATATCAAACACAACACACATTATGTACTTACACTCTCCTTAGCAAGTAACAACATACTGCTTGTCTTTTCTCTTAACAAAGCCGGAATACCAAGTATGACTGCGACAGAAGTTGCCTCTGAAACAATGTTTATAAAAGACCACATTTAGTACAAAAATATAATCAATCATTTGTCAATGACAAAAGCTTCTTATTTAAAGCCCCTCTACAATATTATTTTGGCAACTCTGATTGACTAACCGTGCTTAAGTTTCACCCAAGTGCAAATGTGCTCACATTATGGATAAAAACCTAGAAAAACTGAAATGGTGATTGTTGAGGTGAATCACGCAAGACAGCAATTTCGCAGATTCTGTTTTTCTGTCTGAATCTTATTTTCATAATTTCTCTTAAATGTCTGCACTTCAGGCAGAATAACTTTAAATCACATAATCTTCACATCAATTAAGACTTGCTTACATTTATTTTATTCTGGAATAGTGGAACTTATAATGTTGTATAGGGGCTTTAACTAGGTTTATCATCCTAAAACCAACTGACCTTTTTCTAGCAATTCCATCCCATTGCAGAGGGATGTTATCCAGAGCCTTCTGGTGCAAGTCTTCCAATTTCCTGGCCGACCCAAACAGCTTCAGGATGGCACTTTCATACTTCTTCAGGCCTTCATCCAGAAGTTCTTCTACTCCAGCTCTTGTTCCCTGCAGTCTCTTGAACTCGGATAGCATCTGTTAATATCAAATCAAGAAAAAAATAAAATTACAAATCGAAATATGAAACCCACATTTGCTCTTTAAGTTACAGGCCTCTTTACATGTAATGTCCACTTTATATTTAATCATTTTATTATTATTTCTGTAATAAATATTTATTTGCTTTTTAGCACTGATTGACTGAATATACATTTTTTTTAAATGGAAGCGATATAAAGCTCATAAAAGTAGTAGGCCTAGTAGTCTGCATTTCTTTATTTAATGAAAAAACAGTAACAATTATATTTACATTTATTTTATGCAATTAAATTTTTCTAAGTCATTGACCAAGCTAAACAAATGTATTTATCAAAACTAATGAAATAAAAATAAAAACAATAGAAAATATTAGAAACTAATAAAGAAATAAAGAAACTTAAATAAAGAAATCAAATAAAGAATTGAGGAAATAAGGAAGTTAAATAAAGAAATGAGTAAAAAGGAAATTAAGAAATAATAAAAACAAAAGCAAGATTATAATGTGGGTCATTCCCAACCCCTACAAACGTAAACAATGACAAAACCTAACACAATGGTGCGGTCTGATGTCATTGCGCAGGCATCTTCGGACGGAGAAAATCGGTTATTTTTACGAAGAAAAAACTATTTTTTCCTTGAAAAATAAGTATGCATGAAAGTGCAAATAATTTTGAGCCGTGTTTCCAGATACACTCTGGCAATAAATACCGCATTTGAAGGTATTTTGTAACTTGTTGTCTTGAGTTGTCGTGGAGTTGTATTGAGTTGTCGTGAAACCGTCGAGTTGACGCTAAATAGTGTGACCGAAAATAAGGCCTCAACTAATAAAACATTCACTTAATACAACGAAAACTGGACTTACCTTGCAATTGATGACATTCCTGAGTTCGTTGACATTATTTTGATGTTTGATGGCTTTGATGAATGCAAGATTGCAGTAGATTATGACAGCGTTCTAGCAAACAATATCGCTTTGCACACAATAAGCAATCGCACAATGCATTAACGTTACACGTCGATACAATGGCGGCCAATAATGCAAACGTGGCGCGGTTCAATTTCAATGGTACCCGTTCAATGCATGGACAATACGCAAACCGCAAACTACCAGTTGCGTTCAACCAATAGGAACTTAGCAGTTGCATAACCGTATCAATTTCGTTTTTCTTAGTCGTATGACGAGACACATTAGTCATTGACGAAGTAATAATGTTCCCATCCAGGCAAATTATTTGTGATTTTGTCACCGATTTGAAAGAAATAACATTCAATTATCACTGAATGAATCAAATGGTACACAAAATGTATCACAAAAAATTATCATGACCATTTTCATATGAATTTAATACTACAAAAATGTTTAAAAATATGTGTTAATGAAAAAGATCATAAGTCCGAATGACTTGAAATAAACCCCAGCGAAAATTCATTCTGAAAGCAATTATAAACTTGAAATAATCAAGTTTTGTTCATAACGAATGACTTATTTTTATTAGTCACAAACATCAGCAATGACTAACCTAAATTGGTCATTTGTGACTAAACATTAGTCCTACGTTGATTTAATTAGTCATTGAGAGTTGACTAATCTAAATTAGTCGTTTTGACTAATTTATGAGCACAAATGACTAACTTATGTTTACAGTGTAGAGGGAGAAGAAATATTGGACTTTTTACGAAAAATCATAAAATTACATTTGTTCAAGTTAAGAGACAGTCTGTTGACTTGGAGCCAGGTAGCAACATTACCCAATTCGATGTTGATGGTATTAATAATAGAAACCAGAGTAGCATTGTCACCAGAATAAAAAACATTGGTGTCATCAGCAAATAAGATAAAAGATAAAGAAGTAGATGAATAACAAATATCATTAATATACAAAGAAAACAACAACGGGCCGAGAAGAGATCCTTGGGGTACTCCACAAGTAACAGTGTTGGTAGCAGAGCTAGAACAGCCAATTCGAGTATACTGACTTCTGTTGGAGAGATAACTTGTAAACCAGTTTAACGGAGTACCCCTTATACCATAATAACTTAATTTATGTAAAAGAATGCTATGATTAATCGTGTCAAAGGCTTTAGAGAGGTCTAAAAATATTCTTACAGAAATATAATTATTCTCAAAACCTTTAGTGATTTTGTTGATCATATCAATGAGGGCCATGTCAGTAGAGTGGTTACTTCTAAACCCATATTGACCATTGAATAAAATGTTGAATTTATTTTAAAAGGCACTGGTTCTAATGTAGGCTATCTTTTCGAGTATTTTAGAGAAAACTGACAAAAAGGAGATGGGTCTATAATTAACCAGTTCACAATGATCACCACTCTTATAGATGGGAGTCACCCTAGCTATTTTGAGCTTGTCAGGAAAGATACCTCTGGAAAGAGATAAGTTAAAGACATGACACAATGGAAGGCTGACATGCCCAATGACAGATTTTAGCACATCTGGACTGATGTCATCGTATCCTGAGCTCTTACCATTCTTCAAAGAATTAACAATGTCACAGATTTCCTTTTGGTAAGTCGGATACAGGTACATAGAATCAGTATAACTGCTCTTAAGATAATGATCAAAGGCTACGTTGGGCTGAGGTATTAGACTGCTCAAAGAAGGGCCAATGCTAGTGAAGTAGTTGTTAAACGCAGTGGCGATTTTGTCAGGGTTGGTAATCAGCCTTCCATTGTGGTTAATCTTCTTAAACATCGTATTGGTAGAAGCGTTTTTGTTAAGAATTGTTTGATAATACTCCAGGTCTTCTTAACATTGTTCTTGGCATCATTAAATTTGTCAGTGTAGTAATCAATTTTACATTTCTTGATTAAAATATTAAGTTGATTGCGATAAAGGATAAACTTACTTTTATTAGACGCTGAAGGGTGATTAAGCATTTTTTTAAAATACAATCTATGCTTATATTTGACAGATTTAATCAAACCAGCAGTCATCCAGCACTTTTTTTTACGAACAACATTAGCTTTAACTTTCTTGGCAGGAAAACACTTGTCATAAAGTTTGGAAAGCATTAAGTGGAACATATCAAAAGCCCCATTAGGGTCCTCGTTGGATAGCACATAGTTCCAGTTAACCTTGCTAAGTTCATTCGAAAATGAGGCAATATTACAAGCATTGATTTCCCTTCTCACATACTGTTCGGATCTCAGTGGAGTTTTATGAGTACTGAATGTGGATATTTGAAAAACTGGCAAATGATCAGTGATGTCAGCAAACAAGATTCCACTTGAGATATTGCAATCAGTGTTATTCGAAATAATGTTATCAATAAGAGTAGCACTGGTTTCTGTGATGCGGGTGGGTTTGTTTATTAATGGAAGTTGGTAATTGCTGAACAAACTATTTACAAAGTCCTGGGTGGCCTGATGCGATTCATATTGAAGGAGATCTATGTTGAAATCACCCATGAAAAACGTGAGCTTGTTTTCCTGATTGATTAAATGTAGAAGGTCATCAAAAGATTCAATCAAATCAACGGGGTGGACCGTAGGTGGCCTGTATAACCTCCTACAATGATATTTTTACGCCCTGGGGAAGATATTTCGATGAAAAGTGACTCACAGATATCGCTGTTTAAAAGAAATGGAATTATGTACATACAAAGCAACTCCTCCACCTCTTTTGACTGCTCTATCTTTACCAAGAAAGCTGTAACCTTTAAGTTCGTATGGTGGACTATCCTTATGCAGCCAAGTTTCAGTAAAACCAAGGATAGAAAATTCAAAGTTCAAAAGAGCAAGATAGTCACCAATGGCATCAACATTTTTGTAGAAGCTTCTTGCATTCAAATGAAAGGTAGAGAAGTTGCTTTGGTTAATATCTTTGTTATACATTTCGTTAAACTGATCACAAAACAAGTAGTCAGAAGAATAATTCTGTGTGTTGGAGTAAAAGTTTGCATCAGGATCAATGTCCGAATTACCACCAAATTGGTTGTTAAAACTGAGGGGATTGAAACGCATATTTGAGAGTCTCTGAGTATTGATTCTGTGATCAGTTTTCAATTCAAGAAGGGCCAAGAAGAAATCTTGATCGTCACCTAAATGATTGAACGGCAGTGCATGTTGAAAACACGGATTGTGTTGGTTACATAATTCACAAATACCAGCCATACACAGGAGGGGAATCAATTGAAAGTGCTAAACAACCCTCATCGCATGACAAGCTTTCTACATCTGTAAGATTTACATATTTAAAGTCAGTGGTAGTATACGTATCCATGACAATTGTAAACACAAAAACACTACAATGAGACATAAGGTACAATGAAAACACAGATATACAAGTTAAATTTGACATGAAAAAGAGGCGGAAAGAATGTCATATCCGGCCGCCACTTTTTAAGGGCTTTTTTGGATTTTTTTTGCAACCACTAACCAGTTAAAAAATCATTCTATCGATTTTTGGTGGTACAGAAAGCGAAAACTATCTTTAAAATCCACTTTTATGATGGTTTTCGGACTTGATTTCCCTTCTAAAAAAATCCTCCCCTTCAGAAAATAGAAGGATCCTATTATAGTTGCCACTACGCATGTACAATGACCGTGTTGGTCACTAATTGTGGAGTTTACAAGATCAGACTGACATGACTGAGGAAGTCATCGTATACCAAAAATGCCTGATTTTTCATGAAATAAATATCCTGGAATAATTTGAAGTATATGTCCATCATCATCATCCATATGTTCTCCACCTTACCAGGTAGGTAAGATTACATTATTGGTTATATTTAATGAAAAATAGTGGCGGCCAGATACGACATTCTACCCAAAGAGGCAATGTGATTGGAATGAATGCAATTCAAGAGAATCACAAGAGATTGTTATTAATTTACATCTAGGCCTAAATGTCCAAACTGTCCATGAAGACGATTAGTTCATGTAGACGACGGTTTAGCAGACGTGGTGTGCCTTTTTCCATCAATGAAGAGATCGCCGTTTCGGAATACGACCTTGTGCCCTGAGTCATATGCCTTCTTCATGATGTCTCTCATAGATCTCTTTTTCGCAAGATCGGCGGCTGGCAAATCTTGCAATGCAAACACACCAGTATTGCTTAGAGAAGATTTGGCATGCTTCAAAATCGCAAGACGTTCAGGTCGGTATAGAAATTTGACCAGAATATGGCGAGGTTTCAGCGACATCTCAGAGGCTAGTTTGGGAGCGCGACCAGACCGATGTGCGTTCTCTATCTTAACGTCCTCCATGTTGAATTTGGTGGATAAGATCTCTCTCACCTTCTCAAGGGGGTATGACGGGTTCTCGTTAACAGCTTCCGGTATACCGCCAAATCTTAAATTGAAGCCTCGGGAATAGCGTTCAAGGTGTAGATTAGCCTCTTCAAGCTGGACGATTTTAATTTGGGTTTCATTCATTTGGGACGCCATCTTGGATAAATCATCGGACAATGAAGCGTTTTTCTTTTGAATATCTTCGATGGATCGTGATGTAAAGTCTAGGGATTTCTCCATCTCTTCATGATTGGATTCCATTTTCTCCATTCTGGTAAGAAGATCTTGTTGATTGTTGATAACTTTGTCAAGCTTACCATGGAGATCGGCTGCCATGCCCATGATATCCTGCCGCAAACAAGCGATCTCGCTGTCCGAAGAGCTTCGGGAACGGGCGGTAGGCAGATGGTCACCTGACGTGCTTGGCGCGGTAACACTGGAACTCGATAGTTCAGCTGACACAGATCCCTTTTTCTCCTTTCTTGGAGGCATGATGTTATTAAAAACTTCACAAGAAGAGTGTATTGGCAAAATGATTGTGGAAAGCGTTAATAAATGGATGAATAAAATGAAGAGATGGAGAAAAATCGAGGTTTTGCTGTGATTCTCGAGGAGCTCGCACTACATGCGTCCGTTCATGACCCCACTCAACTATCCAACAACAATTTATTTGATTATGTTTACCAGCGTTCCAAGATTGAAAAACAAAGACGGGTTAAAACGGAGATCATTAAATTCCGTGATATGGTTATAGTTTCGCCGATGTTCTTAGATTTTCCTGAAAGCATACTTGGTGAAATATTAGTGATCGGTCAAAAACTATGAAAAATATTTCCACCTGCAGCTCATTTGGCCTATATAGACTTTCCTGAAATCATACTTCATGAAACGTTGTCATGGGATCGAACAAGTTGAACAATATTCCTGTCTGAGGTTTCACGTATTTTATAAAACTAAATTTACAAATGAATCTTGTTAGACAACAGTTGAGTGCATCGAAATATAAAACAAAAGTATCAGTTCGTTGTCCTAGTACGTTTAACTTTATGATTGAAGATATACATTAAACAACAGATCCGTGAAAAAATGTAGCTCATTACTTTGTTTCGTTAATAAGAAAAAGTGAAAATGCATTCAAATATTTCGATTGACAAACATGGACTAAGCACTTCATCTAATTTATTTGCAGTGATACGTAACTTCAGTCAAGATAAATCGCTGGCTCGATGCTGTGTGATTAAAAATTCATGACTACTTACAATTCGTTGAGATTTTGTAGACCATCAAATGTTCCTGGAGCAATTGCACTGATTTTGTTGTTTTTCAGCGATCTAAGATGGGAAAACAAAATAGGGTTAAAACAAAGATCATTAAATTCCGTTAATAGGTCTATGATTATTTTCGTCGATTTTCCTGAAAACATACTTGGTGAAATATTAATGATCGGTCAAAAACTATGAAAAATATATCCACCTGCAGCTCATTTGGCCTATATAGAAAATAAAGTCACGAAGTAGAGTTAAAAACATCGTGTTAAAGCAGATACAGGCCTACATTGGTATATATTCATCAATGTTCTCAGACTTTCCTGAAATCATACTTCATGAAACGTTGTCATGGGATCGAACAAGTTGAACAATATTCCTGTCTGAGGTTTCACGTATTTTATAAAACTAAATTTACAAATGAATCTTGTTAGACAACAGTTGAGTGCATCAAAATATAAAACAAAAGTATCAGTTCGTTGTCCTAGTATGTTTAACTTTATGATTGAAGATATACATTAAACAACAGATCCGTGAAAAAATGTAGCTCATTACTTTGTTTCGTTAAAGAGAAAAAAGTGAAAATGCATTCAAATATTTCGATTGGCAAACATGAACTAAGCACTTCATCTAATTTGTTTGCAGTGATACGTAACTTCAGTCAAGATAAATCGCTGGCTCGATGCTGTGTGATTAAAAATTCATGACTACTTTAATACAATTCGTTGAGATTTTGTAGACCACCAAATGTTCCTGGAGCAATTGCACTAATTTTGTTATTGTACAGCCATCTGTAAGATGGTAAAACAAAATAGGGTTAAAACAAAAATCATTAAATCCCATTAATATGGTTAATTTGACCAATGTTCTTAGAATTTCCTGAAAGGTGAGATATTAGTGATCAGACAAAAACTATGAAAAATATTTCCGCCTGCAGCTCATTAGGCCTATATAGAAAATAAAATCACCTATATAGGGTTAAAACATCGTGCGTGATTGAAATTCATGACATGAATACTTACAATATGTTGAGATTTTGTAGACCATCAAATGTTCCTGGAGGAATTTCACTGATTTTGTTATTGTACAGCGATCTGTAAGATGGTAAAACAAAATAGGGTTAAAACAAAGATCATTAAATCCCGTTATTTGCACCAATCTTCTTAGATTTTACTGAAAGCGTACTTCGTGAATTATTAGTGATCGCACAAAAAATATTCCTGGAGCAATTTCACTTATTTTGTTGTTTTTCAGCGATCTAAGATGGGAAAACAAAGTAGGGTTAAAACAAAGATCATTAAACTTCCGTTAATATGGTTATTTTCGCCGATGTTCTTAGATTTTCCTAAAAACATACTTGGTGAAATATTAGTGATCGGTCAAAAACTATGAAAAATATTTCCGCCTGCAGCTCATTTGGCCTATATAGAAAATAAAGTCACGAAGTAGAGTTAAAAACACCGTGTTAAAGCAGATATGTTCTCAGACTTTCCTGAAATCATACTTCATGAAACGTTGTCACGGAATCGAACAAGTTGAAGAATTTTCCTGCCTGAGGTTTCACGTATTTTAGAAAAATAAAATTACAAATGAATCTCGATAGACAACAGTTGAGTGCATCGAAATATAAAACATAAAAGTATCAGTTCGTTGTCCTAGTATGTTTAATTTTATGATTGAAGATATACATTAAACAACAGATCAGATACTTTGTTTCGTTAAAGAGAAAAAGTGAAAATGAGTTGAAATATTTCGATCGGCAAACATGAACTAGGGCCTAAGCAGTTTAAGCACTCATCTAATTCGTTTGCAGTGACACGTATAACTTCAGTCAAGATAAATCGGTGGCTCGATGGTGTGTGATTAAAATTCATGACATGAATACTTACAAAATTTTGAGATTTTGTATACCAGCAAATGTTCCTGGAGCAATTTCACTAATTTTGTTGTTTTCCAGCGATCTAAGATGGGAAAACAAAATAGGGTTAAAACAAAGATCATTAACTTCCGTTAATATGGTTATTTTCGCCGATGTTCTTAGATTTTCCTAAAAGCATACTTGGTGAAATATTAGTGATCGGTCACAAACTATGAAAAATATTACCGCCTGCAGCTCATTAGGCCTATATAGAAAATAATATCGCATATAGCGTTAACACAGATATAGGGATACGTCGGTATATATCCACCAATGTTCTAAGATTTTCCTTTATGAAACGTTGTCATGGTATCATGATTAAAAAAATTTTTTTTTTAAATTTAAGTAAGTACGCTTTTGTAAGATGAGGAAATGAAGTAGGGTTAAAACATTGTATTAAAACGCATAACAACAATGCCCGACTGCCCGAGGTTTACATATTTTAGAAATCTTAAATAACGAATGAATCTCGACAGACAACACTTGGTCGAATGCTACTCTTCATTTACAAGTGTTATAGAATGGGACAAGTTTTGTTTGTGTTCTCCCAAATATACTCATTACATATAACCATTCATTTGTTTGCAATGAGACGTACTTCAATCAAGAGAAATCGGTGGTTCGATGCTGCTTGATTGAAATTCATAAATCACACAGCATCGAGCCACCGATTTATCGATTTTGACCAATATTCTTAGAATTTCCGGAAAGGTGATATATTAGTGATCAAACAAAAACTATGAAAAATATTTCCGCCTGCAGCTCATTAGGCCTATATAGAAAATAAAATCACCTATAGGGTGAAAACACCGTGTTAAAGCAGATATATTGGTATATATCCATCACCATTTCCTGAAATCATACTTCATGAAACGTTGTCATGGGATCGAACAAGTTGAACAATATTCCTACCTGAGGTTTCACGTATTTTAGAAAAATAAATTTACAAATGAATCTCGACAGACAACAGTTGAGTGCATCAAAATATAAAACAAGTATTAGTTCTTTATAGTTTGATGAAATTCTTGCGTCGGGTGATAAACAATTGATTTAATTTTGCCCTACACCGACGTGTGTATAGCACTGTATACTCAGTGCTTTCCGAGTGTCTGTGGGAAAAAAAACTTCACAGGCGACTTGGACGGGATTCGAACTCACGGCCTCCTGCTTATTAGTGCAGATGTCGTATCCTCTCGATCACCGAGCTAGCTTGTCCGATGTCGATTGGCTGGCTAGAATATCGTGGCACCCGCTGCTATAGATGTATAGGATTCTATATAGGTCTAAGGAATGACAGCAAGTTGCCCTAAGGAATGACAGCAAGTTGCCCTAAGGAATGACAGCAAGTTGCCCTAAGGAATGACAGCAAGTTGCCCTAAGGAATGACGGCAAGTTGCCCTAAGGAATGACAGCAAGTTGCCCTTAGGAATGACAGCAAGTTGCCCTAAGCAATGACAGCAAGTTGCCCTAAGCAATGACAGCAAGTTGCCCTAAGGAATGACAGCAAGTTGCCCTAAGGAATGACAGCAAGTTGCCCTAAGGAATGACGGCAAGTTGCCCTAAGGAATGACAGCAAGTTGCCCTAAGGAATGACAGCAAGTTGCCCTAAGGAATGACAGCAAGTTGCCCTTAGGAATGACAGCAAGTTGCCCTAAGGAATGACAGCAAGTTGCCCTAAGGAATGACAGCAAGTTGCCCTAAGGAATGACAGCAAGTTGCCCTAAGGAATGACAGCAAGTTGCCCTAAGGAATGACAGCAAGTTGCCCTAAGGAATGACGGCAAGTTGCCCTAAGGAATGACGGCAAGTTGCCCTAAGGAATGACGGCAAGTTGCCCTGAGTAATGACAGCAATTTGCCCTAAGGAATGACAGCAAGTTGCTAGGAATGATACAAAAGACACAAACAGTCCTCTTCAAACGTAATGTAGACTTTTATGCTCTGAAATTGTTATATGAGCTAATTAAATGAATAATAAACAAAGTCAGAATGGATGGCCCTTTAAAATTCAAGATGGCGGCCTTGGCTCTCCATACTAACAAAACATAGGCCTAAGTAATATTATTTTGAGGTTCAAAACCCGAAATATAGCATTATGTAAAATAACGATGTTTTAGTTGGTCGGAACAAAAGGTCGAATAATTGGGGAAAGTGGCGACCAAATTATTCAGCATATCAAGATTTTAAACGTTTGATCATAAAATCAATATTGGCACGAAAAACTGGACTTCTATCTTTAAGACCCGCATTTATGTCTAACACCAGTTGTTTGATTTCAATTGTACATTAAATGTACAACAAACCATTTGTAGTTACTCTCAATTGTCAAACGACTCTTTATTAATTGCAGTGGTGGATTGGGGGCAAAGGGGGCATGTTCCCCCCACATCGCCATGCATGTACATTAACTATATTTTTGGGGTGCCCACTGTTTTGGCAGTGTGCCCCAGGTCCCTTATTTGCCTAGTGTCCCTCTGTTTCCAGACCCTGGATCCACGCCTAGTTAATAAGACAACCAAAATGTTGTACTTTCATCGGTAGGTGCCTTTATCTTCGAATATTTGAAAGGAAAAACACTATTCGGATATTCGGTTCATCTATCGAATAACCGAATGTGTGGTTATTTGGCACATGCCTATGAGCAATACCAGTAAGTTGAATACAACAGAAATTATAATACGTTCCCATCTTAAAATTAAAGAAGAGCGAACATAACACTTACAATATTTGTAAGAACGAAAAGTCTTTAAAAAGACCAGTTGGTAGAATGTAGATATTTCCACCCGATAACACACTGCAGATATTAAAAAGGTGTCATTATCATAGAAAGAAAAGGCGCTTTATTACACATTTTGTCAAATAACGACATTTACTATAGGTTTTCCCGGCCAAGTTCCTCAATTTAGCAGCCATTTTCAACGCAGCGTCAATCAATTTCGCTCGAAACCGATTGCTGCTCAAAATCATCAGGAATTCAATTTGCTTAATTAAACGGTCATTCAATTTCATTTCACGTGTCATGCAATTAACAATAATGCGCATCCAATTTAAAAATACTCTCCAACAACATTAAATTTCGCCTAAGCTTCCCGTGGCGGTACATTCAGTCATTCAAATTCGTTATTGGGCAAGCATTTGTGACATTTGTGCAATGAAATTCACACTGTTAAACTTGTTTTCCATGCATGTTTCAATTTCATAGTAGCAATTGGTTCACTCATTGTAAGAGCCTGCCACTTTATTAAAGGATACAGTTCCATTTTTACAATTCACTACGTTGACAGATAAAGATAACGAAACGGCAGCCCGTGGTCAATTATCTGATGTAGTCCGAGCACGCTTGATTGAGTCGTTCGAGGAATGTCCCCAAAATACATAAATTGAGAAATATGTAAGTGGAAACAAATGATAAAAAAACAAAGTAAAAATTTTAACGATAATGTAGAAACATTAACGAAAATATTAATGAGAAAAACACATGATTGAAATTGATTGCCTGTAAATGAAATTGAAAATGAAACTCAAGTGCAAATCCTCATTCAAGCCAATCTGGCGAAATTGAATGACGGATGTGAACCACTAAAATGAATGACGCAAATCTGAGATTTAATGTCTGAAAACGAAATTGAATGCCTGAATTCCTAATTCGAACCGTGGTAGCAACCGGATCAGCAAAATCTCTTTAATGCGAACGCACGGAAACGAATTTGAATGTGACGAACTTGGCCGGGAAAACCTAAAATTTGACCGGCAACAGACATGAATTACGTTCAAATCTCATCATGATTATTATTATTATTATTGTTTTATATATTATATATATATATTTTTTAAATTTAATTTACAGTGCTTCATACATACGTCAGAGTAAGGTCAAAAATCAAATCAAAAATTTAGTTTAATTAGTGTTATTTCTATCCCCAGCCCCGCTGTACGTACAGTATATCTGTTGTGTTCATGATGACAGCAAGAGTAGACTGGTTCCAACCATTCATGCAATCGACACGTGTATAACCATACTGAATCCAACAATTGCAGACATCAGGACACAGCTGATCTACATAGTAGTAGTAGTAGTAGTAGTAGTAGTAGTAGTAGTAGTAGTAGTAGTAGTAGTAGTAGTAGTAGTAGTAGTAGTAGTAGTAGTAGTAGTAGTAGTAGTAGTAGTAGTAGTAGTAGTAGTAGTAGTAGTAGTAGTAGTAGTAGTAGTAGTAGTAGTAGTAGTAGTAGTAGTAGTAGTAGTAGTAGTAGTAGTAGTAGTAGTAGTTTATAATAACAATTTAATTTAGTTTTAGCTTATTTCATTGTCGTTAATGAGAAAAACTGAACATACATTAAGATTTGTCGTATTCATTCCAACTCGGAATTTACGTCTCCAGTTGACAACAATTTATTTGCGAAATAATTGGATTAATTGCACTAAAATGGGAGCACCTCAGACATAATTTGTTTAAGGAATGTTTGATAACATCATCAATTTTACATCAAGTAACTGAAAATCAATCAGTATGAAATGTTTATCTCAGGTCGTCAATACATTACTGAGAAAAGTTCATTTGAGAGCTCCAAATTACGTTGGTCAATGACACCTTCTGACGTCATGTTAATTTTTAAAAATTCAATTTCATCAAAATTGGGAAATTAGGGGAAAAGGGAAATTAGATAATGGTAAACATTTTTTGCCCTAGTAAGAAAGGACGTAGGGTAAGCTGGTGTTATTGTTCACACAATAGTAATCACTATAAAATTGTACATTTCCACATTTAATTTGTATTTTTATCAAAGTAGCTTTTTTATTTATTTATTTGAGTGTATGCGCATTGACAAATGCGCATCATGTGTTTTCCTTTTTTTTTAAAGAAGAGTCAAGCAGAATGTGTGTGTTTTAAAGTTTTTGTTGTGGACATTTTAAGAACCAGACTATATATACTGTAGTAAGGTGACTATCATGGAATCAATGGTCGTTGGGAAATAAGGATAATATCACAGCATTATTCAAAGGCGCCGGTCTAAATGGAAAAGAAAATTCTCAAATAGATGTAAAAGCAAGTGTAAACAGATATGTTTTGAGTCGCTGCTGAAAGAGAGAGATATTTTGTATTTCCCTGAGGTCTTCTGGCAGCCTAGGTGCGATACAGGAAAATGCCCTGTCCCCGTAATAGGCCATAATACGTGGGTCATTTTTGTGTTCGTTCGTGCAACACAGAAGGGGATTACTTACTTTTTTCACTATATAAAGAAAATGCTATAGTAATGTCAAATTCACTTATCCCCAGATGTATTTCGTGCACATGGTCGAGAAAATGACGAAAAAACTTCCGTAATTCATTGAAAAATCATGATAATACCCAATCCAAAATCTGTCCCAACTTCAAATCCAGTACGCACAATCTGTATATACTAATTTCAAGTTAGTATATACTAATTCTGAGTTGGGCCACATTCCACAAGTTGTCAACAAACAAGATGGCGGCACTCCCAACGTGTGACGATGTGGGGAGTAAAAGTCAACGTTTTTCAGACTTTTTGTGTGTGATGCACATAGTACCATCAACAAAAAGTAGGTTCATTGAATTTAGCAAGGATTCGTGGAGTAAATTTGTAAGTTTTGGAACCAAA
The DNA here is from genome assembly GCA_029582265.1 of Zoroaster sp. YZ-2022. Lineage (NCBI taxonomy): Eukaryota > Metazoa > Echinodermata > Asteroidea > Forcipulatida > Zoroasteridae > Zoroaster > Zoroaster sp. YZ-2022. The sequence continues at coordinate 30,252,045 of CM055828.1, read as the reverse complement.
TGGACAAAATTTGACTGCAGAGAAGGAGAAATTGCACGGAGTTCTGCTATCAATCTCGGTATTGATTTTCAAGATGAGCAAGAATGTTTGAATGCACAACCCTACTACTCGGACCATGTTGGGTACCACTACCAGTATGAGTGCTACAGTACAAACGTTTCTGTGACATCAGTAAGGTCCGGAGAAAGGAGGAAACAGCCCAGAAGTTGAAAGAAGTGAACAACACAGGTTAGATTTTGGTTTGTGATAATTTTTGAGAGGTGGGGTGGGAGTATTTAGGCCTTTTCAAAAAAATTAAAATGGAGCGAAGGGAAACAGGTTAATGAAATCAACTTGGCCCTGCACCTACTCATATATTTCAGCAATCCTTTTTAAATTTTATGTTGAACATATCGATTCATTTTAAAGTTAGTTTGCTGCCCAGCCACGGGACGACCATAAATTGTTTTCAGTGAAATTTACCAAGTTTTAATTATATTAGGAAAGGGAAAAGCATATGGTAGAATTATTTTTTTTAAAATTGGGGGGGATCTACTTCATGAAAAAAATCCCCTGAAGCACTGCGGCAAGCGTGGAGTTGTTTCCTCCTGAATCACAAAGAAAACCTAATTTAAATTTTTTTTAAAAGGTTTTGGTATGCACATAGTTAACTTGCTGTGCATACTTGACTTGGTATACAGACTTTTTGACTTGGGGGATCGGGAACAAGTTGACCCTTTCTGTTTTTCCATTACGACTCATTTTACAATTTGTCTATTTGGGTTGCTGAGTTGGGGGGGGGGGGCTGCGTAATTTGTGCACCCAAACGACGTAGACAGGAAATTATGTTGCACATGTTGATTAAATGTAATTAAATCACAACTACTCTTCGAACGTTAGTTAGAATGCCATTGAGAATTTTTGGTAATTTTTTTTTACAAGACCAATCTAGAAGCTAGCTCTGTTGGCTTAATAATTCATGGCTTTTGAGAATTAAAAAAAATGAACTGAAAGAGCAATCATCCATTTTTGATAATAGCAAACAAATAAATACAGTGCTGCCTATGTATGCTCTGACAGTTGGGGGGGGGGGGCAGAAGATGAGCAGGGTGGGGAGTCTATCGATTAAGAGCATTTTGTTTAATCTGCTACCATAACAATTTTGCACTCATGTTTAGGGCTTGGCAAGACACTTTGGATCAAATTACTATAATTATCAGGGCTAAATTGATAAACCAGTAATAGGTAATAGGTAATAGATTGTAGACTGATGACTTTCCACTGGTACATCTGCTGCTGGCTAGACAGCAATTTTCCATTAATTGTCCTACATCGTACATCTCACTTGTGTTATCAGGTGTTTTTTTTTCTTTATGTTTTGTCCATATGTCACATGATGTGACTGTGCTGGGTTTAATTACATCTGACTTTGTCATGGGCTGAGAGTTGAAATGAGAACATTATAATAAATATTTACTTTGATAAATTATGTTTAATGTTAAAGTTGAAGTGAAATAATTCTTTGATTGATACAGTACAATTTAGAAGTGTATAAAATGAAATGTCACATTCACTGTATAATGAATATTTTTTTATTTTTCACTTTTCTCACAAACCAGGCACCAGCATAGACAAAGACCCTGGAGAATGTTCTGGTTTGAGCAGTGTTGATGACAGCTATCAGCGTGAGCTTAGATCTTCTGAAGGAAAGAGGGCAAGACCATGGATATGAAGACACATGTTCCCAGATGAGTGTTTGTTATGTAATGGGGCAAAATATCGCAGAGATCGTGTGTCAGGGAAAAGGTCATTGGTAAGGCTAATAAAATGTGAGCAGGTTAAAGGGGGTCAACTTCTGACAGCTGCCCGCAAAAAGGAAGACACAATTCTCCTTCAGAAAATTGATGGCCAAGACTTGGTCGCCCGAGAACTTCAGTATCATCCCGAGTGCTACAAAGCATATACAAGATTCCTTGGCAAGAAGAGCAGACCCCTCACTCCAATTCAAGCTGGATATGAGGATGCATTTTCGGAATTCGCTGATGATGTGATCCGACGGCGCCTCATTCAAAATAAGGAAATCTTGACATTGGCAAGGCTGAATAAACTGTTTGTGAGTAAAATCAGAGAAATCCATGGCATCGATGCTCCATATCGCACATGGAATTTAAAAAAGGGACTTCAGCAGACCTTTCCTCAGTTGATTTTCATAAGACCTTCAAACCGAAGAATGAGTGACATAGTTTTTACAGAAACATTGTCTGCTGAGGACCTTGTCGAAGATTTGTTGGAAGAATCAACATCAGGTGATAGCTCAATAGAAGATGACAACAGCGCCAACATCAGCAAGGATGAAGATGCACCGCCAACTCAAAGTCCCAATGCAACTTCCATCAGGGAATTGTAAATCCACTGCATTTGTGTATCACAAGGATAATTGATTCGGCGAAGTGATAATATCTAAAATCATAAAACTGTAACTTCTTGGCAGGCCACAGTGAAAATTTAATTGAAACTAACAAAGAAATAAGTAACATCTTCAGATTGGTTATTTTTTGTTTAGCCTAACTCTTACTAAAACAATTTGCCATCCACGACATGTTTCTGACACAACTGAAAGGAAATTTGGTTACACTGTACATGTAAGTCCTTTCTAATGAAATGAAAAATATGTGCCATGAGATGCATATAGTTTTTTTTTTGTCTGTGCTGACATCAGATCACAATTGTATCAACTGCAAAAGCTTCACCCATGTAATTTTGCTCATTTTGCTCATTTTTCTTTTTCTGTTTGAAGGCTAGGCAAAAGGGGGAGGGGTTGCAGGGGGTTTCACAGTAAAATTTTGTTTAGAAAAAAAGGGTAGGGGATACATATGTTTTGGTGCACCCCATCTGGTCTTGTGTTTGGGGCTTGGTTTGAAATAACAATCGTGCATACCCCTCCCCCCTCCCCCAATTGTTGAGCCAAATTTGAAAGTTTACAAGCCCGGTATATATTGGATATAGGCTTGCTACTGATTAATGTGGTCATGAAAATAAAAATGAAACAGAAAAAAATACAGTAGTATTGCAGCATTTCAATTAATAAATTTTATTTTGCAAACACAAGACATACAAGTAATATTTTAACACTATGTACTGTTGTACTTTTTTTTTTTTTACAAAAAACTGTGTGTCTGCAGGGAATGATTTTGATGAATAATTAATGCAAAAAGTTTTTCTCAGGGGAGGTTCCCTCTTTTTGAAAATCAACCATGTACAAAATCAGACATGACACATGTAATTTCTGATGCCGTGTGCCTCCCTTTTGCCCCTCTAGATCTGCCCCCTGGATAGATGGGGATGGTAGAGATGATGGGTTGGGGTGCAGGTTGGGTGGAGGAGGGTTCCCGGGAGAGGGAGTGGAATGTGCCCAAATCAAACCTCTACCGAATCAAAGCTAAAAGTTGTTGCATTCCTTTAAAAAAAACAAAAAGGGGGGGGGGGGGGGTTACACGTCCTTTCAGCGAATCCTTTCTCCTCCCAGTCCCTTTCTTTGCACTCCCTATCTCTGTCCCAGACCCTGCATTTCAGTATTTCAGTACAGGGGAGGGGAACATTTATACATGAGAAAGAACAGTTGGTAGATGGATATGTCTTTAAATAGCTATAAGTTTACAAAAACAAAGCGGGGTGGGGGGACACGCCCCCAACCCCATCCCCCATCCCCCATCCCCCATCCCCCAACCCCCATCCCCCTCCCCCGGCAAGACCACTACACAAGATAAAACTGTCCACCACCACCCTACCCCAAGGCTGCATGGGCAAACACCACATTTCATTATGCTTGAACTTTTGAAGCATATCAACATGGTACAGTGCTTAGTGCATTGCATATGCAGCCTATTACATTATTCATAAGTACAGTTTTATTAATAACTCTCAAAAAAATTAATGTGCAGTTTTCACGCTTGGGGATAAGCTGTTTTGGATTCAGATACATATTTGCAACCCATTTAGAGTAGTTTTAAGTAATCCCCAGCCGTGTTGCACGAAAAGTGAAAACTAGACACATTTTGCCTCCACGTATTATGGCCTATAACTGGCTAAGCGAGTCCGGGGAACAAAGAGCATGTTGTTGGTTGACCTTAAACCTGGTCTGACCATGGAGGAAGGAAAACACTTCCTCTATTGTCTGACAGTGCGGGGCCTCAGCATGTTCTGGATATAGAGTGGAACAGAACCATGGAGTGCCTTGAATGTTACAAGGGTTATTTTGAATTGAATACGCTAATTGACTGCCAATCTGTATGTTTTGGAGTTGGATTTTGTGTCTGAGTTGTGGAGAAGAGATGATTATGAACTTTGTCACAGATTATAACACTTGAGCGATTTAGTATTTGTTTACTCATATTAACTTACCTGATTGTCATAACTTACCTGATTGTGCCATGAGGACACAAAATCCCTGTGCGATAAGAGCTACAACGATGAAACCCAAGTAGTCCATGGTTTCTCGTTCCACCTTGTGACCTTTCCCGTTGATGTCAAAGATGGTTTATGAGATGAACTACTATCTGAAATACATACAAATGAAACTAAAATGATGTTGTTCTTTCATTTTCAGTTTAAAGGGACAATATCGTCAATCATAGCAGACTTTTAACAGGGCATGGAATCGGTGACCTAGTTTAAGATGAACACAGTGGCTGATAATTACTGGCTCATTTATGCAGCTGCAACGGGTTTGACCTTTTTATTTGGAATATTATTTTCAGTCACTGAATTAATCTAAAACTAGCACTCCGATTCCATGCCCTGTTGATCATGACGATATTGTCCCTTTAACGAGTAAGTAAAGACACCGGTAATAAAACATCATGATGTGCATTCAAACTGAATGAAAACACCGAGCAGTGAAGATATTGGCATTGAAATATCTTGGTAAATTATTGCAAAAATGTAATAGTCATAGATTTTGATCTTAACAGTAAATTTCTATTCAACGATTGCTACTCATTGAATATACTGTTGTCTGATGTGTAATCAATGAGTGGAATTATATTTTGATTTAAGGAAAAATGTAATCAAAATGGATGTTATATTGACCAGAGTAAGAATTGTTGAATGCTATTGTTTTTTGTTTATTATGTATATGCTTTGATATGAGATTGAATAAATGGAGTAATATAACTCCACTGTAGAATAAAAAAGTATTGTAATTGACCTGTTGTATTTTTTTATACAAAGGTTTGGATCAAATTAGCCACAGCAGGTTGATCAATTATACTAAGAATCCTATACCATTTCATCATGGGTTGGTGCGTGGGTTATCATTGTGGTTCTATGATTATGCACACACATGTGTATAATGTGCAACTCGGGGGCAGTTTTTACTGTGCGACAACGAAAAACGCAATGATTAATCAAACGGAATTTTCCATATAGGAAACACTCCACAATCATTTTATTAGCTGTTTAAAGCTTTTCTGAATTTGAAACTCAAAACATACGTTTTGTTCCTTAAAAATAAGGGTTTGCTTGTCACTGTTAGAAATCAGAACAAATTACATCCTCAAAATAAACGATTATTTTAGAGCTTCGGAGACCAAGACCACAGTGATGCATGCTTCTGATATGTCGTCATCGTCAGAACGATCAGTGATATTGAAGGCCAGTACGGCTGTTTGCTGCCTATGACGTGTACAACAATCGCTGATTCTCTTTATAAAGAGGGTCTCTAAGAAAATATTGATAATTTACCTTTCCCCATTTTAAGATAGGTTACGTCATAATGAAACTAAACAACATAAATCTCAACCCAAGGTAAACTATAGTAAAACAATCATTTTATCTGAAACCCTTTTGTCTCGAATTCAGAAAATCTTAAGGAGGTCCACTGGGGGCGGGGTGTTACCCCTCCTACGTTTACATGTGACACAGCGTCAGGCAAGACGGTAGTTTGATCTGTGTGATACGGTGGCCTTACAACTGTTACATATAGTTGTTACGAATGTAGACAGCAAGGCAAACATAGGTAATAAAATGAAAATTATGTTCTAATTTCGATACAAAACCATATCCAAACAATGTTATTCTATGAAAAACATCTCTAAACTATATATCACAAGGGGGTAGCGTAAACATTGACCCCTACCAAGGTTAACTAAAGGTCACAAAGGTCAAATGTTACGATGATCCGATAAACAACACCTTGGAATCATTTATATAAATTAATATATGAGAAGTTAAGGTTCTCCCACAACAATTTACAATTGTTAGAATTTTGAAAAGTATACCTCTGTACTTCTGCAATTTAATGCAAAACTCATTCGTGCCATACATACCGGTATTTCTTAAAATAAGGAAATGAATGCTGATATTTATTATCATTAAATTTTGTATTATTATTTGTTGAACATGTCAGACGGAAGAAGATATATGTCATTTCCATCATAAAACCAAGTATTAAGCTGTCCAATAAAAACTCGTTCAGTTACCTTGCGGGTAATTGCCAATAGCGTAAGCCTATAAGACAGATACAGGAAAAATTAGTAATGAACTAAACATTATTTCCACAATACTATGACCATTATCCAGATTGAAATTTCCTTGTAAATAATAATAACAATTGCCCACTTACCTTGAAACTGTAGATATTCTGATTCAAGAATCACCAAGATGTAAGATGTAAGATGTTTATCCTATGCCCGGTTTAGTTAACAAGTGTCCCTCATGTAAATCAGATCTAGTTCGTTGTCCGTGAGATAAACTGATATAATAATTACGATAGAATTACAAATCAACATTGATACATGGAGGGCTGTGCCTGATCAACTCATCACTGTATAGGCTGATGTCACAAGTCATTTATAATTGGCGGAACCTACACATGTAAGCCTATATTGTTACCCGTTTCTTCCACATCTGAAGTTCATGGCGTTGATAATTGAAGGCGTCACGGCGCATCCCTGTAGGCAGAGTCTTGAGGGAGGGGTTTGGGGCTTCAGGGTGACACAGAATCGCAAATTTTGATATTGTTTCCAATTTGCTTTCTTTTATAAGAAGATGACTGGATGGCGCTGAAACTCCACGTATGGAGATAATGGTGAGAAGCACCGGCGGCGGAAGCGGGTGGGGGGGGGGGGGCAACGTTTGAAAAGGGACATTTTTGTTTGCAACCAGTACAGTTAAGGATTCTCTAAACCCAAATTCTCCTTAAATGTTCAAAATTTTCCGTTAATGCCCCAACATTTCCATAAATGTTCAAAACTGTCCTCAACATTATTCTAAAAGGGTTTTGAAATTTCTCATTTTTTTTTGTATACAAATTATTGTTTTAAACCCAAATGATTATTTATTTATATATTTGTTGGTTCAGGTTGAAGTGGGGTGGGCCTGGGTTACATGTAGGACATGCCATGGATTCGTACCGTAACACTGTCAACTTAATATTTATTTTGGAGACCTTAACTTAAATATACTGAACAGCAAAAGAAACGCAAGTCCGAGGTCTTGTCAAGTTTTCAAACAGAAGACAAACCATTTTGATTCTAATCACTCATTTAATGAAAAATGCTTTCAATTTGTGAGCTGAAAGTGACTGTTGAATGTGAAAATCTTGCAATGCAATTTCAACAGTCACTTTCAGCTCACAAATTGAAAGCATTTTTCATTAAATGAGTTATTAGAATCAAAATGGTTTGTCTTCTGTTTGAAAACTTGACAAGACCTCGGACTTGCGTTTCTTTTGCTGTTCAGTATATTTAAAAACTAAAATAGCTCACAAATGTTCACACAGAGCCACCTGAATTCAAATTTTTCCCAGGGTCCGCTTAATGGCCCTGGAATTCCACACCGTCTGCTTGCTTTGCTCACTGGTTAAGATTAAGAAATCGTTTTCCAAAATGAACTCAGTAAATGGACTCAGTGCGCATTTTGAACTAAAATTCATCAACTAAATTGCTAATATTCTTGCATATGATACATATGGCATTATAGAGTTTCAAATGAGTTATTGAATGTCATATGTGGTGTACACGACCATGAAAATGATAATGACGAAAAAAAACACCAGCTATAACAACACTTTATGTGACATTTCCTCTTCACATTCTTTTTATTTCCCTTTTCTCATTTGTTTTAAATAAAAAAAATCGGCAGACCCGTGGGGGTTGACCACCAACCCTGTGGCTACCCCAGTGGGTGCAAATATCAATAGTATCACAAATTTGGCTTTATTTTCAAATCCGACTTATTTATTGTGGATAATGTTGTAGTTGTTTAATCAATTTAATAAATTTAGTAACATTGAACATGGACATTTTTGGAAAGTAGCCTATACGAAAGGTTTTATGCGATATCATTTTATAACTTTATTTTGCTAACATGTTCTGTAATATAATTGTAGTAATCATAAATGCATTGAAGGTTTTGTTTGTCTTATGATCCAAAAAGTAATGAATCAAACAAACACATTTAACGCAAATTAAAAATTCTTTCTTTCTGAGAATCTAGCAAAAAAGTGTTTGCCGTCATGCTTATTTTCCGTCCTCTCAAATTGCGCAATTTGGACAGAAATTCATTAACTAAAGTGCCACATTTCTTGCTAATGACATATCATGTGCCCAAAAGAACCAGACTGGAGTCAAGAGTGGGTTGAATTACAGTGTCCACAGCGCATGTACAGAGGGGCACTATAGTGGCTGAAAATTGTGGCCACCTACAACCAGGGACTAAATTCAATGGGACACACCCCCTCCCCCATCTGGTGTGTCGCATCATGCGTTTACCTGCGTAACGTTATATTGAATTATTTTTCCCCCACTAAAATTCCCACATTATCTACCTTTATCTAACCTAATTATTTATTGAACCTTAAGGGACCCGTAAATCCCCTTTTTTGGAATATTTAGACGCCTTAACCCGATAAAGCCTGGGTATTTTTCGCCCCCTCCGTATTTTCTGTATTCAACAGCCGATTTTCATGAAACTTTGTAGGCATGTTCATTTTGACGCGCAACACGTTGGCCGGACCACTGGAAGTGTCAATCGCGGGACTTCCAGAGCTGGGACGCACCGGTTCGAAGCCCTAGAACAGACCTAATTCAGGGACATGGCAGTTGCGGCAGCAGCAATGGTTTGGGGGCCGCCATGTCTCTACCCTATTCGATAGTTGGTTACGGTGCGGGAAAGTAAAGGAGGGACCGGGGGTCTGCCGATTCCCCCAGAAGGGTGCTAAGCTGGTTATCACGCTGGGTTCGCCTAGAAGATTTAACCCTCCCCAATGCCTGGTATTCACTCTGTTATGAATATAATATTTAGTATTATTATTTTTTTCTTTTAACCCAATTGAATCAATCACAAATCATGTCACTTTACGTTTCTCCCTTATTTACATACAGCTGTTTATTGCACTGTGCAGTGGCGCAAATCCGTGTCGAAAAGTGGGGGATTTTACCGCATGACAAATTCTGGGGAATGATCCTATGGACCACCCATCCTGGGCCAAAAAGTGGGGAGTATAATCCCCTCCATATACATCATAAGGTCTGCAATGCCGTATTTCTCACCGACCAGCCCAAACACGATGTTCAACAAGGGGTGGTTATTGTGTCACTACATTGTACATGTTATTTAATTATTTATATGCTTACACAGTATTCATTCTCAACCTCCAGAAGATTCTTCTATTTACATAATAATTGCAGATTGAAAATCATGAATCGAAGTAGAACAGTCATCCATAATTTCAAATAATTGATGGGCATTGAATTGATTCTTAGCTATGCATCGATGATGGATGATTATAGACGTTAGAACAACCATTCCTTTGCCCAAAACTATTACATGCATAAAGGGAGGGGGATTTTAATTAAAAGAAGAGTGTCATACATCTCCTCGATCATCCCAAACATGGTGTTCCTTCCTCCATGTACCAAGCAGCGACAGCGATTTTTACGCTAAATATATTATGTAAAGATTACTTCATTTGGAAACGCATTATATTACTGGGGTGTATGGCACGGAAAACTTAGTTGCAGTAAATCTTTTTTATGGGGATTTATTGAAGGTGGGGACATCGTCCTAGTCACAAATATTGGGAGACATTTTAAAATAGAGACTAACAATTAATTTGTGCCAAACATCCATTAATGTTTTGCAAAGCACATTGGCGTTGATCGGTAGGGAGCTGCGGTCGGGAAGGTTCCCCCAATAGTTATGCCTCTAATCCTGGCTTGCTACAGACTCGACTCATAAACCAACTCATGTATTATGAAAGCGCCCTCAACTAAATCCCCTCCCCCGTTGCTGTTGAATTACCAACCTATTACATTAATTAGTTGTGTGATATAGGGCTACATTTCGTTACTTTCATCTCCAATCCTCTAAGTTACCCCCCTGACTGTATGTCATGAAATATATTCATGTGTAATACCGTCCCTCTATTCCCCACTATTATATTATTGAATTATTGTTTTTTATCGAGAGGTTGTAACGTTAGCCAGAGTCCCATTTGGACAATGTTTTTCCCGTTAGGTGAACATCATCATAGACTTTGTCAAGCGATTCGTTTATTTAAATTAAACCACCAGAATAAGGTCGTATTTAATCCTACTTTTAACCAGTTTTGTATGAACACATTCTGTGAAGTAAGCCTATATCTCATGTCTTATACTCGATAAATTATTGGATTCATTAATCGCTATAAGCTTTCTGAGTATATTGATGATCCTTACTCTAATTGTCTGTTCAACATTAATACACCAAGTTGAAACTTGATCATGAAAAATATTATGTCGCTAGCAAGAATATGATAAATACCATGAAATAATTATATACATATCCAAAAATTAAATATTAAAATTGATTTTTAAGAGTCAATGGTTTTTCCCTTTTCTTTTTCTGGATGGCACTATCAGGATTTTTCGTGGGGGCACCTGGGGGGCAGTGGAAATTTGTGGGGAGCACGTGCCCCCAGGCCCCCCGTGGCTACGCCGCTGCTAGTAGTAGTACCAATCTTCCTGTGAAAACCTCCAAAAACACAACAGCTGATTTCGATTGGCGAACCAAATGCCTCGACCAATCACATAATGTTATCATCCAGAAACCGCTGTTCTATTTCTCACTATGTTGACCTTTGACGCCTTTTGATCCCAAAACCAACCTGTCATTTCTCATCCAAGTTTCATGAGCAAAACTATTCGGAACGCAAGTAACTTGCCGTCCAGACAGACGCCGAAGGTGATAGCTATATCCTTACAGCGTTTAGGACTGATGGGTAAGCAAGCCATGGCCAGCTGGTCCTCAGATTGTAATGGGGGCGCATTACTGGAGACACCGCTATCACCTCTTCTCTTTCAATCGCCGCTTTTCTCAGGCCTTCTAATATATTTTTTCTGCAGCATACTTCGTCAATGGCTTAGAAATTAGCACAGAAATCTAATTTAAAATGGTTCGTATGTAATTAATTCACCGTGAAAGTCGAGTTTTAGTATACAAATGCAGTTGACGAAGTGTACTGCAGAAACAAAATCGCGAGCCACACTTCTGTCACTTCACTTGGTCACATTGTCTGCTCAGCGCAGTTTATGAGGGCGACCTCTGCCCCGACTCGTAGACATAGGCTAACTGTGCAGGGCAGACCTCCCAGTCTCATCACATGAGCGCACCACATAGCTTTCCGCTTAAGCAGATATTGTTCATAATTTATACGCATATAGGATATGCAAATATTGAATTTGAAATTGGAAACTTGAAACAGTTATTTTCTGTAGATACTAGTTAATTTATGACGTTACTTTAATAAATACTCACTTGAAAAATCAGTATATGATCAAATGATTCAAATCTATATTTTATTTACAGAATAGCTTACAAGTGATTGAATGTGTCAATGAACAGGTGGCCTTTTAGTGGCAAAAACATTGAAAATTAAGATTTTTAGATACTCGCTGTAAAACATCGAATACTTGTTTGGGGGATTGCTGTAATCTTCCAAGCACTGATCTGAGCAAAATTGAGTCATGATGACCAATTCCAATGCATTTACTGAAGCCTATATGATACCACCGTTACGTTAAAATGTTTAATCAAAATTTGTAGCAATTTTTATAATTTGTTTTTGGTTTTTGAGCATTCTGATGCCCAATATATGAATTTAATCATAAATACCATAAATAGTGATTTGGATATGATTTTGCAGCCGTAAGTGTACTTTTGAAAAAAATCAGAAAATTCAAATCAAAATCTTCTTAAAATCATGTTTTTTCATGCACGAAACGATTAAAACTTGTAGTAATAACGCCCTCTAGTGAAGATCACAGTTGTCATAATTATGTGACGTCACATCATTTTGTTTAATAAAAACACCATATATGAATTGCCCAGTTTGATGCCTAGTGAATGCCAATATGGGGAAAATAATGTTTTTGACCAAACATAAATACAAATAGTAAAGCGCCCCAAACGATTATCCATAAAAATTGTTTTGACCTCTTCTGATAGATAAACTTTTTAAACTCAACATCCATACGAAGTTTCATGAAACTGTTTTATTTTTTTCTTGAAGGGTGTCAATTCTAGGAGTTTTTGGTCGTCGTTGGCAACAATTGTATACTGTATACAGAAACGGGTTAAAAGATGAGTTAATGGGTAGGATGAACACAGCAATCCAGGCATACATATCAAGACTGATCTGCACCGTTCCGGTCTGGGAGAGAATCCCCATGATGATGACAGGCATCCAACATGCAAGGTCGGTACTGACTATGAGCGCCATTTTGATCGTCATCTTGATTTCACGTTGCCGGTGAGCGGTCCTGCCGACACTCGTAGCAGAGCGTTTTACACTCACGAAGATGGCGATATAGCAACAAAGCACGATCATACAACACAACATGTTCACGCCGAGAAACAGGACAATAGAGTAGATCCAAGATGGTTGACTTCCCTCAGCAACTGCGGTAACAATTTTGAGATTCCACAACCATGCTTGTTCGTCGTAAACGTAGTTCTCTTTATTACTAACACTATTCGGATGTGTTATTAGAGGGAGCCCAATACACACATCAGATAGTCCATATACCTTTGAATCAGTCCCACTTATGACGGTTGGAACAATACTTAGACACGCAGCCGCTACCCATATAATGCACACGATAACTCTGAATGTTTTATTCCGGATTTTGATTGCACTGAAGGGAAACACGATGCCGAGGAAACATTGGATACTGATAATGGTGACGAAGAAGACAGATGCCTCACTTGATAGCACCGACAGCACCCCAGCAATCTTGCAAACTGCACTTGACCTCCATCTTTCCGCTCCGTTAAAGTACTTCTCCCCAAATTGCAAATCTGCACTCGCAATGATCAGCATATAAACCCCCATGATCAGGTCAGATATAGCTAAATTGACCACCAAGAACGAGTGCGTCTTATTCTCACTTGTTTCACTGCGTTTCCAATATCTCCATATAACAACCACTGAATTACCAATGAAGGCGCTAATACCAATAATCCACATAAACACTCTAAGTACGTGGTTCCTCATCAGACTGCCACATTGGTCTAATGGTGACTTTAACTTTTTGGTCTTGCAAATAGAATAATTAAAACCAGGAATAGCTGAATCAAATTCACAGCAGAGACGGTAGTCATCGACAAACCTAAAATAAAAACACATGTTGGAAAATAACATTCAGCCTTTTGTAGTCTTCCGTGTATGTTGTATGATGTTAAAAAGTTGGTGAAAACCCTAATAAAAATTGTTTGCAGATGTTTTTGTTAAAAGGGTTGTTTATGACTCGAAAAAAAGGAAAACAGAAGTATTTCCTCTGAAAGAATGAAAATGTGAAAATTTGTAAATAAACTGCATAACCAGACATTTCACAGACTGATAAATGTAGACCTACATCATTTCTTGCTTGATCCTCGTAGACCTCTTTGCTCACCCGCAACTGATTTGCGTAATGCATACTGGTCTATAGCGAAAGAAAACAAATACTGCAAAACTGGCCCTCCTTCCCCAGATTATGTCAATCAATGTTACAACCACACTGAACAACAGTTTATCTGTTAGACATATTTTTTTTCGATTTCAACTTTGTTGTGTTTAATAACTCAACTACGTATAATCTTCAATTATCACAGTAACGTATAGGAAATATGAACGATGATCACCAGCAGGTAGACCGAGATACAACGCGAAGTAAAGTCTATGTATGAGTTATTAATTAACAAAATGACCATTTAACGTAGCCACTTCTTTAATTGAATACAGAAATTAAACATCTATCGAGCAATGATAACAATGTATTGTGTAAAATACCATCAAGTTGATTTATCCAAATAATCAGCCAATACCCTAAATATGCACTATAGCCCGCCCGGTCCTAAATGTTGCCCTTCTTTTCATTATGATTTAAACATTATATTCGAAGTGATTAGGTACTGAAAACGGAATTTGTAAGTAAAATTTTGCAAATAGATCATAGGTTTTTGTGTTCGCTCGTGCTCTTCACCTCGACAAGAATAAAAAAATATCCTTATTAGCTTAAAACTGAGATTGAAACTGTGATGCAACAAATATAGTTTTAAAAACTCCACTAAAAATTAAAAAATAATGTTTTTTTTTAAACTTAAGTCTCGTGTCGCATGCATTGTTCTCATTCAGGGTAAAGTAATATTTGAAGTTTCTTTTGAATGAGTGTTATCCGTGTTCGAGCGGTTGCTTTCATCATATGCTTTCATCATTCACTTACAGATTGTTGAGGCTCACAAGGTCGTTTAGCGCTTCGTCCTTGACATCTATTGCGTTATCAGTGGATGGTTTAATTCTGATCAGTAACCTGGTAAATAAACAATGTAAAATAACGAACATTTACTAATACATACTGTAATTTAAGACAGAGAAAATTATAGATGACATGCAATGTGGTGATTTGTCTGAAATCCACAACACTTAGTATTCAGATAGAGGCGATCATGGACTGTGGAAGCCATAGTATTCAGATAGAGGCGATCATGGACTGTGGAAGCCATAGTATTCAGATAGAGGCGATCATGGACTGTGGAAGCCATATTTTAACCACATTTAACCTAAGGCCAAAAAAGTCTCCGGTTTCTAGTCTCTGCGCGCGTCACCTCAGACCCAGCATTTTATTTATTTTTTGCTGTGAAACGATATCCAATTGCAGCCAAAATTGCTGACTCGATTGGAATTCTGTCATACTGTGCTTTAAACGACTTTTGCACATAGGGGTACGAACGTTTGCCCGATTTGTCAGGCCTCTCGTAGCATCCATACTTTGTGTATGGGAAATTTGGTCCAGGCGTATACAATGTATCAGGTATTTCCCTCTTGGCCCAAAAAAAAAAAAAGCCAAAAGATGACCAGAAACCGGATATTTTTTTGGCCTAAGATGCAGCAATGTTATTATGAAAAAGAGAAGAACAATGTCTTACAGGGTTCTTAGTTGCCTAAGTCCATCGAAGGCCTTGCTTTCTATAGTTTCCAGAGGAATATTGCTGACATCCCTTGAAAACAAGCAAATAATATTTAATTTACTACGTGTGTCAGAATTAATCCAGATATCAGATGCAAGGGAGCTGATTTTTGAAATTGATGGAATAAATATACGGGGAAAAGTTTACGAAAGGTCACGAAATTGAATGCTTCTGAAATTGCTTCAGATGGGATGGGTATTTTCATATTGTGTTTATACACGTCCTGATGCTAAAAATGTGTGTATTTCATTTTTGTAATAAAAGAAGTAACATAAACTTATTCAACACAAACAATTTTCACATACAAATTAGGTTTTTTTCTTTTTTTCTTTAGACTTAGCGCACGATAACTCGTAAAATAATAACAATGCCGTATACTTTTTGCATAATATTTTTGGTATCGAGAAGCATTTTTGAAAAGGTCCCAGTAACAGTAACCAAACCCTTCTATGAGTATGAGGCAATTGGTACGTAGCGGGTATAAGCACTGTTCCTGTTTTAATAATACGCGTCCAAAATATCGGGTTAAACATATTCTGCTCCATTTTACACTTCGGCTTTATCTTTACTGCAGCTGTGAGTTTGAATCAAGGTTACATTTTATTTTAAAAGAATATACAGGTACATGTATATGAAGCGTGGTTGTACCTTTTGACCACAAACTTTGTTAGTGCTTGACTCTTTGAAAAAAGTACCGTATGTTATTTATTTGAAATATCTTACAAAGTTCTCAAGTTTACTAGATCCGAGAAACAGGAACCGTTGATACTGGTGATCATATTGTTTGATATATTTCTGGAATAAAAATAAATAAAAAAGGTTTGTCACCTTAAAGTTTATAAACCTTCACAGTAAAAGAATACCAATTCAACGCATTGCAACAGATGCTTATGCATTGCATGAATGAAATCTTTATTTCACTTTATCATTATATAAATAGGAACGCGTTAAATCTCTTAGTAAATATCATTTGATACACTATGTGCAATGATATACACCAACGTTTAGTACGGTATATATACAGAATACGTCATGAGACTGTGATCAAATGCTGTAATGAACACAACTGAATTTGAAAAATCAAGAAAGAAACTCAATCTTTAAAAAAAATTAAACAACATCGTGTTAAAACATACATCGGTAGATATCATGTTTATAGATTTTCCTGAAAGCATACTTTTTTGAAATATTGTAATGGTATCAGACAATCTTAACATTTATCATGTCCGAGGTTCACTTATTTTAAAAATGAAATTACAATAAACATCGATAGACAACAGTTGAGAGCCTCGAATTTTTAAAAAGTGTGTTGTCCTATAGCCCTTCATTCACAAGTGTGACGTGTGACGAATTGTAAATTAGTTTAAAACCATTTTATTTATTTTAATTACTTCATGAATATTTTTACCTGTATGATTCAAGACATTCAGTACAAAAGTGGATGATTACGTTGTGTTGTACGTAGAAAATAGTTAATAATACATTATTTCGATTGGCAAACATGAACTACGCACTTCATCTAATTTGTTTGCAGTGAGACGCAACATTAGTCAAGATAAATCGGTGGCTCGATGCTGTGTGATTAAAATTCATGACATGAATAGGCCTACTTACAACGTGTTCAGATTTTGTAGACCATAAAATGTTCCTAGAGCAATTGCACTGATGTTGTTGTTTGCCAGCCATCTTAGATGGGAAAATAAATCAGGGTTAAAACAAAGATTATTAAATCCTGTTAATATGGTTATTTTGACCAATGTTCTTAGAATTTCCTGAAATGTGAGATATTAGTGATCAGACAAAAACTATGAAAAATATTTCCGCCTGCAGCTCATTAGGCCTATATAGAAAATACAATCGCCTATATAGGGTTAAAACATCGTGCGTGATTGAAATTCATGACATGAATACTGTTGAATGTGTTGAGATTTTGTAGACCATCAAATATTCCTGGAGAAATTTCACTGATTTTGTTATTGTACACCGATCTGTAAGATGGTAAAACAAAATAGGGTTAAAACAAAGATCACTGAAAGTATACTTAATTCGTGAATTATTAGTGATCGCACAAAAACTATTCCTGGAGCAATTTCACTTATTTTGTAGTTTTTCAGCGATCTAAGATGGGAAAACAAAGTAGGGTTAAAACAAAGATCATTATTATTATTATTATTATTATTATTTTATTCAGATAAAAATCAACAAGAACAATGGATGACATACTAACTTCCGTTAATATGGTTGTTTTCGCCGATGTTCTTAGATTTTCCTGAAAGCATACTTGGTGAAATATTAGTGATCGGTCAAAAACTCCGCATGCAGCTCATTATTTCCGCATGCAGCTCATTAGGCCTATATAGAAAATAAAGTCACGAAGTAGAGTTAAAAACATCGTGTTAAAGCAGATATAGACCTACATTGGTATATATCCATCAATGTTCTCAGACTTTCCTGAAATCATACTTTATGAAACGTTGGCATGGGATCGAACAAGTTGAATAATTTCCTGCCTGAGGTTTCGCGTATTTTACAAAAATAAAATTACAAATGAATCTCGACAGACAACAGTTGAGTGCATCGAAATATAAAACATAAAAGTATCAGTTCGTTGTCTTAGTATGTTTAATTTTATGACTGAAGATATACATTAAACAACAAATCCGTGAAAAAATGTAGCTTATTACTTTGTTTCGTTAAAGAGAAACAATTGAAAAGGTATACAAATATTTCGATCGGCAAACATGAACTAAGCACTTCATCTATTTTGTTTGCAGTGATACGTAACTTCAGTCAAGATAAATCGGTGGCTCCATGCTGTGTGATTGAAATTCATGATTACTTTTACAAATACATGACTACAATTCGTTGAGATTTTGTAGACCATCAAATGTTCCTGGAGCAATTGCACTGATTTTGTTATTGTGCAGCCATCTGTAAGATGGTAAAACAAAATAGGGTTAAAACAAAGATTATTAAATCCCGTTAATATGGTTATTTTGACCAATGTTCTTAGAATTTTCTTAGAATTTATGTTTTAAAACATAAAAGTATCAGTTCGTTGTCCTATAACCATCCAATGAATAAGTGTGATATAGTGTGACAATTTGTAAAACGAACAAATTTAAAACGAACAATACAAAATTTACTCATTAGAGACAATATATATGTTTAACTTTATGATTGAAGATATACCGGTACATTAAACAATGGATCCGTGAAAAATGTAGCTCGTTACTTTGTTTTGTTAAAGACAAACAAGTGAAAATGCATTTAAATATTTCGATCGGCACGAAACATGAACTTTGTACTCCTTCTAATTTTGTTTTGTCGTCAGATGTAAATTAAGTACAAAATAATGTATGGCAGGTTTCTGTTTGATTGACAAGTAAGTACGCTTTTATAGACTATCAAATGTTCTGGGTCAAAGTATATTAGTATACTACTAATATTGCTGTTGTCCAGAAATATATGATAAAGTAGAGTTACAAACATTGTATTGAAACACATAACAAGAATTATCCTGCCTGAGGTTCACATATTTTAGAAATTTAAAATAACAAAATCTTGATAGACAACACTTGAGTGCATCGATATAAACAAAATGGGTTGGGTGGAATATCAGCCTCCATTAACAAGTGTTATAGTATTGTACATGTTAATTATTTGTTTGAATTTGTTTCTTCAAATGTTCTAATTACATACAACCATTTAAATAAGTATAATTTTTGGTAAAAATCAGATACATTAAAGGGACACTATCGTTACGATCAACAGGGCATGGAATCGCGGTGCTAGTTTTAGATGAATCATTGTCTGAAATACCGGTATCATGATTTTTTTTTTTTTAAATTTAAGTAGGCCTAAGTACGCTTTTGTAAGATGAGGAAATGAAGTAGGGTTAAAACATTGTATTAAAACGCATAACAACAATGCCCGACTGCCCGAGGTTCACATATTTAAAAAATCTTAAATAACGAATGAATCTCGATAGACAACACTTGAGTGCATCGATATAAAAACTGGTTTGGTGGAATGCTACTCTTCATTTACAAGTGTTATAGAATGGGACAAGTTTTTTTTGTGTTTTCCCAAATATTCTCATTACATATAACCTTTCATTTGTTTGCAATGAGACATAACTTCAATCAAGAGAAATCGGTGGCTCGATGCTGCGTGATTGAAATTCATAACATGAATACTTACAACATTCTGAGATTTCGTAGACCATCAAATGATTTTGGAACAATTGCACTGATGTTGTTGTTTGCCAGCCATCTTAGATGGGGAAATAAATCAGGGTTAAAACAAAGATTATTAAATCCTGTTAATATGGTTAATTTGACCAATGTTCTTAGAATTTCCTGAAAGGTGAGATATTAGTGATCAGACAAAAACTATGAAAAATATTTCCGCCTGCAGCTCATTAGGCCTATATATAGAAAATACAATCACCTATATAGGGTTAAAACATCGTGCGTGATTGAAATTCATGACATGAATACTGTTGAATGTGTTGAGATTTTGTAGACCATCAAATATTCCTGGAGGAATTTCACTGATTTTGTTATTGTACAGCGATCTGTAAGATGGTAAAACAAAATAGGGTTAAAACAAAGATCATTGAAAGCATACTTCGTGAATTATTAGTGATCGCACAAAAACTATTCCTGGAGCAATTTCACTTATTTTGTTGTTTTTCAGCGATTTAAGATGGGAAAACAAAGTAGGGTTAAAACAAAGATCATTAACTTCCGTTAATATGGTTATTTTCGCCGATGTTCTTAGATTTTCCTAAAAGCATACCGGTACTTGGTGAAATATTAGTGATCGGTCAAAAACTATGAAAATTGCACTGATTTTGTTATTGTGCAGCCATCTGTAAGATGTTAAAACAAAATAGGGTTAAAACAAAGATTATTAAATCCCGTTCATATGGTTATTTTGACCAATGTTCTTAGAATTTCCTGAAAGGTGAGATATTAGTGATCAGACAAAAACTATGAAATATATTTCCGCCTGCAGCTCATTAGGCCTATATAGAAAATAAATTATAGGGTTAAAACTTCGTGCGTGATTGAAATTCATGGCATGAATACTTACAATGTGTTGAGATTTTGTAGACCATCAAATGTTCCTGGAGCAATTTCACCGATGTTGTTATTGGACAACAATCTGTAAGATTGTGAAACCAAATAGGGTTAAAACAAAGATCATTAAATCACGTTCTTAGATTTTACTGAAGGCATACTTGGTGAAATATTAGTGATCGGACAAAACTATGAAAAATATTTCCACCTGCAGCTCATTAGGCCTATATAGAAAATAAAATCACCTATACAAGGTTAAAACACCGTGTTAAAGCAGATACAGGCCTACATTGGTATATATCCATCAATGTTCTCAGATTTTCCTGAAATCATACTTCATGAAACGTTGTCATGGCATCTATAAACAAGTTGAAAATTTGTCCTACCCAAGGTTCACTCATTTAAAAAAAATTAATTTACAAATGATTCTCGATAGATAACAGTTAAACATCGAAATATAAAACATAAAAGTATCAGTTCGTTGTCCTAGTATGTTTAACTTTATGATTGAAGATATACATTAAACAACATATCTGTGAAAAAATGTAGCTCATTACTTTGTTTCATTAATCTGTAAGATGGTAAAACAAAATAGGGTTAAAACAAAGATCATTAAATCCTGTTAATATGGTTATATAACAAGTGTTATAGTATTGTACATGTTAATTATTTGTTTGAATTTGTTTCTCCAAATGTTCTAATTACATATAACCATTTAAATAAGTATAATTTTTGGTCAAAATCAGATACATTAAAGGGACACTTTCGTTACGATCAACAGGGCATGGAATCGGGGTGCTAGTTTTAGATAGATCATTGTCTGAAATACCGGTATCATGATTGAATTTTTTTTATTTTATTTAAGTAGGCCTAAGTACGCTTTTGTAAGATGAGGAAATGAAGTAGGGTTAAAACATTGTATTAAAACGCATAACAACAATGCCCGACTGCCCGAGGTTCACATATTTAAAAAATCTTAAATAACGAATGAATCTCGATAGACAAAAACTATGAAAAATATTTCCACCTGCAGCTCATTTGGCATATTAAGAAAATAAAGTCACGAAGTAGAGTTAAAAACATTGTGTTAAAGCAGATATAGACCTACATTGGTATATATCCATGAATGTTCTTAGACTTTCCTGAAATCATACTTCATGAAACGTTGTCATGGGATCGAACAAGTTGAACAATTTTCCTGCCTGAGGTTTCATGTATTTTAGAAAAATAAAATTACAAATGAATCTCGATAGACAACAGCTGAGTGCATCGAAATATAAAACATAAAAGTATCAGTTCGTTGTCTTAGTATGTTTAACTTTATCATTGAAGATATACCGGTACATTAAACAACAAATCCGTGAAAAAATGTAGCTCATTACTTTGTTTCGTTAAAGAGAAAAAGTGAAAATGTATACAAATATTTCGATCGGCAAACATGAACTAAGCACTTCATCTATTTTGTTTGCAGTGATACGTAACTTCAGTCAAGATAAATCGGTGGCTCCATGCTGTGTCATTGAAATTCATGATTACTTACAATTCGTTGAGATTTTGTAGACCACCAAATGTTCCTGGAGCAATTGCACTGATTTTGTTATTGTGCAGCCATCTGTAAGATGGTAAAACAAAATAGGGTTAAAACAAATATAATTAAATACCGTTAATATGGTTATTTTGACCAATGTTCTTAGAATTTCCTGAAAGGTGGGATATTAGTGATCAGACAAAAACTATGAAATCCAGAAATCTATGATGAAGTAGAGTTAAAAACATTGTATTGAAACACATAACAAGAATTATCCTGCCTGAGGTTCACATATTTTAGAAATTTAAAATAACAAAATCTTGATAGACAACACTTGAGTGCATCGATATAAACAAAATGGGTTGGGTGGAATATCAGCCTCCATTAACAAGTGTTATAGTATTGTACATGTTAATTATTTGTTTGAATTTGTTTCTCCAAATGTTCTAATTACATACAACCATTTAAATAAGTATAATTTTTAGTCAAAATCAGATACATTAAAGGGACACTATCGTGACGATCAACAGGGCATGGAATCGGGGTGCTAGTTTTAGATGAATCATTGTCTGAAATACCGATATCATGATTGAATTTTTTTTTTTTAAATTTAAGTAGGCCTAAGTACACTTTTGTAAGATGAGGAAATGAAGTAGGGTTAAAACATTGTATTAAAACGCATAACAACAATGTCCGACTGCCCGAGGTTCACATATTTTAAAAATCTTAAATAACGAATGAATCTCGATAGACAACACTTGAGTGCATCGATATAAAAACTGGTTTGGTGGAATGCTACTCTTCATTACAAATCTTATATTATGGGACAAGTTTTTTGTGTTTTCCCAAATATTCTCATTACATATAACCTTTCATTTGTTTGCAATGAGACATAACTTCAATCAAGAGAAATCGGTGACTCGATGCTGCGTGATTGAAATTCATAACATGAATACTTACAAGATTCTGAGATTTTGTAGACCATCAAATGATTTTGGAGCAATTGCACTGATGTTGTTGTTTGCCAGCCATCTTAGATGGGGAAATAAATCATGGTTAAAACAAATATTATTAAATCCTGTTAATATGGTTATTTTGACCAATGTTCTTAGAATTTCCTGAAAGGTGAGATATTAGTGATCAGACAAAAACTATGAAAAATATTTCCGCCTGCAGCTCATTAGGCCTATATATAGAAAATACAATCACCTATATAGGGTTAAAACATCGTGCGTGATTGAAATTCATGACATGAATACTGTTGAATGTATTGAGATTTTGTAGACCATCAAATATTCGTGGAGGAATTTCACTGATTTTGTTATTGTACAGCGATCTGTAAGATGGTAAAACAAAATAGGGTTAAAACAAAGATCATTGAAAGCATACTTCGTGAATTATTAGTGATCGCACAAAAACTATTCCTGGAGCAATTTCACTTATTTTGTTGTTTTTCAGCGATTTAAGATGGGAAAACAAAGTAGGGTTAAAACAAAGATCATTAACTTCCGTTAATATGGTTATTTTCGCCGATGTTCTTAGATTTTCCTAAAAGCATACTTGGTGAAATATTAGTGATCGGTCAAAAACTATGAAAATTGCACTGATTTTGTTATTGTGCAGCCATCTGTAAGATGGTAAAACAAAATAGGGTTAAAACAAAGATTATTAAATCCCGTTAATATGGTTATTTTGACCAATGTTCTTAGAATTTCCTGAAAGGTGAGATATTAGTGATCAGACAAAAACTATGAAAAATATTTCCGCCCGCAGCTCATTAGGCCTATATAGAAAATAAATTATAGGGTTAAAACTTCGTGCGTGATTGAAATTCATGGCATGAATACTTACAATGTGTTGAGATTTTGTAGACCATCAAATGTTCCTGGAGCAATTTCACCGATGTTGTTATTGGACAACAATCTGTAAGATTGTGAAACAAAATAGGGTTAAAACAAAGATCATTAAATCACGTTCTTAGATTTTACTGAAGGCATACTTGGTGAAATATTAGTGATCGGACAAAACTATGAAAAATATTTCCACCTGCAGCTCATTAGGCCTATATAGAAAATAAAATCACCTATACAAGGTTAAAACACCGTGTTAAAGCAGATACAGGCCTACATTGGTATAGGCCTATATCCATCAATGTTTTCAGATTTTCAGATTTTCCTGAAATCATACTTCATGAAACGTTGTCATGGCATCTATAAACAAGTTGAAAATTTGTCCTACCCAAGGTTCACTCATTTAAAAAAAATTAATTTACAAATGATTCTCGATAGATAACAGTGAAAAGGTATACAAATATTTCGATCGGCAAACATGAACTAAGCACTTCATCTATATTGTTTGCAGTGATACGTAACTTCAGTCAAGATAAATCGGTGGCTCCATGCTGTGTCATTGAAATTCATGATTACTTACAATTCGTTGAGATTTTGTAGACCATCAAATGTTCCTGGAGCAATTGCACTGATTTTGTTATTCTGCAGCCATCTGTAAGATGGTAAAACAAAATAGGGTTAAACCAAATACATGTATTATTAAATTCCGTTAATATGGTTATTTTGACCAATGTTCTTAGAATTTCCTGAAAGGTGGGATATTAGTGATCAGACAAAAACTATGAAATCCAGAAATCTATGATGAAGTAGAGTTAAAAACATTGTATTGAAACACATAACAAGAATTATCCTGCCTGAGGTTCACATATTTTAGAAATTTAAAATAACAAAATCTTGATAGACAACACTTGAGTGCATCGATATAAACAAAATGGGTTGGGTGGAATATCAGCCTCCATTAACAAGTGTTATAGTACCGTATTGTACATGTTAATTATTTGTTTGAATTTGTTTCTCCAAATGTTCTAATTACATATAACCATTTAAATAAGTATAATTTTTGGTCAAAATCAGATACATTAAAGGGACACTATCGTTACGATCAACAGGGCATGGAATCGGGGTGCTAGTTTTAGATGAATCATTGTCTGAAATACCGGTATCATGATTGAATTTTTTGTTTTAATTTAAGTAAGATGAGGAAATGAAGTAGGGTTAAAACATTGTATTAAAACGCATAACAACAATGCCCGACTGCCCGAGGTTCACATATTTTAAAAACCTTAAATAACGAATGAATCTCGATAGACAACACTTGAGTGCATCGATATAAAAACTGGTTTGGTGGAATGCTACTCTTCATTTACAAGTGTTATAGAATGGGACAAGTTTTTTTGTGTTTTCAGAAATATTCTCATTACATATAACCTTTCATTTGTTTGCAATGAGACATAACTTCTGCGTGATTGAAATTTATAACATGAATACTCACAAGATTCTGAGATTTTGTAGACCATCAAATGATTTTGGAGCAATTTCACTGATTTTGTTGTTGCGCAGCCATCTAGGATGGGAAAACAAAATTGGGTTAAAACAAAGAACATCATACTTCCAGAATGTCGTCATCCTGAGATAAATTATGTCAGGATGTCGTCAGCTTACATTGATGATGTTGTCATTCTGAGATAAATTATCTCAGGATCTCAACAAAGTTGGATGCCACTTCCAGAGCTCCGTATGATTAAACATCATGGCTAATACTTACAATTTTCTGAGATTTTGTATCAGTTCGTTGTCCTATAGCCTTACAATGAATAAGTGTTATATAGCGTGACAATTTGTAAAATAAGTTTAAAACGAACAATACAAATATCCTCGTTAGAGACATTTTATTATGTTTAACTTCATGATTGAAGATATGTTAAACAACAGATCTGTGAAAAATGTAGCTCATTACTTTGTTTCGTTAAAGAGAACAAAAGTGAAAATTTATTCAAATATTTCGATTGGCAAACATGAACTAAGCACTTCATTTAATTTATTTGCAGTGATACGTAACTTCAGTCAAGACAAATCGGTGGCTCCATGCTGCGTGATTAAAATTCATGACATGAATACTTACAAAGTGCTGAGATTTTGTAGACCATCAAATGTTCCTGGAGGAATTTCACTGATGTTGTTATTTGACAGCCAACTGTAAGATGGTAAAAAGAAATAGGGTTAAAACAAAGGTCATTAAATCCCGTTATTTTCGCCGATGTTCTTAGATTTTCCTAAAAGCATACTTGGTGAAATATTAGTGATCGCACAAAAACTATTCCTGGAGCAATTTCACTTATTTTGTTGTTTTTCAGCGATCTAAGATGGGAAAACAAATTAGGGTTAAAACAAAGATCGTTAAACTTCCGTTAATAGGGTTATTTTCGCCGATGTTCTTAGATTTTCCTAAAAGCATACCGGTACTTGGTGAAATATTAGTGATCGGTCAAAAACTATGAAAAAAAATTCCACTTGCAGCTCATTTGGCCTATTATGAAAATAAAGTCAGGAAGTAGAGTTAAAAACATCGTGTTAAAGCAGATATAGACCTACATTGGTATATATCCATCAATGTTCTCAGACTTTCCTGAAATCATACTTCATGAAACGTTGTCATGGGATCGAACAAGTTGAACAATTTTCCTGCTTGAGGTTTCACGTATTTTAGAAAAATAAAATTACAAATGAATCTCGATAGACAACAGTTGAGTGCATCGAAATATAAAACATAAAAGTATCAGTTCGTTGTCCTAGTATGTTTAATTTTATGACTGAAGATATACATTAAACAACAGATCCGTGAAAATGTTGCTCATTACTTGTTTCGTTAAAGAGAAAGTGAAAATGCATTGAAATATTTCGATCGGCAAACATGAACTAGGGCCTAAGCAGTTTAAGCACTCATCTAATTTGTTTGCAGTGATACGTATAACTTCAGTCAAGATAAATCGGTGGCTCGATGCTGTGTGATTGAAATTCATGACATGAATACTTACAATGTGTTAAGATTTTGTAGACCATCAAATGTTCCTGGAGGAATTTCACTGATGTTGTTATTTGACAGCCATCTGTAAGATGGTAAAAAGAAATAGGGTTAAAACAACGATCATTAAATCCCGTTATTTTCGCCGATGTTCTTAGATTTTCCTAAAAGCATACTTGGTGAAATATTAGTGATCGCACAAAAACTATTCCTGGAGCAATTTCACTTATTTTGTTGTTTTTCAGCGATCTAAGATGGGAAAACAAAGTAGGGTTAAAACAAAGATCGTTAAACTTCCGTTAAGCTACAGTCCCACCACCCCGTTAGCGAGCCCGTTAGATGCCGGCAGAGCAAATATTTGTTGCCGGCCTGGTCACCGTGTATCAGCGCAGGACCACCGTGTAGCTGCGGCTCTTAACGCAGGTCAACGTAGGTCGCCGCCATGTAACGCCACATGCCGAAACCGTCCCCGAAATTATAAAATGTTTTATAATTGCGGGGTGAACGGCGAACTTTGCTTGCCGCCTATTAACGCCTTATTAACGCAGGTCTGCCCCCATCTAGCGAGGGTCTGCCGTTATCGTGCGAGGGTCCACCGCCTTCCAGCGTGTTGTTGCCGCCTTGTTGCGTGGTATGGCGCGGAACTCGAAAGAGATGGCATCAGGGAGGCATTACTGCGCTATGGGACGGCAGACCGACGCTAAGGGACGGCAGACCGACGCTATGGGACGGCATATAGAGGGGCTGTTCCGTAGGTCTGCCGCCCCCTAACGAGGGTATGCCGCCCTCTAGCGTAGGTCTGCCGGCCTCTAACGCGCGTGCGCGGGCTGTTAGCGCCTGTTTGCCTCCCTCTGCGCAGTGCCAACGCCAATTAGCGTCTCTCTGCCGCCCGCTAGCGTGGGTCTGCCTCCCTCTAACGTGCTTGTAAGCCGGCTGTATACCGTTTGTATGCCGTGTATGTGGGACTGCAATGACAAATCAGGGCGTTAAGAGGCGTTAAGAGGCGTTAAGAGACGTTAATAGACGTTAACAGACGCTACACCACGGTCATTTTATTTCTTGATGCCGGCATCTAACGCCTCTCTGCGGCATATTAGCGGGGTGGTGGGACTGTAGCTTTAATAGGGTTATTTTCGCCGATGTTCTTAGATTTTCCTAAAAGCATACCGGTACTTGGTGAAATATTAGTGATCGGTCAAAAACTATTAAAAATATTTCCACCTGCAGCTCATTTGGCCTATTATGAAAATAAAGTCACGAGGTAGAGTTAAAAACATCGTGTTAAAGCAGATATAGACCTACATTGGTATATATCCATCAAGGTTCTCAGACTTTCCTGAAATCATACTTCATGGAACGTTGCCATGGGATCGAACAAGTTGAACAATTTTCCTGCCTGAGGTTTCACGTATTTTAGAAAAATAAAATTACAAATGAATCTCGATAGACAACAAAAACATAAAAGTATCAGTTCGTTGTCCTAGTATGTATAATTTTATGACTGAAGATATACATTAAACAACAGATCCGTGAAAAATGTTGCTCATTACTTTGTTTCGTTAAAGAGAAAAAGTGAAAATGCGTTGAACTATTTCGATCGGCAATCATGAACTAGGGCCTGAGCAGTTTAAGCACTCATCTAATTTGTTTGCAGTGATACGTATAACTTCAGTCAAGATAAATCGGTGGCTCGATGCTGTGTGATTAAAATTCATGACTACTTACAATTCGTTGAGATTTTGTAGACCATCAAATGTTCCTGGAGCAATTTCACTTATTTTGTTGTTTTTCAGCGATCTAAGATGGGAAAACAAAGTAGGGTTAAAACAAAGATCATTAACTTCCGTTAATATGGTTATTTTTGCCGATGTTCTTAGATTTTCCTAAAAGCATATTTGGTGAAATATTAGTGATCGGTCAAAAACTATGAAAAATATTTCCGCCTGCAGCTCATTAGGCCTATATAGAAAATAATATCGCCTATAGCGTTAAAACAGATAGGCCTACGTCGGTATATATCCACCAATGTTCTCAGATTTTCCTTTATGAAACGTTGTCATGGTATCATCATTGAAGTTATTATTTATTTTAATTTAAGTAAGTACGCTTTTGTAAGATGAGGAAATGAAGTAGGGTTAAAACATTGTATTAAAACGCAAAACAAGAATGCCCGACTGCCTGAGGTTCACATATTTTAGAAATCTTAAATAACGAATGAATCTCGATAGACAACACTTGAGTGCATCGATATAAAAACCGGTTTGGTGGAATGCTACTCTTCATTTACAAGTATTATATTATGGGACAAGTTTTGTTGTGTTTTCAGTAATATTCTCATTACATATAACCATTCATTTGTTTGCAATAAGACATAACTTCAATCAGGAGAAATCGGTGGCTCGATGCTGCGTGATTGAAATTCATAACATGAATACTTACAAGATTCTGAGATTTTGTAGACCATCAAATGATTTTGGAGCAATTTCACTGATTTTGTTGTTGGTCAGCAATCTAGGATGGGAAAACAAAATTGGGTTAAAACAAAGAACATCCTACTTCCAGAATGTCATCATCCTGAGATAAATTATGTCAGGATGTCGTCAGCTTACATTGATGATGTTGTCATCCTGAGATAAATTATCTCAGGATCTCAACAAAGTTGAATGCCATTTGCAGTGATACGTATAACTTCAGTCAAGAGAATTCGGTGGCTCGATACTGTGTGATTAAAATTCATGACATGAATACTTACAAAATGTTGAGATTTTGTATACCAGCAAATGTTCCTGGAGCAATTTCACTGATTTTGTTGTTTTCCAGCGATCTAAGATGGGAAAACAAAGTAGGGTTAAAACAAAGATCATTAACTTCCGTTAATATGGTTATTTTCGCCGATGTTCTTATATTTTCCTAAAAGCATACCGGTACTTGGTGAAATATTAGTGATCAGTCAAAAACTATGAAAAATATTTCCGCCTGCAAACAAGAAGATCATTAAATCCGTTATTTAAAACATCGTTCTTAGATTTTACTGAAAGCATACTTCGTGAATTATTAGTGATCGCACAAAAACTATTCCTAGAGCAATTTCACTTATTTTGTTGTTTTTCAGCGATCTAAGATGGGAAAACAAAGTAGGGTTAAAACAAAGATCATTAAACTTCCGATAGGGTTATTTTCACAGATGTTCTTAGATTTTTCTAAAAACATACCGGTACTTGGTGAAATATTAGTGATCGGTCAAAAACTATGAAAAATATTTCCACCTGCAGCTCATTTGGCCTATTATGAAAATAAAGTCACGAGGTAGAGTTAAAAACATCGTGTTAAAGCAGATATAGACCTACATTGGTATATATCCATCAATGTTCTCAGACTTTCCTGAAGTCATACTTCATGAAACGTTGTCATGGGATCGAACAAGTTGAACAATTTTCCTGCCTGAGGTTTCACGTATTTTAGAAATATAAAATTACAAATGAATCTCGATAGACAACAGTTGAGTGCATCGAAATATAAAACATAAAAGTATCAGTTCGTTGTCTTAGTATGTTTAACTTTATGATTGAAGATATACATTAAACAACAGATCCGTGAAAAAATGTTGCTCATTACTTTGTTTCGTTAAAGAGAAAAAAGTGAAAATGCGTTGAAATATTTCGATTGGCAAACATGAACTAATAAGCACTTCATCTATTTTGTTTGCAGTGATACGTAACTTCAGTCAAGATAAATCGGTGGCTCGATGCTGTGTGATTGAAATTCATGACTACTTTAATACAATTCGTTGAGATTTTGTAGGCCATCAAATGTTCCTGGAGCAATTGCATTGATTTTGTTATTGCAGCCATCTGTAAGATGGTAAAACAAAAATATGGTTAAAACAAAGATTATTAAATCCCGTTAATATGGTTATTTTGACCAATGTTCTTAGAATTTCCTGAAAGGTGAGATATTAGTGATCAGACAAAAACTATGAAAAATATTTCCGCCTGCAGCTCATTAGGACTATATAGAAATTAATTAAAGGGTTAAAACTTCGTGCGTGATTGAAATTCATGGCATGAATACCGTACTTACAATGTGTTGAGATTTTGTAGACCATCAAATGTTCCTGGAGCAATTTCACCGATGTTGTTATCGGACAACAATCTGTAAGATGGTAAAACAAAATAGGGTTAAAACAAAGATCATTAAATCACGTTATTTACCAATCTTCTTAGATTTTACTGAAGCGTACTTCGTGAATTATTAGTGATCACAAAAATATTCCTGGAGCAATTTCACTTATTTTGTTGTTTTCAGCGATCTAAGATGGGAAAACAAAGTAGAGTTAAAACAAAGATCATTAAACTTCCGTTAATATGGTTATTTTCGCCGATGTTCTTAGATTTTACTGAAGGCATACTTGGTGAAATATTAGTGATTAGACAAAAACTATGAAAAACATTTCCGCCTTCAGCTTATTAGGCCTATATAGAAAATACAATCACCTATACAAGGTTAAAACACCGTGTTAAAGCAGATATATACCTACATTGGTATATATCCATCAATGTTCTCAGACTTTCCTGATATCATACTTTATGAAACGTTGTCATGGTATCTATAAACAAGTTGAATATTTATCCTACCCAAGGTTCACTCATTTTAGAAAATTAAATTTACAAATGATTCTCGATAGACAACAGTTAAACATCGAAATATAAAACATAAAAGTATCAGTTCGTTGTCCTAGTATGTTTAACTTTATGATTGAAGATATACATTAAACAACATATCTGTGAAAAAATGTAGCTCATTATTTTGTTTCGTTAAAGAGAAAAAGTGAAAAGGTATACAAATATTTCAATCGGCAAACATGAACTAGGGCCTAAGCAGTTTAAGCACTCATCTAATTTGTTTGCAGTGATACGTAACTTCAGTCAAGAGAAATCGGTAGCTCCATGCTGCGTGATTGAAATTCATGACATGAATACTTACAACTTGTTGAGATTTTGTAGACCATCAAATGTTCCTGGAGCAATTTCACTGATGTTGTTATTGTACAGCGACCTGTAAGATGGTAGAACACAATAGGGTTAAAACAAAGATCATTAACTTCCGTTAATATTGATGTTCTTTGATTTTCCTGAAAGCATACCGGTACTTGGTGAAATATTAGTGATCGGTCAAAAACTATGAAAAACATTTCCACCTGCAGCTCATTAGGCCTATATAGAAAATACAATCACCTATATAGGGTGAAAACACCGTGTTAAAACATATATAGGCCTACATCGGTATATATCCATCAATGTTCTCAGATTTTCCTCAAATCATACTTTATGAAACGTTGTCATGGTATCTATAAACAAGTTCCAAAATTGTCCTACCCGAGGTTCACTCATTTTAGAAAATTAAATTTACAAATGATTCTTGATAGACAACAGTTGAGTGCATCGAAATATAAAACATCCATCCAATGAATAAGTGTGATATAGTGTGACAATTTGTAAAACGAACATATTTAAAACGAACAATACAAAATTTACTCATTAGAGACAATATAGGCCTATATGTTTAACTTTATGATTGAAGATATACATTAAACAACGGATCCGTGAAAAATGTAGCTCGTTACTTTGTTTTGTTAAAGACAAACAAGTGAAAATGCATTTAAATATTTCGATCGGCACGAAACATGAACTTTGTACTCCTAATTGTTTTGTCGTCAGGTGTAAATTAAGTACAAAATAATGTATGGCAGGTTTCTGTTTGATTGACAAGTAAGTACGCTTTTGTAGACTATCAAATATTCTGGGTCAAAGTATATTAGTATACTACTAATATTGCTGTTGTCCAGACATCTATGATGAAGTAGAGTTAAAAACATTGTATTGAAACACATAACAAGAATTATCCTGCCTGAGGTTCACATATTTTAGAAATTTAAAATAACAAAATCTTGATAGACAACACTTGAGTGCACCGATATAAACAAAATGGGTTGGGTGGAATATCACCCTCCATTAACAAGTGTTATAGTATTGTACATGTTAATTATTTGTTTGAATTTGTTTCTCCAAATGTTCTAATTACATATAACCATTTAAATAAGTATAATTTTTGGTCAAAATCAGATACATTAAAGGGACACTATCGTTACGATCAACAGGGCATGGAATCGGGGTGCTAGTTTTAGATGAATCATTGTCTGAAATACCGGTATCATGATTGATTTTTTTTTAAATTTAAGTAGGCCTAAGTACACTTTTGTAAGATGAGGAAATGAAGTAGGGTTAAAACATTGTATTAAAACGCATAACAACAATGCCCGACTGCCCGAGGTTCACATTTATTTTAAAAATCTTAAATAACGAATGAATCTCGATAGACAACACTTGAGTGCATCGATATAAAAACTGGTTTGGTGGAATGCTACTCTTCATTTACAAGTGTTATATTATGGGACAAGTTTTGTGTGTGTGTTTTCCCAAATATTCTCATTACATATAACCATTCATTTGTTTGCAATGAGACATAACTTCAATCAAGAGAAATCGGTGACTCGATGCTGCGTGATTGAAATTCATAACATGAATACTTACAAGATTCTGAGATTTTGTAGACCATCAAATGATTTTGGAGCAATTTCACTGATTTTGTTGTTGTGCAGCCATCTAGGATGGTGAAACAAAATTAGGTTAAAACAAAGAACATCCTACTTCCAGAATGTCATCATCCTGAGATAAATTATGTCAGGATGTCGTCAGCTTACATTGATGATGTTGTCATTCTGAGATAAATTATCTCAGGATCTCAACAAAGTTGGATGCCACTTCCAGAGCTCCGTATGATTAAACATCATGGCTAATACTTACAATTTTCTGAGATTTTGTATCAGTTCGTTGTCCTATAGCCTTACAATGAATAAGTGTTATATAGCGTGACAATTTGTAAAATAAGTTTAAAACGAACAATACAAATATCCTCGTTAGAGACATTTTATTATGTTTAACTTTATGATTGAAGATATGTTAAACAACAGATCTGTGAAAAATGTAGTTCATTACTTTGTTTCGTTAAAGAGAACAAAAGTGAAAATTTATTCAAATATTTCGATTGGCAAACATGAACTAAGCACTTCATCGTATTTGTTTACAGTGATACGAAACTTCAGTCAAGAGAAATCGGTGGCTCCATGCTGCGTGATTAAAATTCATGACATGAATACTTACAAACTGCTGAGATTTTGTAGACCATCAAATGTTCCTGGAGGAATTTCACTGATGTTGTTATTTGACAGCCATCTGTAAGATGGTAAAAAGAAATAGAGTTAAAACAAAGATCATTAAATCCCGTTATGTCCGCCGATGTTCTTAGATTTTCCTAAAAGCATACCGGTACTTGGTGAAATATTAGTGATCGGTCAAAAACTATGAAAAATATTTCCGCCTGCAGCTCATTAGGCCTATATATAGAAAATAAAGTCACGAAGTAGAGTTAAAAACATCGTGTTAAAGCAGATATAGACCTACATTGGTATAATATCCATCAATGTTCTCAGACTTTCCTGAAATCATACTTTATGAAACGTTGGCATGGGATCGAACAAGTTGAACAATTTTCCTGCCTGAGGTTTCACGTATTTTAGAAAAATAAAATTACAAATGAATCTCGATAGACAACAGTTGAGTGCATCGAAATATAAAACATAAAAGTATCAGTTCGTTGTCTTAGTATGTTTAACTTTATGATTGAAGATATACATTAAACAACAAATCCGTGAAAAAATGTAGCTCATTACTTTGTTTCGTTAAAGAGAAAAAGTGAAATGCGTTCAAATATTTCGATTGGTAAACATGAACTAGGCCTATAAGCACTTCATCTATTTTGTTTGCAGTGATACGTAACTTCAGTCAAGATAAATCGGTGGCTCGATGCTGTGTGATTGAAATTCATGATTACTTACAATTCGTTGAGATTTTGTAGACCATCAAATGTTCCTGGAGCAATTGCACTGATTTTGTTATTGTGCAGCCATCTGTAAGATGGTAAAACAAAATAGGGTTAAAACAAAGATTATTAAATCCTGTTAATATGGTTATTTTGACCAATGTTCTTAGAATTTCCTGAAAGGTGAGATATTAGTGATCAGACAAAAACTATGAAAAATATTTCCGCCTGCAGCTCATTAGGCCTATAGGCCCCTATAGAAAATAAAATCACCTATATAGGGTTAAAACCTCGTGCGTGATTGAAATTCATGATACGAATACTTACAATGTGTTGAGATTTTGTAAACCATCAAATGTTCCTGGAGGAATTTCACTGATTTTGTTATTGTACAGCCATCTGTAAGATGGTACAACAAAATAGGGTTAAAACAAAAATCATTAATATGGTTATTTTGACCAATGTTCTTAGAATTTCCTGAAAGGTGAGATATTAGTGATCAAACAAAAACTATGAAAAATATTTCGCGCTGCAGCTCATTAGGCCTATATAGAAAATAAAATCACCTATAGGCCTATAGGGTTAAAACATCGTGCGTGATTGAAATTCATGATATGAATACTTACAATGTGTTGAGATTTTGTAAACCATCAAATGTTCCTGGAGGAATTTCACTGATGTTGTTATTGGACAGTGATCTGTAAGATGGTAAAACAAAATAGGGTTAAAACAAAGATCATGAAATCCCGTTATTTTCGCCGATGTTCTTAGATTTTCCTAAAAGCATACTTGGTGAAATATTAGGTGATCAGTCAAAAACTATGATAAATATTTCCGCCTGCAGCTCATTAGGCCTATATATAGAAAATAAAGTCACGAAGTAGAGTTAAAAACATCGTGTTAAAGCAGATATAGGCCTACATCGGTATATATCCATCAATGTTCTCAGACTTTCTTGAAATCATACTTCATGAAACGTTGTCATGGGATCGAAATGTTGAACAATTTTCCTGCATGAGGTTTCACGTATTTTAGAAAAATAAAATTACAAATGAATCTCGATAGACAACAGTTGAGTGCATCGAAATATAAAACATAAAAGTATCAGTTCGTTGTCCTATAGTATGTTTAACTTTATGATTGAAGATATACATTAAACAACAGATCCGTGAAAAAATGTTGCTCATTACTTTGTTTCGTTAAAGAGAAAAAAGTGAAAATGCGTTGAAAAGTGAAAAGGCCTGCAGCTCACTAGGCCTATATAGAAAATAAAATCACCTATAGGGTTAAAACACCGTGCGTGATTGAAATTCATGACATGAATACTTACAATGTGTTGAGATTTTGTAAACCATCAAATGTTCCTAGAGGAATTTCACTGATTTTGTTATTGTACAGCGATCTGTAAGATGGTAAAACAAAATAGGGTTAAAACAAAGATCATTAAATCCCGTTATTTGCACCAATCTTCTTAGATTTTACTGAAAGCGTACTTCGTGAATTATTAGTGATCGCACAAAAAATATTCCTGGAGCAATTTCACTTATTTTGTTGTTTTTCAGCGATCTAAGATGGGAAAACAAAGTAGGGTTAAAACAAAGATCATTAAACTTCCGTTAATATGGTTATTTTCGCCGATGTTCTTAGATTTTCCTAAAAAGCATACTTGGTGAAATATTAGTGATCAGTCAAAACTGAAAAAGTATTTCCACCTGCTGCTCATTTGGCCTATATAGAAAATAAAGTCACGAAGTAGAGTTAAAAACACCGTGTTAAAGCAGATATGTTCTCAGACTTTCCTGAAATCATACTTCATGAAACGTTGTCACGGAATCGAACAAGTTGAACAATTTTCCTGCCTGAGGTTTCAGGTATTTTAGAAAAATAAAATTACAAATGAATCTCGATAGACAACAGTTGAGTGCATCGAAATATAAAACATAAAAGTATCAGTTCGTTGTCCTAGTATGTTTAATTTTATGATTGAAGATATACATTAAATAACAGATCAGATACTTTGTTTCGTTAAAGAGAAAAAAAGTGAAAATGCGTTGAAATATTTCGATCGGCAAACATGAACTAGGGCCTAAGCAGTTTAAGCACTCATCTAATTTGTTTGCAGTGACACGTATAACTTCAGTCAAGATAAATCGGTGGCTCGATGGTGTGTGATTAAAATTCATGACATGAATACTTACAAAAATTTGAGATTTTGTATACCAGCAAATGTTCCTGGAGCAATTTCACTGATTTTGTTGTTTTCCAGCAATCTAAGATGGGAAAACAAAGTAGGGTTAAAACAAAGATCATTAACTTCCGTTAATATGGTTATTTTCGCCGATGTTCTTAGATTTTCCTAAAAGCATACTTGGTGAAATATTAGTGATCGGTCACAAACTATGAAAAATATTACCGCCTGCAGCTCATTAGGCCTATATAGAAAATAATATCGCATATAGCGTTAACACAGATATAAGCCTACGTCGGTATATATCCACCAATGTTCTCAGATTTTCCTTTATGAAACGTTGTCATGGTATCATGATTGAATTATTATATATTTTTTTATTTAAGTAAGTACGCTTTTGTAAGATGAGGAAATGAAGTAGGGTTAAAACATTGTATTAAAACGCATAACAACAATGCCCAACTGCCCGAGGTTTACATATTTTAGAAATCTTAAATAACGAATGAATCTCGACAGACAACACTTGGTCGAATGCTACTCTTCATTTACAAGTGTTATAGAATGGGACAAGTTTTTTTTGTGTTCTCCCAAATATTCTCATTACATATAACCATTCATTTGTTTGCAATGAGACATAACTTCAATCAAGAGAAATCGGTGGTTCGATGCTGCTTGATTGAAAATCATAAATCACACAGCATCGAGCCACCGATTTATCGATTTTGACCAATATTCTTAGAATTTCCGGAAAGGTGAGATATTAGTGATCAAACAAAAACTATGAAAAATATTTCCGCCTGCAGCTCATTAGGACTATATAGAAAATAAAATCACCTATAGGGTGAAAACACCGTGTTAAAGCAGATATATGCCTACATTGGTATATATCCATCACCATTTCCTGAAATCATACTTCATGAAACGTTGTCATGGAATCGAACAAGTTGAACAATTTTCCTGCCTGAGGTTTCAAGTATTTTAGAAAAATAAATTTACAAATGAATCTCGACAGACAACAGTTGAGTGCATCAAAATATAAAACAAGTATCAGTTCTTTATAGTTTGATGAAATTCTTGCGTCGGGTGATAAACAATTGATTTAATTTTGCCCTACACCGACGTGTGTATAGCACTGTATGCTCAGTGCTTTCCGAGTGTCTGTGGAAAAAAAACTTCACAGGCGACTTGGACGGGATTCGAACTCACGGTCTCCTGCTTATTAGTGCAGATGTCGTATCCTCTCGATCACCGAGCTAGCTTGTCCGATGTCGATTGGCTGGCTAGAATATCGTGGCACCCGCTGCTATAGATGTATAGGATTCTATATATGTCTAAGGAATGACAGCAAGTTGCCCTAAGGAATGACAGCAAGTTGCCCTAAGGAATGACGGCAAGTTGCCCTAAGGAATGACAGCAAGTTGCCCTTAGGAATGACAGCAAGTTGCCCTAAGCAATGACAGCAAGTTGCCCTAAGGAATGACAGCAAGTTGCCCTAAGGAATGACAGCAAGTTGCCCTAAGGAATGACAGCAAGTTGCCCTAAGGAATGACGGCAAGTTGCCCTAAGGAATGACAGCAAGTTGCCCTAAGGAATGACAGCAAGTTGCCCTAAGGAATGACAGCAAGTTTCTAGGAATGATACAAAAGACACAAACAGGCCTCTTCAAACGTAATGTAGACTTTTATGCTCTGAAATTGTTATATGAGCTAATTAAATGAATAATAAACAAAGTCAGAATGGATGGCCCTTTAAAATTCAAGATGGCGGCCTTGGCTCTCCATACTAACAAAACATAGGCCTAAGTAATATTATTTTGAGGTTCAAAACCCGAAATATAGCATTATGTAAAATACGGTGACAATGTTTTAGTTGGTTGGAACAAAAGGTCGAATAATTGGGGAAAGTGGCGACCAAATTATTCAGCATATCAATATTTTAAACGTTTGATCATAAAATCAATATTGGCACGAAAAACTGGAATGCAGCCTAGACTTCTATCTTTAAGACCCGCATTTATGTCTAACACCAGTTGTTTGATTTCAATTGTACATTGTATAAATGTACAACAAACCATTTGTAGTTACTCTCAATTGTCAAACGACTCTTTATTAATTGCAGTGGTGGATTGGGGGCAAAGGGGGCATGTTCCCCCCACATGATCGCCATGCATGTAAATTAACTATATTTTTGGGGTGCCCACTTTTTTGGCAGTGTACCCCAGGTCCCTTATTTGCCTATTGTCCCTCTGTTTCCAGACCCTGGATCCACGCCTAGTTAATAAGACAACCAAAATGTTGTACTTTCATCGGTAGGTGCCTTTATCTTCGAATATTTGAAAGGAAAAAACATTATTCGGATATTCGGTTCATCTATCGAATAACCGAATGTGTGGTTATTTGGCACATGCCTATGAGCAATACCAGTAAGTTGAATACAACAGAAATAATAATACGTTCCCATCTTAAAATTAAAGAAGAGCGAACATAACACTTACAATATTTGTAAGAACGAAAAGTCTTTAAAAAGACCAGTTGGTAGAATGTAGATATTTCCACCCGATAACACACTGCAGATATTAAAAAGGTGTCATTATAGAAAGAAAAGGCGCTTTATTACACATTTTGTCAAATAATGACATTTACTATAGGTTTTCCCGGCCAAGTTCCTCAATTTAGCAGCCAATTTCAACGCAGCGTCAATCAATTTCGGGCGAAACCGATTGCTGCTCAAAATCATCAGGAATTCAATTTGCTTAAACGGTCATTCAATTTCATTTCACGTGTCATGCAATTAACAAAAATGCGCATCCAATTTAAAATACTCTCCAACAACATTCAATTTCGCCTAAGCTTCCCGTGGCGTACAGTCAGTCATTCAAATTCGTTATTGGGCAAGCATTTGTGACATTTGTGCAATGAAATTCACACTGTTAAACTTGTTTTCCATGCATGTTTCAATTTCATAGTAGCAATTGGTTCACATTTTGTAAGAGCCTGCCACTTTATTAAAGGATAAAGTTCCATTTTTACAATTCACTACGTTGACAGATAACGATAACGAAACGGCAGCCCGTGGTCAATTATCTGATGTAGTACGAGCACGCTTGATTGAGGGGTTCGAGGAATGTCCCCAAAATACATAAATTGAGAAATGTGTAAGTGGAAACAAATGATAAAAAAACAAAGTAAAAATTTAAACAATAATGTAGAAACATTAACGAAAATGTTAATGAGAAAAACACATGATTGAAATTGATTGCCTGTAAATGAAATTGAAAATGAAACTCAAGTGCAAATCCTCATTCAAGCCAATCTGGCGAAATTGAATGACGGATGTGAACCACTAAAATGAATGACGCAAATCCGAGATTTAATGTCTGAAAACGAAATTGAATGCCTGAATTCCTAATTCGAACCGTGGTAGCAACCGGATCAGCAAAATCTCTTTAATACGAACGCATGGAAACGAATTTGAATGCTATAGTGACGAACTTGGCCGGGAAAACCTAAAATTTGACCGGTAAAAGACATGAATTACGTTCAAAACTCATCATGATTATTATTATTATAATTGTTTTATATAAATTACATATAGTTTAATTTAATTTACAGTGCTTCATACATACGTCAGAGTTAGTTTAATTATTGTTATTTCTATCCCCAGACCCCCTGTACGTACAGTATATCTGTTGTGTTCATGATGACAGCAATAGTAGACTGGTTCCAACCATTCATGCAATAGACACTGGTAATACGATCATGAATCAAACAATTGCAGACATCAGGACACAGCTGATCTGCATAGAATAATAATAATAACAACAACAACAACAACAACAACAACAACAACAACAACAACAACAACAACAACAACAACAACAACAACAACAACAACAACAACAACAACAACAACAACAACAACAACAACAACAACAACAACAACAACAACAACAACAACAACAACAACAACAACAACAACAACAACAACAACAACAACAACAACAACAACAACAACAACAACAACAACAACAACAACAACAACAACAACAACAACAACAACAACAACAACAACAACAACAACAACAACAACAACAACAACAACAACAACAACAACAACAACAACAACAACAACAACAACAACAACAACAACAACAACAACAACAACAACAACAACAACAACAACAACAACAACAACAACAACAACAACAATAATCAAAATTTGAAGGGAAAAAACAGTAAATTACATAAGGGTAAATTTTTTTACTCTCGTAAGAAAGGACGTAGGGTGGGTTGGCACCCTTAGAAGCACCACCCGCCCCCCGCAGTCCACATAATAGTAATCACTATAATATTGTACATTTCCACATTTAATTTGTATTTTTATTAAAGTATTGTGTCGGTAGCTTTTTTATTGATTTATATGAGTGTATGCGCATTGACAAATGCGCATCATGTGTTTTCCTTTTTTTTTAAAGAAAAGTCAAGCAGAATGTGTGTGTTTTAAAGTTTTTTGTGGACATCTTAAGAACCAGACTAGGCCTATATACTGTAGTAAGGTGACTGTCATGGAATCAACGGTCGTTGGGAAATAAGGATAATATCACAGCATTTGTAAGGCGCACTTACTCTGTAAAACATTCAAAGGCGCCGGTCTAAATGGAAAAGAAAATTCTCAAATAGATGTAAAAGCAAGTGTAAACAGATATGTTTTGAGTCGCTGCTGAAAGAGAGAGATATTTTGTATTTTACCAAGGTCTTCTGGTAGGGAGTTCAACAGCCTAAGTGCGATACAGGAAAATGCCCTGTCCCCGTAACTGGCTAAGCGAGTCCGGGGAACAAAGAGCATGTTGTTGGTTGACCTTAAACCTGGTCTGACCATGGAGGAAGGAAAACACTTCCTCTATGGTCTGACAGTGCGGGGCCTCAGCATGTTCTGGATATATAGAGTGGAACAGAACCATGGAGTGCCTTGAATGTTACAAGGATTATTTTGAATTGAATACGCTAATTGACTGCCAATCTGTATGTTTTGGAGTTGGATTTTGTGTCTGAGTTGTGGAGAAGAGATGATTATGAACTTTGTCACAGATTATAACACTTGAGCGATTTAGTGTTTGTTTACTCATATTAACTTACCTGATTGTCATAACTTACCTGATTGTGCCATGAGGACACAAAATCCCTGTGCCATAAGAGCTACAACGATGAAACCCAAGTAGCCCATGGTTTCTCGTTCCACCTTTCCCGTTGATGTCAAAGATGGTTTGTGAGATAAACTACAATCTGAAATACATACAAATGAAACTAAAATGATGTTGTTCCTTCATTTTCAGTTTAAAGGGACAATATCGTCACGATCAGAGCAGACTTTTAACAGGGCATGGAATCGGTGACCTAGTTTAAGATGAACACAGTGGCTGAAAATTACTGGCTCATTTATGCAGCAGCAACTGTAATATTATGACCTTATCATGTGGGGTATTATTTTCAGTCACTGAATTAATCTAAAACTAGCACTCCGATTCCATGCCCTATTGATCATGACGATATTGTCCCTTTAACGAGTAAGTAAAGACACCGGTAATAAAACATCATGATGTGCATTCAAACTGAATGAAAACACCGAGCAGTGAAGATATTGGCATTGAGATATCTTGGTAAAGTATTGCAAAAATGCAATAGTCATAGATTTTGATCCTAACAGTAAATTTCTATTCAACGATTGCTACTCATTGAATATACTGTTGTCTGATGTGTAATCAATCAGTGGAATTATATTTTGATTGAAGGAAAAATGTAATAAAAATAGATGTTATATTGACCAGAGTAAGAATTGTTGAATGCTATTGTTTTTTGTTTATTATGTATATGCTTTGATATGAGATTGAATAAATGGAGTAATATAACTCCACTGTAGAATAAATAAGTATTGTAATTGACCTCTTGCATTTTTTTCTAAAAAGGTTTGGATCAAATTAGCCACAGCAGGTTGATCAATTATACTAAGAATCCTATACCATTTCATCATGGGTTGGTGCGTGGGTTATCATTGTGGTTCTATGATTATGCACACACATGTGTATAATGTGCAACTCGGGGGCAGTTTTCACTTTGCGACAACGAACAACACGATGATTAATCAAACGTAATTTTCCATAGGAAACACCCTGTTGGCAAATTTTCCATAGGAAACTCAAAACATACGTTTTGTTCCCTTAATTAAAAGTAAGGGTTTGCTTGTCACTGTTAGAAATCAGAACAAATTACATCCTCAAAATAAACGATTA
The DNA here is from genome assembly GCA_029582265.1 of Zoroaster sp. YZ-2022. Taxonomy (NCBI): domain Eukaryota; kingdom Metazoa; phylum Echinodermata; class Asteroidea; order Forcipulatida; family Zoroasteridae; genus Zoroaster; species Zoroaster sp. YZ-2022. The sequence goes on along the minus strand of CM055828.1, from coordinate 30,208,678 downwards.
TTTTAGAGCTTCGGAGACCAAGACCACAGTGATGCATGCTTCTGATATGTCGTCATCGTCAGAACGATCAGTGATATTGAAGGCCAGTACGGCTGTTTGCTGCCTATGACGTGTACAACAATCGATGATTCTCTTTATAAAGAGGGTCTCTAAGAAAATATTGATAATTTACCTTTCCCCATTTTAAGATAGGTTACGTCATAATGAAACTAAACAAAATAAATCTCAACCCAAGGTAAAATATAGTAAAACTATAATTTTATCTGAAACCCTTTCGTCTCGAATTCAGAAGATCTTAAGGAGGTCCACTGGGGGCGGGGTGTTACCCCTCTTACGTTTACATGTGACACAGCGCCGAGATTTTCGTTGGTACTTACATAGTATTGTTGGCCAATGATATAGTTCTTTTAATAAACCTTACAAAGATTTAAACTTGCAGTCAGGTTTGTACAATAATTTTCGTTTTCTCCTTCACACGAAATAAAGCATAGTAACAGAAAACAAGATTGTAATTCTATATAATTTATTCGTTCTCGATTAGACTGACAGGTTGTTGCCCAACTGCGCATTTTGAACTGAAATTCATTAACTTAATTGCCGTATTTCCTGCAAATGGCATTATAGAATTTAATATGGGTTATTGAATATCATAATGTATATGGTGTATTTGTACACGATCATGAAAATCATAATGACAATTTAGCTTCATAATACTCTCATGAGTAGTCCTAGGAATTTAGTTTTTTTTTACTACAGCCTTTGGGCGCCTGCGGAAACGTGCCCTTATTGGCTGTAGGGATGTGCCCTCTGCTGAAAACTCTAACTTCTAATAAATTCAAACATGTTTTCTCTTGTACTGCTCAACAAAAGTCTCCTCCACACGTGTGCCAAATAGTGCCCGACAGCGGCATAGGGGGCAATTGATATTGAAATCACAGAACAACTACCCGTCCCCCTCTTTTAAGGTTATGTTTAGTTCGCATATCATCATTTCATATCAGAAATATAAGCCGAATTAGAAAATACTTGAATAAAAGTGCTGCTGAACAAATTATACATGCGTTTGTCACATCACGGCTCGATAACGGGAATGCTCTCCTTTACGGTCTCCCGCAGAATCAAATATCTCGTCTTCAGCACATACAAAACACAGCAGCTCGTGTTGTGACTTTGTCCAGAAAGTCATGCCATATCACGCCAATCTTGAAAGAACTGCACTGGCTTCCTGTTTCACAGAGAATTGTTTTTAAACTTATGCTAATTGTTCACAAATCTTTTAATAACATTGCTCCAATTTATATTTCTGAACTGCTTAAAGTCTACACTCCATCACGCAATTTGCGCTCCAGCAACATGTCACTCCTAAAGGAACCAACTTCAAAACGGAACTGGGGTGATAGGTCGTTTTCTGTCGCAGCTCCGAGACTCTGGAATCATCATCAACTAAACTCAAATCTTGTCATAGTATAACCAGATTTAAGTCGATGCTTAAAACTCATCTTATGTCACAACTATTCAAAGATGATGTATATTTGTAATTGCATTGTAGGTACATGTATCTCGGTACATAATTTTTTTCCCTATCATTGTATATTGTTTGTATTCATGTTTTTTCTTTGTTTCCGCGCCTTGAGCGCCCAGCAGGGTGGATATGTGCGCGCTAAAAATCTTTATTATTATTATTATTATGTTTAGTTTCAATTTGTTGTATTGAAAAAAACATAAACAAACCAAAAACCAAAAACACAAGCTCAAGGGGGAGGCTCCTTCAAGCCCCTCCCCCTCCCCGGCTACGTGCCAGGCAAGACGGTAGTTTGATATGTGTGATACGGTGGCCTTACAACTGTTACATATAGTTGTTACGAATGTAGACAGCAAGGCAAACATAGGTAATAAAATGAAAATTATGTTCTAATTTCGATACAAAACCGTATCCAAACAATGTTATACTATGACAAACATCTCTAAACTATATATCACAAGGAGGTAGCGTAAACATTGACCCCTACCAAGGTTAACTAAAGGTCACACAAGGTCAAATGTTACGATGATCAGATAAACATCACCTTTGAAAAAACTTAATTTAAGCAATGATATAAATTAATAGATGAAAAATTAGGATTCTTCCACAACAATTTACAATAATATTGTTAGAATTTTGAAAAGTATACCTCTGTACTTATGCAATTTAATGCAAAACTCATTCGTGCCATACATATTTCTTAAAATAAGGAAAGGGATGCTGATATTTATTATCATTAAATTTTGTGTTATTATTTGTTGAACATGTCAGACGGAAGAAGATATATGTCATTTCCATCATAAAACCAAGTATTAAGCTTATCAATAACAACTCGTTCAGTTACCTTGCGGGTAATTGTCAATAATGTAAGCCTATAAGACCATTACAGGAAAAATTAGTAATGAACTAAACATTATTTCCACAATACTATGACCATTATCCAAAGTTAAATTTAATTGTAAATAATAATAACAATTGCCCACTTACCTTGAAACTGTAGATATTCTGATTCAAAAATCACCAAGATGTAAGACGTAAGATGTTTATCCTATGTCCGGTTTAGTTAATAGTGTCCCTCATGTAAATCAGATCTTGTTCGTTGTCCGTGCGATAAACTGATATAATAATTACGATAGAATTACAAATCAACATTGATACATGGAGGGCTGTGCCTGATCAACTCATCACTGTATAGGCTGATGTCACAAATCATTTATAATTGATGGAACCTACACATGTAAGCCTATATTGTTACCCGTTTCTTCCACATCTGAAGTTCATGGCGTTGAAGGCGTCACGGCGTATCCCCGTAGGCAGAGTCTTAAGGGAGGGGTTTGGGGCTTCAGGGGGACAGGTCTATCCTAACCACCCAGAATCGCAAATTGTGATATTGTTTCCATAAGAAGATGACTGGATGGCGCTGAAACTCCACATATGGAGATTATGGTGAGAAGCACCGGCGGCGGAAGCCGGTGGGGTGGGGTGGGAGGGGGTGGGGTGGGAGGGGGGGGCTACGTTTGAAAAGGGAAATATTTGTTTGCAACCAGTACAGTTAAGGATTCTCTAAACCCAAATTCTCCTTAAATGTTCAAAATTTTCCGTTAATGCCCCAGAATTTCCATAAATGTTCAAAACTGTCCTCAACATTATTCTAAAAGGGTTTTGAAATTTCTCATTTTTTTTTGTATACAAATTATTGTTTTAAACCCAAATGAGTAATTATTTATTTATATATTTGTTGGTTCAGGTTGAAGTGGGGTGGGCCTGGGTTACATGTAGGACATGCCATGGATTCGTACCGTAACACTGTCAACTTAATATTTATTTTGGAGACTTTAACTTAAATATTTAGAAACTAAAATAGTTCACAAATGCTCACACAGAGCCACCTGAATTCTAATTTTTCCCGGGGTCCGCTTAAGGGCCCTGGGATTCCACGCCGTCAGCTCGCTTTGCTCGCTGGTTAAGATTAAGAAATCGTTTTCCAAAATGAATTCAATAAATGGACTCAGTGCGCATTTTGAACTAAAATTCATTAACTAAATTGCTACTATTCTTGCATATGATACATATGGCATTATAGAGTTTCAAATGAGTTATTGAATGTCATATGTGGTGTACACGACCATGAAAATGATAATGACGAAAAAAAACACCGGCTATAACAACACTTTATGTGACATTTCCTCTTCACATTCTTTTTGTTTCCCTTTTCTCATTTGTTTTAAATAAAACAAATCGGCAGGCCCATGGGGGTTGACCACCAAACCCGTGGCTACCCCAGTGGGTGCAAATATCAATAGTATCACAAATTTGGTTTTATTTTAAAATCCGACTTATTTATTGTGGATAATGTTGTAGTTGTTTAATCAATTTAATAAATTTAGTAACATTGAACATGGACATTTTTGGAAAGTAGCCTATACGAAAGGTTTTATGCGATATCATTTTATAACTTTATTTTGCTAACATGTTCTGCAATATAATTGTAGTAATCATAAATGCATTGAAGGTTTTGTTTGTCTTATGATCCAAAAAGTAATGAATCAAACAAACACATTTAACGCAAATTAAAAATTCTTTCTTTCTGAGATCTAGCAAAAAAGTGTTTGCCGTCATGCTTATTTTCCGTCCTCTTAAATTGCGCAATTTGGACAGAAATTCATTAACTCAAGTGCCATATTTCTTGCTAATGACATTATCATGTGCCCAAAAGAACCAGACTGGAGTCAAGAGTGGGTTGAATTACAGTGTCCAGAGCGCATGTACAGAGGGGCACTAGTGGCTGAAAATTGCGGACACCTACAACCAGGGACTAAATTCAATGGGACACACCCCCTCCCCCATCTGGTGTGTCGCATCATGCGTTTACCTGCGTAACGTTATATTGAATTAGTTTTTCCCACTAAAATTCCCACATTATCTACCTTTATCTAACCTAATTATTTATTGAACCTTAAGGGACCCGTAAATCCCCTTTTATGGAATATTTAGACGTCTTAACCAGATAAAGCCTGGGCATTTTTCGCCCCCTCCGTATTTTCTGTATTCAACAGCCGATTTTCATGAAACTTTGGAGGCATGTTCATTTTGACGCGATACATGTATATCGAATGAGGTCATGAAAATTTTCATAGGTCACCGGTAGGGGGCGCTATATCCATTTTTGTAACTTTTTCCTCATTTTTGGTCAAAAATAGTATTTTTTCCCCCAAACTTCCTTAATTTTTATCCGTTGGTCATGACATTTGGTACAAATGTTGTCTTTAATACAAGCAACAATGTGACAACATTTAAATCACCGCTAGCGGGCGCTATAAGTAATATTTTGGGTTGTTTCCCCCAAAAACATGATTTTTAAAGATTTTGACCTGCAAGTGTCAATCGCGGGACTTCCAGAGCTGGGACGCACAGGTTCGAAGCCCTAAAACACACCAAATTCAGGCACGTGGCAGCTGCGGCAGTTACTCCGTCTGGCATTTTCGAAAAAACATGATAAGTATAAAATTGTAAACAAATTAAAATCTGAATGTTATAACTAGCTGATGATCCATTTCCACATTATAAAATAACTTATACAAACAATCTGAATTAATGTTCACTATTTTATCGTTAATGAAATAAGCTGCAACTCTCATATGGTTGTTTTTATACATATCTCTTGATTTATAAAGTATGGATGCATTTACAGACATTATTTTTTTATCAAAACTATCCATAGTTCGCTATTTTTCATGCATGTCTGGCAAGATCTTTCAAGCGTAGAATATAATGATCAACACAAACACCTCGAATTTTTGAATTTGTGTTTAATGCTAAAAGAAAACGCTCCCTGATGCAATCAAGATGGTGACATCAATGATTTAATTTCTGTTTTCAAATCCACCATTGAGGGCAATTGTCTGGCGAATTAAGTTTTAATTTCTGATGTAGGCCTATAGTCAGACTTGTATGACTTGTGACTCGGACTCGGACTCATTTTTTGGTGACTCGGACTCGGACTCGGACTCGGACTCGACAATAATATCACAGCTTCTGGCAGGATTTGTCGTATTGTATGATTTCATGTCTTCTTGGGGGGGGGGGTAGTTTAACAATTTGCTGTTCTTCTCTGACGGCTTTAGTTCAAATATATTTTTTAACGATTCTTTTTCATGGTATTACAATTGTTTTATTAGCGTATATACAATAGACCTATGTCACAGTCTGTACTCAATTCAGAACTTCAGAATAAAAAGCAAAGTCTAAAGACACGTCATGGGCGATAAAATAGCTACTCTTTTACTGGAGTTAACAATATGATCACCAAGCCAATGTTGTTTTATTTAGCATTGTGTATAATCTTTAGAATTCACCTTGTGTGGTATGAGCTGACGGCCCGTACGCCATACTGCAGTGTTTGGCAGCAGGGTAATCCTTTTGACAACTTGGTATCTTTGAGTCGCCCCACTAGTGTGCATCGAGGGGCGGTACCTTTACCTCCAGTTCGTGAATAAGGTTCAACTTGAGTTGTATCTGTGGGTGATGCTAACAATAGTGACAAGATGGGATAAAAATCCTGCGCACAAACACAAACTTCTAAGAAAGTCATAAATGTTTATCTTGTATATTGCTGAATAAAAGTCCCCTCCACATTATCATGTGCCCAAAAGAACCAGACTGGAGTCAAGAGTGGGTTGAATTACAGTGTCCAGAGCGCATGTACAGAGGGACACTAGTGGCTGAAAATTGCGGCCACCTACAACCAGGAACTAATTCATTGGGACACACCCCTCCCCCATCTGGTGTGTCGCATCATGCGTTTACCTGCGTAACGTTATATTGAATTAGTTTTCCCCACTAAAATTCCCACATTATCAACACTCAAAAAAATAAACAGTCGATTTACTTTAAAAAAATTAAGGCAAGTGTGTTGCCTTAATTTTATTGAGTCATTTCAACTTGCTAAATATTTAATTTGCCACTACTTGGATTTCTTAAGCCAATGGATAGAGGATTTATAAGTTGAATAAACGTAGCGTTTTAAAGTTGAAATATATATGTCAAGTCGGCTTAACCTATAAATTTGTGTGTAGATAAATCGTATCGAACGAGTTAATTTTACTTAAACTCGCAAAGTTGAATTTACTTGATTATTGTAGACCACTACACTTAAAAATCTTATGTGATCTTAGCTAGGTTGTAAAGGTAAGTAATTTCAATTGGTTCCAAATTTAAGTTGCCAGTACTCGGTTTAGTTAATTCAAAAGACTTAAATAATGCACCTTGCATATACTCAGATATTTGAGTTAATATTTATGCCACTTTATATTAACCTAATCAAATTCCGTGTGGGAACCTTAAATCCAATAGTTAGTTTAACTTAACGAAACTTCGTAACTTTTGCTTCATATTTTGTAGAACCATTTATTTAAATTGACCAACGTAATTAACTAAATTTAAGAGTTCCATTTGGTCGACTTGATTGATTTAGGTAGACATTATATGCATTAAGACACTTAATTGACTTAATTATTGATCTAATTTATGTTCACTAATTTTATACAACAAACACTCAAGTTGGCAATACTTTGTTGGTGTATTTGACTTGGTTTAACATAGTAAAACACAATAAAAAACAACTTCTTTTAAATGTGTCCTTTTCAAATCGGAAACAATTTATTCTGTATTTATTCACATAAAATGCAACATGAATTAAATACAATACAGCTTGAACAAACAAAACAACTTTTACCAAAAATAAACTTTCCATAGAATAGCAATATATTTTGTCTTATTTTAATCTTAAAAGTTCTTGGCAAGGTTGGTTTGATAATGCAAGTAAATCTTTATAAAAAAACATACAAATTTTACATACAAATTTTACCTTTGTCAAAATTAATATCTCGAAACATTTCAGTGTCAACATGAAGTTTGCTTGCGATGATTGACAATTGTTTTATCAAGTCTACTTCTCACGAGTGATTTTATACATTTAAAAAAAAAATTCTCATAAAAAAATTAAAGCACTTCTTGCTGTCCTCATCCTTTGATTTTACAAAAACTAATTGTTTATATCGATAACATTTTTGTTGTTATTTGGTTTATGATTGTATACAATATTAAAATGTACACGATGTACAGTCAAATAATTTTCTATTACATTGTAATCAATGATGTATATTTCTTTTAATTAGGTGAAATACTGATTCACGAGAGGTAAAACTAGTAAAGAACACTAAACTTTCAAACATTTAAAACAACTGAAAGACGTTAGAACATCAAGCAGAGTAAACATGATTAAAACTGGATGATTTTAGTCATTTCACAATTGTTCAGAAACCAGTTATAAAAATATATATAAGTATTGTTATTTGTTTCGCTTTGCCTTAAAAAAGAGAACTTGGTCTATCCCAACTTTTCCCTAATTCAATTATTAAGCAAAAACAAATAAAAACAAAAAAAAACTTATTTGTGTTTGAACAAATTTCAAAATATCATAACTAGGCTTCTTGTGTACTGGTCAATCCATGCCATGTCAACCAGGGTGTGTGTGTGTGTAGGGGGGGGGGTCAGTGATTTTGTTGATGAATATTTCAACAGTCCCCTAAAAATATGAGTGTAACACAACACCATTAAAATTGTCCCAAGAATTATTACATTTGTTTTTGCTTTGATCATTTGAAGCCCCATCCCCACTCACTTTCCCTTATCCAATTTTGGAACATAAGCCAAAAAATAAACTTATTATTTTTTGTTTGAACAAATCTCACAAATTGTAACAAGGTTACTTGTGTACCAGTCAATCCATGCCATATCAACCGAGGTGGGGGGGGGGGGGGGTTGTCAGTGACCCAGTCAGATTTTATCAATGAATATTTTAACAGTCCCCTAAAAATATGAATGTAATCAACACAATTAAAAGTGTCACCAAGTATTATTACTTGTACTTTAAAAAGGGGAGCTAAAAAAAAGAAGAAGAAAAAAGAAAAAAGTCTGATTCATGAGAGGTAAAACTTAGCATTTAAAGAATGCTTAGAAACGTTTAAGAGGCAAGGTCAAATTCAGTTTTGTGATTCATATATAAATAGATAGCCTAGAGCCCTTATTAAAATGTGAAAACTCTCTAACCTTGCATTAAAGTGGTGTAAAATGTCATTTCATTTGATACCATTTCAGCGCGAAATATTCTAACACATATTTAACATTGTAAACAAATGAATCTGTAACACTCATATAGGTCCTACAGGAATGTTTCGTTCAGAATTTGTCAATGCCAATTTAATCGAGTATTAAGGAAATTCAAGAGTGAACTACAGATTCCCTGTACAAAATGTATACATACCCATATATCATGTTTGTTTACAATGTGACGTCACTGTGTTAAAATATTTCGCACTGAAAAGGGTATCAAATAAAATTACATTTATCTCCACTTTAACATAAGGTTAAAGGCTTGTAATTGTTTTCACCTTTTGGAACATGAGTGAATCACAGAACTGAATTTGACTTTAGAGTGCCTCTTTAAAACATCAAGCAGGGTAAACATGATTAAAACTGAATGATTTTACTTATTTCACAATTGTTCAGAAACCGCTTATAAAAATATAGGTTTAAGTATGCTTATTTATTTTGCTTTGCCTTAAAAAAAGAAAAGATCATTCAAAGGCCTATCCCCACTTTTCTCTATTCCCAATTTGGAACACATAAGCCAAAAACAAAAAAAACAATAAAAACAAACTTATTTTTGTTTGAACAAATCTCAAAAAATTGTAACTAGGTTTCTTGTTTACCAGACAATCCATGCCATATCAACGGAGGGGGGGGGGGGGGTTGTCAGTGACCCACTTAGATTTTATCAATGAATATTTCAACAGTCCCCTAAAATATGAATGTAATCAACACAATTAAAAGTGTCACCAAGTATTATTACTTGTACTTTAAAAAAGGGAGCTCATTTGAAGCCCTCCCCACTCACTTTCCCTTTTCTAATTTTGGAATACATAATCCCCAAAACACAAACTTATTTGTGTTTGAACAAATCTCAAAATATCAAACTAGGTTTCTTGTGTACCGGTCAATCCATGCCATGGGGGGGGGTAGTGATCCACTTTGTTTTTTGATGAACATTTCAACAATTGTCCAAAAATTATGCTTGTAATCAACACACACTCCGAAAATTGGCTCCCAACCCATTGTTTTTTGTTTTTTTGTTTTTTAGACATGACCCCTTAAACAATAGCCTCGCCTTTTTTCACCCCTGTTTTGGCATATTCATAAACCTATCTAAGAAAGGAATTAAGAATTACCCCTAACATTATAAAATCCTTGAGCAATGTCCCACATCGCCAAAATCTAATAGCTAAACCACATTTACAGCCCTGTTAAAGACCCAGTGAAGGAATGATTGATCTATACTTGCTTGGAGGCAGATATGTACATCTGGACTACAAACACATGGAATATAATATGCAAACTAACATTACCTTTAGTCACCAGTGCGAAAAATGTAAAAGGTCCAACATATCGTTTCTGAGACAAAGGCCTCTAAAAATGCCCCAAAACTCACCGATGCACAATTGGGGTTGAAAAAGGGGGCGGGGATAAATTATTTAATGAGTCATATTTTAAAAACATGATAAGGGATTCAGACCATTTAAAATTTCGGACTTTATGCTAAATTGCCAAGTTCGAAATAGGCTATTAAGTATTATTAGATTTTCAAAACTGCCAAATCTTTGAGTAACGTGAGCATAATAACAATAGCATATGTCACAGATCCACCTCACTTCTATTGGCTATTTGGCTAGTAAAAGTAAGTACCCACGTTAAGTAAAAAGTACTGGTGTACTGCGGTAGTAAAAGTAGTAACATGGTGGGTGTACAAACACATGCAATGTACGCGTGTACATTACACGATGACTCTGCCTTTCTGATCATTAAATTCTCCACTTTATTTTGGCCAAAATATCATTCATCCTGTTTTGAAATACCTGCAAAGCAAACCATTATTGTCCATTATATCCATAAAGCTTAATCATTTGTGATTATACTAAATAGGAATGCAGATGAAAGTGGATTCTTACCGATTTATCTCCGGATACACAGGTTGTCAGCGGGTGTACTCTGCAGCTTTTGACAAATCATCCGAAATGCGCATGTGCGAACACAGAGTGTTGTTTCAGTAACGAATGAGGATAAGTTATTGTTACGTAAATACCATAAATTTTAAGTTGGTGTAACTAACAACATGACAACTTTGTTTTTACTCTAACAAACTAAGTAAAAGAGGATAACATTAAAGTGAAATTTACTTAATATTGACTATCGTTGAATTTACTCATTATCGACTTAAATGTATCAAGTTGTATTTATAAGTGTTTTTTTATTTAAATGTATCGGTATAGCTTAAAGAGTTAGCTATAACAAGTTAACGTAATTTACATTTATTTTAACTTGATAAATTAGAGTAAAGACAACATTCAAAATAAAATAATAGTTGTTCGGGCTATTGCCCGAACACCTAACAAATAAATTAACCATAAACATTGTCATGTAGGTAAGTCCAGTGTGCACAGTGCCCTCTTAGTTTTTAGCCCAACATTGGCACAACCGTCCGTCATGTATAAAATGCTTTTGTATTAGAAAAAAAAATACAATTTTCATTCGTCCAAAAATACATTGATATTACGTATATTAAGACGGATTTAAAATAAATAAATAAATAAATAAATAAATAAAGTCGACGTTTTTCAGCAGTGATTTTTTCACTAAGGTGCTTTTTTTTTAATTTAAAAAGTTTTTAACGAACCTTTTCCCTTTAAAATAGTAATATGTATGAAATAATTTATATATTGACAAATTCTCAAATTTTCCTGGTGTCAAACATAAATTATTTTTTATATTGGCTGATGATAAAATTTTGCCGAGCGCTGTCATACGATGACTGTTTACTCGTGAGACCTCTCCTTGCGCAATCACGGCCTGCGAAACTAAGTGATGCACATAACAGGCAATAATGGAGGTGCACATCATGTCCGTGGTTGTAAACACAGTCCCAGCATTACTGTTCATAAAGTGTGCAGACTTAACATTGTAGATTCGAAGAAACACTGAACAGTGAACACCCAATATAAAGCTCAATCAATTTTACTGACGTAATATACATTTCATTTGAACTAGAAAACCAGAGTAGAAATTAAGCCAATAAAAATGGTGCGTAGGTAATAACAACTCAATTATCACCTCTGTTATTTTTACTTAGTTTTTGTTGAAATTACAACTTATATTCATTAAGTTTCTCAATTTTACAACAATTTCAGTATTAAGCACTAAGTCAAATAGAGTAATTGAATCAACACAGAGCTATAAGTGCTACCAAATAAAAGAGCATAACTCATATTCACTCAATTTTAAATGAAGTTGACTTTACTTGTTGATCAAGTTGTTTGAAATTGTATAACAAAGTATTATAAATTTTGTAAAACATGCGTGTTTTTTGCTTAAATATATTATGTAAAAGGAACAAAAACTCGATTTCAAGTAAAAACAAATCTCAATTTTTTTGAGTGTACCTTTATCTAACCTAATTATTTACTGAACCTTAAGGGACCTGTTAGTCCCTTTTTTATGGAATATTTAGACGCCTTAACCCGATAAAGCCTGGGCTTTTTCGTTCTCAGACCTAGGGAGGGGCATATTGCGCCCCCTGCGTATTTTCTGTATTCAACAGTCGATTTTCATGAAACTTCATAGGCATGTTCATTTTGACGCGATCTATCGAATGAGGTCATGAAAATTATCATTGTGGTTCTATGATTATGCACACTGTGCAACTAAAGCAGTTTTTACTGTGCGACAACGAAAAACGCTATGATTAATCAAACGTAATTTTCATAGGAAACACTCCACAATCATTTTATTAGCTGTTTAAAGCTTTTCTGAATTTGAAACTCAAAACATACGTTTTGTTCCTTAAAAATAAGGGTTTGCTTGTCACTGTTAGAAATCAAAACAAATTACATCCTCAAAATAAACGATTATTTTAGAGCTTCGGAGACCAAGACCACAGTGATGCATGCTTCTGATATGTCGTCATCGTCAGAACGATCAGTGATATTGAAGGCCAGTACGGCCGTTTGCTGCCTATGACATGTACAACAATCGATGGTTCTCTTTATAAAGAGGGTCTCTAAGAAAATATTGATAATTTACATTTCCCCATTTTAAGATAGGTTACGTCATAATGAAACTAAACATAAATCTCAACCCAAGGTAAACTATAGTAAAATAATCATTTTATCTGAAACCCTTTTGTCTCGAATTCAGACAATCTTAAGGAGGTCCACTGGGGGCGGGGTGTTACCCCTCTTACGTTTACATGTGACACAGCGTCAGGCAAGACGGTAGTGTCATAAAATATCCAAGATTCAGTTAAAAGGGAATATATACATATATATATATATATATATATGGGGAAAAACTGATGGGGTCACGACACAGCAAAATAATTGTAGATCAAATCCAAAATTTCTGTTCTGATTGTTTAATTACCACCAAACACTAATTAAATAGGGTAGTCCCATGAGGCAACTCTACAAAATTGCGCTATTTACCAGGTAAGAATAACGTCTGTCTAATACCTGCTAAACTTAAGGATTTACTATATAATGGGCAATAATCAAAATGGCAACCCTAGATCCTAAGTAAGACTAATTGCGGTGACACCATGTGGAATCTCAATTGAGTAGTAATTAGTTCTGAAAAGAACTGGGGGTACAACTCGACGTTTCGATCAGTATGCTCTGATCGTCCTCAGGAGAATGCCGGACTCTGGAAAATGCTGCTGCTTAAGTAGACTGCTGGAGGATCATCCCATGAATGGATGCTGGAGGATTAGTTCGTTGAGGCGCGCAGGCGGGAAACTGTGAGACTATGAGACTAGGATCCTAGGGGTTGGGGGAGAGGAGTGTGTGCTCACTGAACTGAATCAGTTGTTAACAAGCACAGGGGAAGGAGGGTGGTTGACTTAGCATCCATTCATGACTTAGCATCCATCCATTCATGGGATGATCCTCCAGCAGTCTACTTAAGCAGCAGCATTTTCCAGAGTCCGGCATTCTCCTGAGGACGATCAGAGCATACTGATCGAAACGTCGAGTTGTACCCCCAGTTCTTTTCAGAACTAATTACTACTCAATTGAGATTCCACATGGTGTCACCGCAATTAGTCTTACTTATCATCCTCACCATGCAAAGCTACAAGTTTTACCTACCCTAGATCCTGATCAATTAGCGAGTGTTAAGCCCTAAGGCCTGGAGGATTTAAATATCCCAACAGTTCGTACGTAAAAGTTCGTTCTGCAGTTCCAGCTCGTATAAATGAACAGTTAGATCCCACCTGTGGGTTTCAAGATGGATGTCACACTCTGGTGAATCACTTGTTGGCCAGCCATGTCTTCGTGCGTAACACGGTAGCCGCCCGGTAATCCAAAGGAAGCCTTTGTGTAGATCTAGAGCTGTTCCAACCCTGGGTTACGCCGATATGGTAGTCCCGTTCACTTTGGCTTTGGCAGAGATGAAACCGAGAGCCTCACGGCCTCTCGCCTCGGTCGATCATCTAAACATCATAACCAAATCTCAAATTAAGTATCTTTACAAAAGACCTATTTATAATAGTTCTCGTACGTGTTCTGCTGGTGAGCTACGTTAAGTGTACGTATGCGTTCGTTAGTCTCTCCATTATAAGCAAGAAAGCACTTTATTGCTTAAAATATACACCATTACATAGGATGACCCCCTTTTCAAAAGTCGTGTATCGTTTACGCTAAAAGTATATCAGTTTACTTATTTACAAATGACATGAGCTCTACATGTTCTGCAATATCTATTATTTAAAGAAACAACACATTCTATGGGGTAGATGTAAACCAATTTTCCTATAATTAACGGCGGTAATTAAACAAGTACATTAAAAAGGTATTTACAAAAAGTACATGTACTTACAATCAGTATGTCTTGCCTAGCAGAATAGCAATCGAGGAGATCTGTCCGAGCTTCACAGCAAATTTGCAGAGCAAAAATATCTGCTTTAATTGCCGTTCAAGAATTTGTCACACTCTCGCTTTTTTTTACGCCGGATTTAAAAATAAAAATAACTAATATCTCAATCTGGATATGCTCTGGGAACCGGCTACTGCTTGTATACCAAATCTAGAATTCCTGGAATCTGCCCCGCCTAGCCAAAACAAAGCTCGCCTGAGTATATCGTGTCGTTCATACCCAGCATGCCCTACGCGCAGAGCACATGATGCAACACCTATTCAAAACTCCCGCGAAGAAAGAAAAAAAACCAACCCTTTAACCTCACCACTTGACCACTTGACTATGACCATTCAACCTTGCGAGACATGCAGACTTTACTGCAAATTAGACTTGTACTAGTCCACAGTTAATAAAATAAAATAAAAGGACATCGTGACAGGTAGTTTGATCTGTGTGATACGGTGGCCTTACAACTGTTACATATAGTTGTTACGAATGTAGACAGCAAGGCAAACATAGGTAATAAAATGAAAATTATGTTCTAATTTCGATACAAAACCATATCCAAACAATGTTATTCTATGAAAAACATCTCTAAACTATATATCACAAGGGGGTAGCGTAAACATTGACCCCTACCAAGGTTAACTAAAGGTCACAAAAGGTCAAATGTTACGATTATCCGATAAACATCACCTTTGAATCATTGATATAAATTAATATATGAGAAATTAAGGTTCTTCCACAACAATTTACAATTGTTAGAATTTTGAAAAGTATACCTCTGTACTTCTGCTATTTAATGCAAAACTCATTCGTGCCATACATACCGGTATTTCTTAAAATAAGGAAAGGAATGCTTATATTTATTATCATTAAATTTTGTATTATTATTTGTTGAACATGTGAGACGTAAGAAGATATATGTCATTTCCATCATAAAACAACTCGTTCAGTTACCTTGTGGGTAATTGCCAATGGTGTAAGCCTATAAGACCATTACAGGAAAAATTAGTAATGAACTAAACATTATTTCCACAATACTATGACCATTATCCAAATTGAAATTTCCTTGTAAATAATAATAACAATTGCCCACTTACCTTGAAACTGTAGATATTCTGATTCAAAAATCACCAAGATGTAAGATGTAAGATGTTTATCCTATGCCCGGTTTAGTTAACAAGTGTCCCTCATGTAAATCAGATCTAGTTCGTTGTCCGTGCGATAAACTGATATAATAATTACGACAGAATTACAAATCAACATTGATACATGGAGGGCTGTGCCTGATCAACTCATCACTGTATAGGCTGATGTCACAAGTCATTTATAATTGGCGGACCTACACATGTAAGCCTATTGTTACCCGTTTCTTCCACATCTGAAGTTCATGGCGTTGAAGGCGTCACGGCGCATCCCCGTAGGCAGAGTCTTGAGGGAGGGGTTTGGGGCTTCAGGGGGACAGGTCTATCCTTACCACACAGAATCGCAAATTTTGATATTGTTTCCAGTTTGCTTTCTTTTATAAGAAGATGACTGGATGGCGCTGAAACTCCACGTTAATGGTGAGAAGCACCGGCGGCGGAAGCGGCTGGGGGGCAACGTTTGAAAAGGGACATTTTTGTTTGCAACCAGTACAGTTAAGGATTCTCTAAACCCAAATTCTCCTTAAATGTTCAACATTTTCCGTTAATGCCCCAACATTTCCATAAATGTTCAAAACTGTCCTCAACATTATTCTAAAAGGGTTTTGAAATTTCTATAAAAGAATTTGTTTACAAATTATTGTTTTAAACCCAAATGAGTAATTATTTATTTATATATTTGTTGGTTCAGGTTGAAGTGGGGTGGGCCTGGGTTACATGTAGGACATGCCATGGATTCGTACCGTAACACTGTCAACTTAATATTTATTTTGGAGACCTTAACTTAAATATTTAGAAACTAAAATAGCTCACAAATGCTCACACAGAGCCACCTGAATTCTAATTTTTCCCGGGGTCCGCTTAAGGGCCCTGGGATTCCACATAAATCAGCTCGCTTTACTCGCTGGTTAAGATTAAGAATTCGTTTTCCAAAATGAACTCAATAAATGGACTCAGTGCGCATTTTGAACTAAAATTCATTAACTAAATTGCTACTATTCTTGCATATGATACATATGACATTATAGAGTTTCAAATGAGTTATTGAATGTGGTGTACACGACCATGAAAATGATAATGACGAAAAAAAACACCAGCTATAACAACACTTTATGTGACATTTCCTCTTCACATTCTTTTTGTTTCCCTTTTCTCATTTGTTTTAAATAAAAAAATCGGCAGACCCGTGGGGGTTGACCACCAACCCTGTGGCTACCCCAGTGGGTGCAAATATCAATAGTATCACAAATTTGGCTTTATTTTCAAATCCGACTTATTTATTGTGGATAATGTTGTAGTTGTTTAATCAATTTAATAAATTTAGTAACATTGAACATGGACATTTTTGGAAAGTAGCCTATACGAAAGGTTTTATGCGATATCATTTTATAACTTTATTTTGCTAACATGTTCTGCAATATAATTGTAGTAATCATAAATGCATTGAAGGTTTTGTTTGTCTTATGATCCAAAAAGTAATGAATCAAACAAACACATTTAACGCAAATTAAAAATTCTTTCTTTCTGAGAATCTAGCAAAAAAGTGTTTGCCGTCATGCTTATTTTCCGTCCTCTCAAATTGCGCAATTTGAACAGAAATTCATTAACTAAAGTGCCATATTTATTGCTAATGACATTATCATGTGCCCAAAAGAACCAGACTGGAGTCAAGAGTGGGTTGAATTACAGTGTCCAGAGCGCATGTACAGAGGGGCACTGGTGGCTGAAAATTGTGGCCACCTACAACCAGGGACTAAATTCAATGGGACACACCCCCTCCCCCATCTGGTGTGTCGCATCATGCGTTTACCTGCGTAACGTTATATTGAATTATTTTTCCCCCACTAAAATTCCCACATTATCTACCTTTATCTAACCTAATTATTTATTGAACCTTAAGGGACCCGTAAATCCCCTTTTTTGGAATATTTAGACGCCTTAACCCGATAAAGCCTGGGTATTTTTCGCCCCCTCCGTATTTTCTGTATTCAACAGCTGATTTTCATGAAACTTTGTAGGCATGTTCATTTTGACGCGCAACACGTTGGCCGGACCACTGGAAGTGTCAATCGCGGGACTTCCAGAGCTGGGACGCACCGGTTCGAAGCCCTAGAACAGACGTAATTCAGGGACATGGCAGTTGCGGCAGCAGCAATGGTTTGGGGTCCGCCATGTCTCTCCCCTATTCGATAGTTGGTTACGGTGCGGGAAAGTAAAGGAGGGACCGGGGGTCTGCCGATTCCCCCAGAAGGGTGCTAAGCTGGTTATCACGCTGGGTTCGCCTAGAAGATTTAACCCTCCCCAATGCCTGGTATTCACTCTGTTATGATTATAATATTTAGTATTATTATTTTTTTCTTTTAACCCAATTGAATCAATCACAAATCATGTCACTTTACGTTTCTCCCTTATTTACATACAGCTGTTTATTGCACTGTGCAGTGGCGCAAATCCGTGTCGAAAAGTGGGGGATTTTACCGCATGACAAATTCTGGGAGATGATCCTATGGACCACCCACCCCGGGCCAAAATGTGGGGAGTATAATCCCCTCCATATACATCATAAGGTCTGCAATGCCGTATTTCTCACCGACCAGCCCAAACACGATGTTCAACAAGGGGTGGTTATTGTGTCACTACAGTGTACATGTTATTAGTTATTTATATGATTACACAGTATTCATTCTCAACCTCCAGAAGATTATTCTATTTACATAATAAGTGCAGATTGAAAATCCATAATTTCAAATAATTGACAGGCAATTAATTGATTCTTAGCTATGCATCGATGATGGATGATTATAGACGTTAGAACAACCATAGAGAAAGGAACAACCATTCCTTTGCCCAAAACTATTACATGCATAAAGGCAGGGGGATTTTAATTAAAAGACGAGCTATGTGGCCCTCCTTCGCCATCTATGTGGCTGTACATACTTGAAGAAGAGTGTCATACATCTCCTCGATCATCCCAAGCATGGTGTTCCTTCCTCCATGTACCAAGCAGCGACAGCGATTTTTACGCTAAAAATATTATGTAAAGATTACTTCATTTGGAAACGCATTATTACTGGGGTGTATGGCACGGAAAACTTAGTTGCAGTAAATCTTTTTAGCGGGAATTATTGAAGGTGGGGGACATCTTCCTAGTCACAAATATTGGGGGACATTTTAAAATATAGACTAACAATTAATTTGTGCCAAACATCCATTAATGTTTTGCAAACCACATTGGCGTTGATCGGTAGGGAGCTGCGGTTGGGAAGGTTCCCCAATAGTTATGCCTCTAATCCTGGCTAGCTACATACTCTACTCATAAACCAAAACCAACTCATGTATTATGAAAGCGCCCTCAACTAAATCCCCTCCCCGTTGCTGTTGAATTACCAACCTATTACATTAATTAGTTGTGTGATATAGGGCTACATTTCGTTACTTTCATCTCCAATCCTCTAAGTTACCCCCCTGACTGTATGTCATGAAATATATTCATGTGTAATACCGTCCCTCTATTCCCCACTATTATATTATTGAATTATTGTTTTTTTATCGAGAGGTTGTAACGTTAGCCAGAGTCCCATTTGGATAATGTTTTTCCCGTTAGGTGAACATCATCATATACTTTGTCAAGCGATTCGTTTATTTAAATTAAACCACCAGAATAAGGTCGTATTTAATCCTACCTTTAACCAGTTTTGTATGAACACATTCTGTGAAGTAAGCCTATATCTCATGTCTTATACTCGATAAATTATTGGATTCATTAATCGCTATAAGCTTTCTGAGTATATTGATAATCCTTACTCCAATTGTCTGTTCAACATTAATACATCAAGTTGAAACTTGATCATGAAAAATATTATGTCGCTAGCAAGAATATGATAAATACCATGAAATAATTATATACATATCCAAAAATGAAATATTAAAATTGATTTTTAAGAGTCAATGGTTTTTCCCTTTTCTTTTTCTGGGGGGCACTATCAGGATTTTTCGTGGGGGCACCTGGGGGGCACTGGAAATTTGTGGGGAGCACGTGCCCCCAGGCCCCCGGTGGCTACGCCGCTGCTAGTACCAATCTTCCTGTGAAAACCTCCAAAAACACAACAGCTGATTTCGATTGGCGAACCAAATGCCTCGACCAATCACATAATGTTATCATCCAGAAACCGTTGTTCTATTTCTCACTATGTTGACCTTTGACGCCTTTTGATCCCAAAACCAACCTGTCATTTCTCATCCAAGTTTCATGAGCAAAACTATTCGGAACACAAGTAACTTGTCGTCCAGACAGACGCCGAAGGTGATAGCTATATCCTTACAGCGTTTAGGGCTGATGGGTAAGCAAGCCATGGCCAGCTGGTCCTCAGATTGTAATGGGGGCGCATTACTGGAGACACCGCTATCACCTCTTCTCTTTCAATCGCCGCTTTTCTCAGGCCTTCTGATATATTTTTTTCTGCAGCATACTTCGTCAATGGCTTAGAAATTAGCACAGAAATCTAATTTAAAATGGTTCGTATGTAATTAATTCACCGTGAAAGTCGAGTTTTAGTATACAAATGCAGTTGACGAAGTGTACTGCAGAAACAAAATCGCGAGCCACACTTCACTTGGTCACATTGTCTGCTCAGCGCAGTTTATGAGGGCGACCTCTGCCCCGACTCGTAGACATAGGCTAACTGTGCAGGGCAGACCTCCCAGTCTCATCACATGAGCGCACCACATAGCTTTCCGCTTAAGCAGATATTGTTCATAATTTATACGCATATAGGATATGCAAATATTGAATTTGAAATTGGAAACTTGAAACAGTTATTTTCTGTAGATACTAGTTAATTTATGACGTTACTTTAATAAATACTCACTTGAAAAATCAGTATATGATCAAATGATTCAAATCTATATTTTATTTACAGAATAGCTTACAAGTGATTGAATGTGTCAATGAACAGGTGGCCTTTTAGTGGCAAAAACATTGAAAATTAAGATTTTTAGATACTCGCTGTAAAACATCGAATACTTGTTTGGGGGATTGTTGTAATCTTCCAAGCACTGATCTGAACAAAATTGAGTCATGATGACCAATTCCAATGCATTTACTGAAGCCTATATGATACCACCGTTACGTTAAAATGTTTAATCAAAATTTGTAGCAATTTTTATAATTTGTTTTTGGTTTTTGAGCATTCTGATGCCCAATATATGAATTTAATCATAAATACCATAAATAGTGATTTGGATATGATTTTGCTGCCGTAAGTGTACTTTTGAAAAAAATCAGAAAATTCAAATCAAAATCTTCTTAAAATCATGTTTTTTCATGCACGAAACGATTAAAACTTGTAGTAATAACGCCCTCTAGTGGAGATCACAGTTGTCATAATTATGTGACGTCACATCATTTTGTTTAATAAAAACACCATATATGAATTGCCCAGTTTGATGCCAAGTGAATGCCAATAAAAATATGGGGAAAATAATGTTTTTGACCAAACATAAAAACAAATAGTAAAGCGCCCCAAACGATTATCCATAAAAATTGTTTTGACCTCTTCTGATAGATAAACTTTTTAAACTCAACATCCATACGAAGTTTCATGAAACTGTTTTCTTTTTTTCTTTAAGGGTGTCAATTCTAGGAGTTTTTGGTCGTCGTTGGCTTTGGTATTTTGACACTTATTAGCAACAATTGTATACTGTATACAGAAACGGGTTAAAAGATGAGTTAATAGGTAGGATGAACACAGCAATCCAGACATACATATCAAGACTGATCTGCACCGTCCCGGTCTGAGAGAGAATCCCCATGATGATGACAGGCATCCAACATGCGAGGTCGGTACTGACTATGAGCGCCATTTTGATCGTCATCTTGATTTCACGTTGCTGGCGAGCGGTCCTGCCGACACTCGTCGCAGAGCGTTTTACACTCACGAAGATGGCGATATAGCAACAAAGCACGATCATAAAACACAACATATTCACGCCGAGAAACAGGACAATGGAGTAGATCCAAGATGGTTGACTTCCCTCAGCAACTGCGGTAATAATTTTGGGATCCCACCACCATGAGCGTTCGTCATAAATGTAGTTCTCTTTATTACTAACACTGTTCGGATGTGTTATTAGAGGGAGCCCAATACACACATCAGATAGTCCATATACCTTTGAATCAGACCCACTTATGACGGTTGGAACAATACTTAGACACGCAGCCGCTACCCATATAATGCAGACGATAACTCTGGATGTTTTATTCCGGATTTTGATTGCACTGAAGGGAAACACGATGCCGAGGAAACATTGGATACTGATAATGGTGACAAAGAAGACAGATGCCTCACTTGATAGCACCGACAACACCCCAGCAATCTTGCAAACTGCACTAGACCTCCATCTTTCCGCTCCGTTAAAGTACTTCTCCCCAAATTGCAAATCTGCACTCGCAATTATCAGCATATAAACCCCCATGATCAGGTCAGATATAGCTAAATTGACCACCAAGAACGAGTGCGTCTTATTCTCACTTGTTTCACTGCGTTTCCAATATCTCCATATAACAACCACTGAATTACCAATGAAGGCGCTAATACCAATAATCCACATAAACACTCTGAGTACGTGGTTCCTCATCATACTGCCACATTGGTCTAATGGTGACTTTAACTTTTTGGTCTTGCAAATAGAATCATTAAAACCAGGAATAGCTGAATCAAATTCACAGCAGAGACGGTAGTCATCGACAAACCTAAAATAAAAACACATGTTAGAAAATAACATTCAGCCTTTTGTAGTCTTCCGTGTATGTTGTATGATGTTAAAAAGTTGGTGAAAACCCAAATAAAAATTGTTTGCAGATGTTTTTGTTAAAAGGGTTGTTTATGACTCGAAAAAATACAACAGAAGTATTCCCTCTGAAAGAGAATGAAAATGTGAAAATTTGTAAATAAACTGCGTAACCAAACATTCCACAGACTGATAAATGTAGACCTACATCATTCCTTGCTTGATCCTCATAGACCTCTTTGCGCACACGCAACTGATTTGCGTAATGCATACTGGTCTATAGCGAACAAATATTGCAAAACTGGCCCTCCTTCCCCAGATTATGTCAATCAATGTTACAACCACACTGAACAACAGTTTATCTGTTAGCCATATTTTTTTCGATTTCAACTTTGTTGTGTTTAATAACTCAACTACGTATAATGTTCGATTATCACAGTAACGTATGGGAAATATGAACGATGATCACCAGCAGGTAGACCGAGATACAACGCGAAGTAAAGTCTATGTATGAGGTATTAATTAACAAAATGACCATTTAACGTAGCCACTTCTTTAATTGAATACAGAAATTAAACATCTATCGAGCAATGATAACAATGTATTGTGTAAATTACCATCAAGTTGATTTATCCAAATAATCAGCCAATACCCTAAATATGCACTATAGCCCGCCTGGTCCTAAATGTTGCCCTTCTTTTCATTATGATTTAAACATTATATTCGAAGTGATTAGGTACTGAAAACGGAATTTGTAAGTCAATTTTTGTAAATAGACCATAGGCTTACTTAGGTTTTTGTGTTCGCTCGTGCTCTTCACCTCGACAAGAATAAAAAAATACCCTTATTAGCTTAAAACTGTGATGTTAATAGAGTTTTAAAAACTCCACTAAAGAATTAAAAAATAATGATTTTTTTTTAAAACTTAAGTCTCGTGTCGCATGCATTGTTCTCATTCAAGCTAAAGTAATATTTGGAGTTTCTTTTGAATGAGTGTTATCTGTGTTCGAGCGGTTGCTTTCATCATATGCTTTCATCATTCACTTACAGTTTGTTGAGGCTCACAAGGTCGTTTAGCGCTTCGTCCTTGACATCTATTGGGTTATCAGTGGATGGTTTAATTCTGATCAGTACCCTGGTAAATAAACAATGTAAAATAACGAACATTTACTAATACATACCGTAATTTAAGACAGAGAAAATTATAGATGACATGCAATGTGGTGATTTGTCTGAAATCCACAAAATTTAGTATTCAGATAGAGGCGATCATGGACTGTGGAAGCCATAGTATTCAGATAGAGGCGATCATGGACTGTGGAAACCATAGTATTCAGATAGAGGCGATCATGGACTGTGGAAGCCATAGTATTGAGATAGAGGCGATCATGGACTGTGGAAGCCATAGTATTGAGATAGAGGCGACCATGGACTGTGGAAGCCATAGTATTGAGATAGAGGCGATCATGGACTGTGGAAACCATAGTATTCAGATAGAGGCGATCATGGACTGTGGAAGACATAGTATTCAGATAGAGGCGATCATGGACTGTGGAAGCCATAGTATTCAGATTGAGGCGATCATGGACTGTGGAAGCCAGAGTATTCAGATAGAGGCGATCATGGACTGTGGAAGCCATAGTATTCAGATAGAGGCGATCATGGACTGTGGAAACCATAGTATTCAGATAGAGGCGATCATGGACTGTGGAAGACATAGTATTCAGATAGAGGCGATCATGGACTGTGGAAGCCATAGTATTGAGATAGAGGCGATCATGGACTGTGTAAGCCAGAGTATTCAGATAGAGGCGATCATGGACTGTGGAAGCCATAGTATTGAGATAGAGGCGATCATGGACTGTGGAAGCCATAGTATTCAGATAGAGGCGATCATGGACTGTGGAAACCATAGTATTCAGATAGAGGCGATCATGGACTGTGGAAGCCATAGTATTGAGATAGAGGCGATCATGGACTGTGGAAGCCATAGTATTGAGATAGAGGCGACCATGGACTGTGGAAGCCATAGTATTGAGATAGAGGCGATCATGGACTGTGGAAACCATAGTATTCAGATAGAGGCGATCATGGACTGTGGAAGACATAGTATTCAGATAGAGGCGATCATGGACTGTGGAAGCCATAGTATTCAGATAGAGGCGATCATGGACTGTGGAAGCCAGAGTATTCAGATAGAGGCGATCATGGACTGTGGAAGCCATAGTATTCAGATAGAGGCGATCATGGACTGTGGAAACCATAGTATTCAGATAGAGGCGATCATGGACTGTGGAAGACATAGTATTCAGATAGAGGCGATCATGGACTGTGGAAGCCATAGTATTGAGATAGAGGCGATCATGGACTGTGTAAGCCAGAGTATTCAGATAGAGGCGATCATGGACTGTGGAAGCCATAGTATTGAGATAGAGGCGATCATGGACTGTGGAAGCCATAGTATTCAGATAGAGGCGATCATGGACTGTGGAAGCCATAGTATTGAGATAGAGGCGATCATGGACTGTGTAAGCCAGAGTATTCAGATAGAGGCGATCATGGACTGTGGAAGCCATAGTATTGAGATAGAGGCGATCATGGACTGTGGAAATCATAGTATTCAGATAGAGGCGATCATGGACTGTGTAAGCCAGAGTATTCAGATAGAGGCGATCATGGATAGTGGAAGCCATAGTATTGAGATAGAGGCGATCATGGACTGTGGAAGCCATAGTATTCAGATAGAGGCGATCATGGACTGTGGAAGCCATAGTATTGAGATAGAGGCGATCATGGACTGTGGAAACCATAGTATTCAGATAGAGGCGATCATGGACAGTGGAAGCCATAGTATTGAGATAGAGGAGATCATGGACTGTGGAAGCCATAGTATTCAGATAGAGGCGATCATGGACTGTGGAAGCCATAGTATTCAGATAGAGGCGATCATGGACAGTGGAAGCCATAGCCCAGTGCGCAAGCCGCTGGCGGGCCGCCAGCGGCTGGAGAGTGGCTGCGCGGCATCGGCACGCCGCCTGCAACCGACAGTGGTCCGCCGATGGTAGCTGCCAGATAACCGAGCAGTAATTCATCAGCGGTTTGCCGCTTGTGGACCGCTCACGGACCAGCGTATGGTCGTCCAGCCGAAGTCGGCCCGACGGAGGACCGAGCACGACAATTAATATTATTATCAAGATCAATTTAAGCTTTGTTGTAATTTACTTTTAAGGGGAAATATGTCAACGGGAGTTGAGATTCAGTTTGAGAGTAAACGTTACTTGATCGTTGGTGTTTTTTTTTCCTTTTGTAGCTTTTTTAAGCCGCCGCTGGTCCGAACATGGTCCGACCTCGGGCCGCCTGCAGTATTGATTTTTTATAAATCCCTCCTGTAATAATAAAAAATAAAAAATAAACTACTAAAATGTGTTTAAATGTATTAATCGTGTGATGGAACATGGATGGAACGACCACAGTGTTTTCTTTCGTCCGTGGTCTTATAATTTTTTTTCTCTGGATCGGTGGAGCTGGGCGATCCGGTCATTGCGTAACGTTACACATAAATTGCTCAGATCGTACCCAAAGCTTATAGTAAAAAAATACCAGGCTGTTCGCTCGGTCCCACCACCGAACCAAAGGTTGGATGAGACCGGTGGGGCTGGGCGGTACACTTCCGGGCAGAGGGTCGGGAACGATCTAGTGAACACTAACTGCTGCAGCAAGCATGCAATAAACAAGCAATGTGTGCATGTGATATCTGTGTGACGTATCCACCTGAACGCGTGATCGACTGCATCCTCATTGGCTGTGTTGACGCACATTTTTCACACATCTTAGATGCAGCCACGATTGCCAAAATGTATCGATAACGTCAGCGTGTGATTTAAGTTCATTTTCTTCATTTTTGAAAGCAAATATTCTTCAAAAAATCTCACCTCTTTAACGGTTGGAGGACTACGTTAATTTCAGGTGAGTTTTTAGATGGAAACCAGTCATAACTTTGCAGATATGACCATGGGCGGCATGGCTACTCCAGGCCGCCTCTCCCGAACCGCATGGAGTGACATGCATGAGTGTGTAAATTCAAGGGATCGTATATGTTTGGTATTTGGAACCGTACGTTTGTTTCAATTCTATATAACTGTAGAAAGTAGGCAGCCTAGAAAGTATACCATTAAAACTAGCGAAAGTAATTGTTCTTTAAAAATTACGATTTTCAAGTTTCCCGCCCAACGGAAAAGAAAAACCTTGATAAATTCCCATTTGGGAGCATTCGTGTAAAATCACATAGGCCCCATAACAATCGTAACAATTAAAATCGATACCCGGCCATACCGAATATTTTCGTATGTACAGTATGCTGTGATAAATAAGTTCTGAATTACCGAAAAGTATTACGGGTTCAATTAGCGTAAGAATCGATGTCTATCAGTGGTATCATACCGCAATACATATGGACATGACGTGTTTCACATCGGGAACCAGTACAGTACAGAACCAGTGTTTTCAAGATGGCTTATTCTCTACCGTCTGTAACGTTAGGCCTAGTCTAGTGCTAGTTCTAACACACGAGTTTTTACATTTGCGGTGATTTCATCGTTCAGAAAGTGAAATAGAGAGGACTCTTTTTTCTTGATCTAATCTGCTAATGCATTAAGGATGTTTTTTACAAGGTATAGTTGAGTTTTTTTGCACAACACTCTACCGTAGTCTACGGGCACGCAAATGAATTGCTGATAATAGTAGTGATAGGGCCTACTAACGTTAGTTACTACACTGTTTCAGTAACGTTATGTTTTCATGTTTATGTTAAGTCTATTTCACTAAAATTCTATCAACGAAGAATCACAAACGGCAATAGAAACATATTGGATTAGAATATAATTCATTTAGGATATATGTCTACGATCAGCCAATGAGGTAAAAAAAAATGTTTAACTACGTCTAACGTTAGGGCATGCGTGTTCATTGGGCCTATTAATACTATAATAGTATTATTCAAAAGCTTAGTCTAGAGTTAGACAAACATGGATTAATCGCATAATTCAAATGGTTGTTTTCTGACAAACAAGGTTGTTGACATTGTAATATTAAAATTTATTTCCATGTCTTTGGCATTAAGCTCTATATTATTATTACAACTTTAGTATTTAACATTGAAGGTACATGTATGATCATTGGCAGGATTGATTAATGCATTCATTCCAATCATCTAGATTTCAAAATACACATAAAACTAACCTGTGAAAATTTCATCAAAATCGGTGTTCACGTTTTCGAGCACAGCGAATAGACGGTTTCTATTTTATCAGTAATTTTTGTGATATTCATATTGTGTTCATTTCGAGTGTTGCAGGGGATTGGTACAAGTTTCACCTTTGTAAACATTCAGCTTTCAGATTGAAACTTATCCAGATTTTTTGTTTACCAAAGCTATATCATACATGTACCTTTAATGTACAATTTACTACAAGTCTCGAAGCTTTGGCAAATGATCATTTTTATGGAAAGTGTTCAGACAAGTCAAATAAGTATGGCAGAGTTCCATCTTCCACATTATTTATTGATTTTAATTTGGTGATCTTTTATTTTTTTTCTTAGTTATTGTGCAGTGCGGAGTGATTTGGTATCAAGTTGCAATGGAAAGTGCAGCCTGCAACTAGAAACACCAACCGAGCTTTTGTTTATAACACATACTGATATAAATGTAAGTGTCTCAATTGATTCACCCAAATGAATCTATGTTGCAATATCAAGCCACGGCAATTGCTGTGAGTGCCATGGGTCATTTTGGGGCCTGGGTGTGTGCTTTTCCATGTTTCTAAAATATAAATATAAAGATCGTCCCATTCTTGAGGCCGCATCCTTTTTAAATTTGTTTTTCAACTAGTGTTTATCCTTCCATTAATAAACTTTGAACAGCTCTTGGAAAAGAAATGGCATCGAACCAGATAACTTCACGGACAAAAGAGAAAGATCCAAGCTGAAGTCGACCGGCATATAGATTGGATTGTCAGGGAGTCTGCATTGTCGCTGGCTGAAGAGGAGACTGGTGAGAGTGCTTGTCTGCCAAGCGAAGATAACTACTACCGAAGACGAATATGAGCTTCCAGATGGTTTGGTGTTTCCTCTGAAGTCTTTGGAGGATGTCGACCTCCTGGAGAACCATCTGGAAGCCGACAAGCACTTGCAGAAACACTTGGTATGGTTTTAGCAATTTCGTTTTGAACTATGCTCAAATAATTCCTATGGTTGGCTGAATGTGCATTTATAATACTGAAATTAGTGTTGTGTAGGGAGGTTCAGAATTTGTTTTTATCATAATTGTTTTGTACTGAAAAACCATCAAGAAAACAGCTAAAGTGGTTTCTTTTTTAATATCAGTGATGTTGAGCACATTCTTGTAATTAAACCTAGCTGCAGCAATTTTGGAGTTCTTTAAGATACAATTTTTGCGAAGAAGACAACATTTCAGATGGAAATATTTCTCTGGAGGATTGGTACCAGTACCAACTGAATAAATAGCAAGCTTTCAGATTTTCACAGGTTTGTTTTTTGAAATGATACCAAGTAAGAACACTGCACTGTCAGCTTTACCAATCCTATATTTTACCTAAAAGTCTTTAACGAAGATGTGTCATTCCTGTAGGCTAGATTTTGGGTGTACATCTGTGAACTGCCTATTGCATTTGAAATTAAATTTCATGTAACCACTTTGTTTCAGATTGCTTTGTGGTCCACATGTGGAGGCTACAGTGTGTACGACGCTGTACGGATAATTTTTGAGGGAGTGGTGGACAATGGACTGGGCCGACTGATCAACTGGACAGGACAGGGAGGGAAAAGAGCATTTAAAACTCTCCGCTTAGGACCATTTTAGAAAGTGAGTACGAGTTATTAATTTGGTTTTACCCTACACCAATATGTGATAAGCACTGTATACTCAGTGCTTTCCGAGTCCTGCGGAAAAAAAATCCACAGGCTAACTAAATCTGCTCTAGTATGCGGGAGGTCGTGGGTTCGTATCCCACCCGAGTAGTTAGCCTGTTGATTTTTTTCCGCAGGACTCGGAAAGCACTGAGTATACAGTGCTTATCACATATCGGTGTAGGGTAAAACCAAATTAATATTCTTTATCCCCGATGCAATTATTACATTGTTTTAAAGAGTACGAGTTAGTTAAAATATTTGTGTCAATGGTTGAAGGGAATGAAAAACATCTGAAACGGTTTGAACACTGAAGGGACTTCCCAAATACTTTACAGTAGCAAGCATTTCTAAAAGCATTAATTTCAAAAGTGCATGTATTTAAGAGAGAAAATTTTCAAGGGTTATATCCCAGTAATTTCAAAATGAGAATTGGAATAGAGAATTCATGTGTTTGGGGGAAGTGATTCATCTTACTTGCAATTTTCCCTGATGTTTTGTTTGTTTGTTATATTTCTAGTTATAGGGGCCTATTTTGTAAACAAAAATGTCATTGTTAGTTTATTGCTTTGTAGTTATCTTCCTTCAAACAATATATAAATAATTCATGGTCAACTCCAAAAATGCTATGTCATCTTTCTGTACAGTTGTATTTAAAAAAGTGATTCATGACCAAAGTTTGAATATTATTCAATAACATCATGCAATATTCAAATTTTTTACTTGAATGTAGTGACGGTCTTTGGGCGTTCAAATTTTGTTCATGACTGTCGGCGGGATTGATGAATGCTGGTTGGCGCTGACAGCTGCCGACCAGCGAAGCTACAACACTGATTCAGGCCTAATTTATAATTACGGAACAAATACACTTGGCCAAATTTTCTGCTTAACAATTTACTGACATTGGGCTAAAGTTTATTTCTTCTAACTTTTGTCTTTCATACAGAAGCGATCCGTAAGAACAAGGCAACTTGCAAAGCAACAGACGTAGAAATCCAAAGGGAAGTTGCCCACTTTCTGAAGGGTGCATCTGACAGGTGTGGCTGGCGGAAGGAAGGAGAGACTGGCGCGCGCGGCTGCAGGTGTAAAAGGTTACACTGCAGTAAAAGCCATTGTTTTTTATTCTTGTTTGTTTTACACATGACAGAAACGAATGTAATGGCTCAAAAAAGTATTTTTTAATGTTTTTGTACAATATCTTCAATATCTGTTTTTGTTGCATATCTTTTTGCACCGACATCAATTAATAAAACTACATAATTGTGACATTCATCAATTGCAAAAGGACGTATAAGTGATAGTGCGAAATTTTCACCAGTTAATTGTATGCTGTGTATTTTCAAAAATTGTTGATTGGAGTGAATACATTCTTTCAAAAAGTAATGATGTAGCATACCTTTAAGTTTTCTTTGTTCATTAAACTTCTTTAAACATTTTAAAACCAAACATTTTTGCCAGTTTAAGTACTTAAATACGAATACGTCATTTGAATTTCTTTGCGCTTTTAAATTTTTACATTTACCTGCTGACAAATACCTTTGCAGAGTACTTGATAATTTGTATGTAGAGTTTTTATGCTTTGATCAAGGGGCTTCATATATATAAATTCCAGTGTACGTGTATTATTGTCTTTTTGTAGTACTTGCTTTAGATCTAGTGTCATTATTTATGCCAAGTTTAGTACTTGTATCATATTATGTAACGTGTGCTATTTTGTTATATTGTACTATAAGCCAACAAACAGGAGAGGACCAAAGAGGAAATTTATATATTTGTTAACTATTTATTTACTTTATTTTTACAGAACAAAGCAATACTTTTGGAAAAACAAATCATTATTTTAGTGCCATCAGTACCAGGTTAAACACATGTGTGCTATTGTCTTAAAAGTTTTTATTATTATATACACTGTTACAGGGTATAAAAAATCAACTGACTTTTTTACTACCAAAGAGGGAACCAACTTGATTTTTATACTTAACATTCAGGTTAAGCTTTTGACAAATTACGAGTCATCGTTTTAATGCCATCATTTATGCCAAGTTAAATACTTTCATAAAATTTCCTAAGTTTCTATAAGACAAAAGACGAAGACAAAAGACGAAAACTAAAGAGGGAATACAAATTATTTATGTTTTTATTTATATGATAAAGAGCAATTTGTGTTAGAATACTAGTGTTACTTTTAATGCCAATATTTTTGTTGCCAACTTACATTTTTGTTATGGAGGAAATAAAGTGTACTTTTAATGTACATTGGTCTTCACTTAAAACTACAGCTTCTCTTTTCTGTGTAGGACTATGGGGGCGGTATTTGAGCGGCTGAAGGGCGGCAACCGATTGGTTATACAATTGTAATCTGGGGGACCGCCAAAGGTCTCCCAGCGGACGGCCAGTGGCAGCCGCCCGTTTGCCGATTTGGAGGCGGACCGATGTCGGTCCAGCGGAGGCTACCGCTCGGCAGCCACTGTGTAAAAAATGACTGTAACGGTCCGCCATCGGCCCTCCGACGGTAGCCACCTAGTTGCCGCTGGTGGACCGACGGACTGCCGGCGGACATTTTGTTGGCGGTCCGCTGTCGGCAGCCACCCGCGGCCCGACGGTGGTGCCACCGGTGGACCGCTGTTGGACCAACCATCCATTGCTAACTGGGAGTATTCAGATAGAGGCGACCATGGACTGTGGAAGCCATAGTATTGAGATAGAGGCGATCATGGACTGTGGAAGCCATAGTATTCAGATAGAGGCGATCATGGACTGTGGAAGCCATAGTATTCAGATAGAGGCGATCATGGACTGTGGAAGCCATAGTATTCAGATAGAGGCGACCATGGACTGTGGAAGCCATAGTATTCAGATAGAGGCAATCATGGACTGTGGAAGCCATATTTTAACCACATTTAACCTAAGGCCAAAAAAGGTCTCCGATTTCTGATCTCCGCGCGCGTCACCTCAGACCCGCGCGTCGGCATTTTGATTTTTTTCCCATGAAACGATGTCCAATTGCAGTCAAAATTGGTGACTCGAGTGGAATTCTGTCATACTGTGCTTTAAACGATATTTTCACATAGGGGTATGAACGTTTGCCCGATTTGTGAGGCCTCTCGTAGCATCCGGGAAATTTGGTCCCGGCGTACAGTGGCGTAGCCAGAAATAAAGATTCGGCTGGGCCTGAGTAAAAATGGACGGGCCATAGAATTCATCCATAAATCCATCCATACACGGGCGCCGATTTATGTTTGTGCCGGTGGAACAGCGACCGACGCACACACGCACACACACACACAGACCGTTGTTGCTATCACTATGTGGACATTCCTTTGTTCTCATGTACTTAAGCACAGTAATTTCTTAAAATCGTTCCCATTTCACACAGAAGAGTGTTTTGAGAGCGGTTTTCGTTCTATTTTTCCCTTTTAATAATATCCTTCGATTTAAGTCAAAGAACCTGCGTAGACAGATCTCTAATTTCCGAGATATTCGTACTTTTCCAAAGTCCAAAAACACTGTGTGGACGTGTGTAAGTCCACACAGTGCACAGAGTTCCTACACTGTGTGGACATCCTTTCTTCCGAAGTCCACATAGTGTATGCTACGCCTGTGCACTGACACACAATATTTACAAGGATTGGAGATCACGATACACACCATGAAACGCATGGAAAGTCATAATGCCACAAATCATTTAGTAAAAAGGTTCACTTCATTAAATTGATTCGTTAAATCATAGGCCAAAATGTGCTGTGAGACACCTTAGGCCATGCTCATAAAGAACGCAACAGTAGCCTACAAGCATGATAGCCCCTGTCCTTTTTAAAGTATACAGTATAAAATAAAATGCTCTGTAGCCTATATCACACAAACATACATAGAAGAGGAATGCAAACAACATAAATCGTTTAAAAAAACAAAAAGGTTATACAAAAAGCTTCTTTATTTGGCAATGGCAGGGCCTAGACAAGAAGTGGGCGGGCTAGGCCCTGCCTGGCCCGCCCATAGCTACGCCACTGCCGGCGTATACAATGTAGCCTATCACGTATTTCCCTGTTGGCAAAAAAAAAAAAAAAACCAGAAAAAAAAAAAAGCCAAAAGATGACCAGAAACCGGAGATTTTTTTGGCCTAAGATGCAGCAATGTTATTATGAAAAAGAGAAGAACAATGTCTTACAGGGTTCTTAGTTGCCTAAGTCCATCGAAGGCCTTGCTTTCTATAGTTTCCAGAGGAATATTGCTGACTTCCCTTGAAAACAAGCAAATAATATTTAATTTACTACGTGTGTCAGAATTAATCCAGTTATCAGATGCTAGGGAGCTGAATTTTGAAATTGATGGAAGAAATATACGGGGAAAAGTTTACGAAAGGTCACGAAATTGAATGCTTCTGAAATTGCTTCAGATGGGATAGGTATTTTCATATTGTGTTTATACACGTCCTGATGCGTGTGTATTTCATTTTTGTAATAAAAGTAGCATGAACTTAGGCTATTCAACACAAACACTTTTCACATACAAATTAGTTTTTTTTTCTTTAGACTTAGCGCACAATAACAATATAACAATAAAATAATAACAATGCCGTATACTTTTTGCATAATTTTTTTGGTATCGAGAAGCATTTTTGAAAAGGTCCCAGTATGGACGGTAACAGTAACCAAACCCTTCTATGAGGCAATTGGTACGTAGCGGGTATAAGCACTGTTCCTGTTTTAATTACGCGTCCAAAATATTGGGTTAAACATATTCTGCTCCATTTTACACTTCGGCTTTATCTTTACTGCAGCTGTGAGTTTGAATCAAGGTTACATTTTATTTTAAAAGAATATACAGGTACATGTATATGAAGCGTGGTTGTACCTTTTGACCACAAACTTTGTTAGTGCTTGACTCTTTGAAAAAAGTACCGTATGTTATTTATTTGAAATATCTTACAAGGTTCTCAAGTTTACTAGATCCGAGAAACAGGAACCGTTGATACTGGTGATCATATTGTTTGATATGTTTCTGGAATAAAAATAAATAAAAAAGGTTTGTCACCTTAAAGTTTATAAACCTTCACAGTGAAAGAATACCAATTCAACGCATTGCAACGGATGCTTATGCATTGCATGAATGAAATCTTTATTTCACTTTATCATTGCATATAAATAGGAACGCGTTCTCTTAGTAAATATCATTTGATACACTATGTGCAATTATATACACCAACGTTTAGTATAGATACAGAATACGTCATGAGACTGTGATCAAATCCTGTAATGAACACAACTGAATTTGAAAAATCAAGAAAGAAACTCAATTTTTTTAAAATATCATCTCATGTTGAGTCTTCGAACAGTTAAATAAGTTGAATTCTGATATTTTGATATTCTGATATAGATCCACTTTGACTAGTACCGAGAGGGCCAAGTGCACAATTATTTCTCATTTTCCGTGGCAACGATATAGTAAACTGGTATTTTTCATTGTCAAATAATTATTAACCCCACAAGGCATGTGCTTTGTTAGGTTCTCGCATGCCGGGGGAGGGGGACACACTGCCCCTCTCTGATCGTCGTTCATGACACCTTGCGGGGATGTTGACTGGAACAAAATCTATTAATTGACATACAATTGTTTCCCGTGACAGCATTAGGGGGTACCGGTACTACTCTCATATAAAAATGTTTTGTCAAAAACAGTTTTGTTCCCATAATAACCTGAATATTTATCAGTTGGTCATAAAACTATGCACAGATGTTGTCTTGAATGAAATAACATGACGGTAGTTATGATTACTTAAGTCACCACTAGAGGGCGTTCAAAATTATTAGTATTTAATCCACACCAGTTGTAATTCACATTCAGTAATATATATGTAAAATATATTATGGCTGGTTCCTATTTGATCCCGCTGGCAATTTATGACAACGAAGTAAGTGATATTTTGTAGACAATCAATGTTCTTGATGCAATTTTAATGATATTGTAGGTGTCCAGTCATCTAAGATTAGACATACGAAGTAGGGTTAAACAACATCGTGTTAAAGCATACATCGTTATATATCATGTTCATAGATTTTCCTGAAAGCATACTTTTTGTGAAACATTGTAATGGTATCAGACAATCTTAACATTTATCATGCCTGAGGTTCACTTATTTTAAAAATGAAATTACAATAAACATCGATAGACAACAGTTGAGAGCCTGAAACTTTTAAAAAGTGTGTTGTCCTATAGCCCTTCATTCACAAGTGTGACGTGTGACGAATTGTAAATTAGTTTAAAACCATTTTATTTATTTAATTACTTCATGAATATTTTTACCTATATGATTCAAGACATTCATTTAACAGTACAAAAGTGGATGATTACGTTGTGTTGTACGTAGAAAATAGTTAATAATTCGATTGGCAAACATGAACTACGCACTTCATCTAATTTGTTTGCAGTGAGACGCAACATCAGTCAAGATAAATCGGTGGCTCGATGCTGTGTGATTAAAATTCGTGACATGAATACTTACAAAATTTTGAGATTTTGTAGACCATCAAATGTTCCTGGAGCAATTGCACTGATGCTGTTGTTTTCCAGCCATCTTAGATGGGAAAACAAATCAGGGTTAAAACAAATATTATTAAATCCCGTTTATATGGTTATTTTGACCAATGACCAAGGTGAAATAATTATTAGTGATCAGACAAAAACTATGAAAAATATTTCCGCCTGCAGCTCATTAGGCCTATATAGAAAATAAAATCACCTATAGGCCTACAAGGTTAAAACATTGGTATATATCCATCAATGTTCTCAGATTTTCCTGAAATCATACTTTATGAAACGTTGTCATGGTATCTATAAACAAGTTGAAAATTTGTCCTACCTGAGGTTCACTCATTTTAGGAAATTAGATTTACAAATGATTCCCGATAGACAACAGTTGAGTGCATCGAAATATAAAAAATAAAAGTATCAGTTCGTTGTCCTAGTATGTTTAACTTTATGATTGAAGATATACATTAAACAACAAATCCGTGAAAAAATGTAGCTCATTACTTTGTTTGAAATTCATGACTACTTACAATTCGTTGAGATTTTGTAGACCATCAAATGTTCCTGGAGCAATTGCACTGATTTTGTTGTTTTCCAGCGATCTAAGATGGGAAAACAAAGTAGGGTTAAAACAAAGATCATTAACTTCCGTTAATATGGTTATTTTCGCGGATGTTCCTAGATTTTCCTAAAAGCATACTTGGTGAAATATTAGTGATCGGTCAAAAACTATGAAAAATATTTCCGCCTGCAGCTCATTTGGCCTATATAGAAAATAAAATCACGAAGTAGAGTTAAAAACATCGTGTTAAAGCAGATATAGGCCTACATTGGTATATATCCATCAATGTTCTGGACTTCATGAAACGTTGTCATGGGATCGAACAAGTTGAACAATTTTCCTGCCTGAGGTTTCACGTATTTTAGAAAAATAAAATTACAAATGAATCTTGTTAGACAACAGTTGAGTGCATCAAAATATAAAACATAAAAGTATCAGTTCGTTGTCCTAGTATGTTTAACTTTATGATTGAAGATATACGGTACATTAAACAACAGATCCGTGAAAAAGATGTAGCTCATTACTTTGTTTCGTTAAAGAGAAAAAAGTGAAAACGCATTGAAATATTTCGATTGGCAAACATGAACTAAGCACTTCATCTAATTTTTTAAATGATTAAAATTCATGACTACTTACAATTCGTTGAGATTTTGTAGACCATCAAATGTTCCTGGAGCAATTTCACTGATTTTGTTGTTTTTCAGCGATCTAAGATGGGAAAACAAAATAGGGTTAAAACAAAGATCATTAAATTCCGTTAATAGGCCTATGATTATTTTCGCCGATTTTCCTGAAAACATACTTGGTGAAACATTAATGATCGGTCAAAAACTATGAAAAATATTTCCACCTGCAGCTCATTAGGCCTATATAGAAAATATATCACCTATACAAGGTTAAAACACCGTGTTAAAGCAGATACAGGCCTACATCGGTATATATCCATCAATGTTCTCAGATTTTCCTGAAATGATACTTCATGAAACTTTATCATGGTATCTATAAACAAGTTCCAACACTTTCCTACCCCAGGTTCACTCATTTTAGAAAATTTAATTTGAGTGCATCGAAATATAAAACATAAAAGTATCAGTTCGTTGTCCTATAGCCATCCAATGAATAAGTGTGATATAGTATGACAATTTGTAAAACGAACAAATTTAAAACGAACAATACAAAATTTACTCATTAGAGACAATATATTATAGGCCTAAGAGTATGTTTAACTTCATGATTGAAGATATACATTAAACAACGGATCCGTGAAAAGTGTAGCTCGTTACTTTGTTTCGTTAAAGACAAACAAGTGAAAATGCATTTAAATATTTCGATCGGCACGAAACATGAACTTTGTACTCCTTCAATTCAATTCAATTCTGGTTTATTTAAAAAACACCAAACAAAAAGTCCGAGGACTAAAAATATTTGGTTTACAGTAAAAATTT
The DNA here is from genome assembly GCA_029582265.1 of Zoroaster sp. YZ-2022. Classification (NCBI taxonomy): domain Eukaryota; kingdom Metazoa; phylum Echinodermata; class Asteroidea; order Forcipulatida; family Zoroasteridae; genus Zoroaster; species Zoroaster sp. YZ-2022. The sequence goes on along the minus strand of CM055828.1, from coordinate 30,170,737 downwards.
ACAGTACCTAAGAAGAACATCTAGAAAGGTAAATAATTTATTAAAAACATTTCCATAGAAAACATTACAAATTAGATTGAGCATTAAAAGCACAATACAAAGTAAAACTAAAAACAAGGTTGTGACAATACAAGAGTAATTAAAAATTACTGAGAGTTGATCAACCTAATCATGGAGGGAACAGGGGATTGTTTGTATCTTTGGGTGTGTATTTTGGGCATCGTAAGATTGTTTGATTTTCTAAGATTATGATTACATCTAGATTGTCGATTTGGTGGTAACATGTGACGGTGTCTTTTGGAGGTGAGCAAGTTGTGGGCAAATTTAGTGACAAGCTGATTACGTCTTTCTGAGAGTGACAAAATATTAAGTGAACTAAGAAGGTCACTGTAAGGCAAGACATTTGGATAGACAATTATGCGGAGTGCTCGTTTCTGGACACGCTCTAAACTACGAACTTGAGCCAGGGTTAGTCCCGAAGACCACACAACCGCACCAAATTCAAGAATGGGTAAAATATACAATTTATAAATTAAAATGAGATCGTTAGCATTAACTCCATTTTTCCTCAGCCTGCCGAGGACGTAAAGTCTACGTGAGCCATTGGTAATGAGTTGTTGAACTTGTTGATCCCATTTAAGGTTATTTTGAATTGTTACTCCTAGAAGTTTCATGGATGAAACAACCTCAAGTTCAGCATCGCTGATTTGGAGAGACAGAGGAGGTGGTGGGTTATGAAGGAAAGAGATCTGCATGGCTTTACATTTCCCTGGGTTTGGTTTCATATCATTTAATAAACACCGTTCCATAAGTGCATTGATGTGTGACTGCATACCTGATGGCTCACGTTTGGTTACAATCTCAGCCAAGCTGAGGTCATCAACATATTTCCAGCGGTTATCGAGTGTAATGGCAGCATCATTAACCATAGCTAAGAAAAGAATCGGTCCAAGTTTTGTACCTTGAGGTACACCACAAGTAAGGTTAAGTAAGGTTAAGTGAGGATGAACTAAAACCACGATAACGAACAGTTTGAGAGCGATGTGATAAAAAAAACTACATATTGTTGGTAAGATAGCTCGATTAACACCAAGGTGAATCAGTTTTTCAATTGCAGTTGTATGGTTAATGTGATCAAAGGCTTTACTAAAATCAACTGCACATAAGTTGACAGAGTTTCCCGGTTTGTCCAAACCTTTGTGGATAGTATCAAGCATATTTACAAGGTAATGGTCAATTGAACTGCCTTTCATATTACCAAATTGGTGTGGGTCAATTTTATGTCTGATATCATTCATCACCCAATCTGCCAAAAATCTTAGCAATCACAGATGTTATGGATATTGGGCGGAGTTGATCAAAACTATCCACATGAGTGGATAGGTACAGGGCAAACTGATGCATTTTCCCAGATGTTGGGAAATATTCCAGAGCTTAGACATGAGTTAAAAATTTTAGTGAGAGGTTCTGCCAATTCATAAGCAAATTCTCTGAGAAGCCTTGTTGGGCAGTCTTCAGAGTGACAAGCCTTAGATATATTAAGCTGCCGAAGACACTTGTAAACTTGATGACGGTGTATTACGGGTGCAGCTGGTGCTGGCAAGTAGGTAGTCAGTGCAGATATGTTACGAGGCGGGAACTTTGAGCAGATCTGAGCAAAATGGGCGTTTAAATCATTAGCTATCTGTAGAGGTGATTTATCGTGATCAGCGAGGCATGGCCCGGGATTGCTTTTTTTGTCCGGTCAGGTGTCGAATTTGTTGCGGCCACTTCCCTGGTTCAGATTGCTTCAAGTGTTCAACTTTGCGACTGTAAAATTGTGTTTTAGCAGACTTAATCATCCTCTGGACTCTGTTCCTTAGGTTCCTGTAGGTTTGATCACCACGCTTAAATGCTTTGTCACGTTGTATTATAAGTCTCCGCAATCGGTTATTAATCCATGCCTTATCGTTTGGACGTCGTTTAATTGTGACAAGTTCAAAATACTGCCTGTATTTGCCATTAATCAGTTGTCTTAAATTCGTTGCCATTATGTCGGGATCACTGAAATCACCTAACGCTGACCAATCCATTTGCGTTATCCATTGCCCAAACTCGCGGATGGATGAGTCGCGAAAAGGTCGGAAAGAAGTCACTAAAGACGTCTTTGGTGCAATGATAATACGCGGAGAGAAGGTGACAACTGAGTGATCACTGGAAGATATCGGAGCGGAGATGTCTGGCTCTAGGTACGTAACTGTCATTAAGATCAGTAAATATCTTGTCCAGAACAGAGTTACCTCGGGTGGCTTGTTTGACAACTTGAATCAATGATGTTTGTCGCTCGATTGGCTCAGTAGAGAAGTCATTAAAATCGCCCATGATGATAAAGGAGGCATTTTCATCTGCCAAGCGGATATGGTCGATTGTGTTGATGATGTGATCATGGAGTTCTTCTTTAAACTGTGACTGAGGTGGTGAATAGAGAACGCATACATAAATGTTTTTCATCAATCGGACAGTACTGGACGATTTTAAATTGACCCATAAGACCTCAAGATGCGAGGGAATGAGGTCGCTAAAAACTGTTCTTGCATTGATGTCATCGCGAACGTAAAGGTATGGCGTACATTCTTAACATTTAATCCATTAATAGAGATATCTCTATTGTTAATAGAGATATCTCTATTATAATAGAGATATCTCTATTAATAATAGAGATATCTCTATTAATAATAGAGATATCTTTATTAATAGAGATATCTCTATTATTAATAGAGATATAGAGATATCTCTAATAATAATAGAGATATCTCTATTAACAATAGAGATATCTCTGTTGTTAATAGAGATATCTCTATTGTTAATAGAGATATCTCTATTAACAATAGAGATATCTCTATTAACAATAGAGATATCTCTATTACCCGTAATAGAGATATCTCTATTAACAATAGAGATATCTCTATTACCCGTAATAGAGATATCTCTATTACGTTTCCGCTTCCGGGTCAGGTCACGCGAGACAGTTATCAGCTTAAGGGGTCGTCTAACTTCAGTGCACTTTAACTGATATGTTTTACGTCCGTCATTTCCCGCGCGTCTACGCACACACGTTTTTTACTTGTTTTGACTTGTCGAAAAAACAGCGCAGATTTCAGAATAAAGTAACATGTCGGATAATCCCGAAGGCCTGATAAGTCAGGCCGAGGCTGCCCTCAGATCTCATCGCCGTCGTACTACGGGACCAGGACCGGGTGAGAGACTATTATAATGATGTTTGTCGGCTTTTTAGGCGACCAGAAAAACATTCAAGGCGAAGAGGTAACGTTAGCTCTAGGGCCCCCTAGGCCTACCCTTTGTAAAAATACAGTGTAGGCCTAGCCTACTGTACCAGTACTCTACTACACTAGCCTACTTAGCCCTAATCATTTTGTTGGCTAGTTATACTAGGACTATAGTCAGTATAGAAATAGAAGTATAACGTTAGATATTGCACGTGTAACTCAACTGTTATACTGAATAGTGTTCGTGTGTTGCTCTCAATGCCTATAACGTTATCAGTCACTGGTGGTGGTATTCAGTGAAGGTGACAGTGGGTATGCGACTGCTCAACGTTTACGTTGAGTCTAAACTCAGTGCCTAAATTTCACCTCTGTGGACCACGGATCGATTCCCGGACTGGAGCCTTGCATGTGGATTGGGTTTTCAGTCCCTACCTGACTGCTTGGGTTTTCCCTGTTTGGGGTTTTCCCACGTCTAAAACTGAAATTTCCATAGGATGTGATGTTTCCATAGGATGCTTTGCCAACTAAGTTAATAGGTAGATTTACAAAATTTTAGATTACATTTGATGAGGTTGCTCCTGGCTTAGTTTAATAGGTCTCTTTGAGACATGTATTCAATTTGGATCGGGTCATGATGCAAACCCAAGTAATGCCCGGTCAAAGGTCAACATTTTTGCTATTGTTTTTATAGTTAAAATAATTCAGGTTCAGATTCATGACCTAAAGTCCTAGGATTGTACAGTGTGTAACAAAAACTAACAGTACTTGGCCTAACATATGGCCCTTACTTATTTCGCCCCCCATTGCCTTGTTGGCAATGAATGTGAGAACCAATTTATGACAAAGACCTCATTAGGATACCCACACCCACACTAATCTGTTGTGATACATGTAGTACACATTTAGTATTTAACAGTGTCAGTTGTACCCACCCACAATTTGTGAATAGTTTTGGTTGAATACGCTGTTTCATTTCAATTTGTTTTATGTGTAGGAATTCCAGGACCACTACCAGGGAGTTCGTGGAGTACGTATGTGTTTCTGCTGGGTGATGCATCTACAAAATTCCTTCCACCACAAAGAGAGATGGACAGACTTAGTCGCAACGGGCTAGGTTCGTTTTAGTTTTGATTTAGATCATGGGGAGCCCCCTGGACAGAAAGTAGGGTGGGCAATGGCATAACTGATGGAGGGGCAGGGTACGGTTTCCTCCCACCTCCCTGGCCAGATTGTTTTTAACATTTTGTAAAAATCAACTAAAAATTCAGAAATCTTGAACTTTGATATATTTTAACAAGATACAGTATTTCTTTGAAAATGGAGCCCATATTTATGAAAATAAAAACCTAAATTTAAAGACTAGATTTCAGTATTGTTACAGGTCAAATTTCCAAAATTTCAACCAAAGCTCAAATTAAAAAATTTCTCTCGTATTTAAAGTACTAAAAAAAGTGAAAAAGGCAAGAGTAAAATCTGACTCAAAGTGCCGTTTTCTCTGATGACTTTGTTAGGCAAGATCGACCTTACCTCCTGAGGCCTTGTTGGGATTTTCTTGTCTCCCCCTCCCCCTTTCCCTGGAAAAAATCATAGTTAAACCACTGAGGTGACATCTGTGTTGCTAGCTGAAGGCCCTGTTTACCATGGTACACATGGTGCAACTTTTCTAGCTTGGCAAGAAATTCTTATTTATGCAAAGTATGGACTTCCGAACATAACAATTCCCTGTCAACTTATGAGGTACCATTGTTGTAGCAAGAACAGCACCCTGGTAACAACAGCATAGTATCAACAGCTGCCCTCCCCAAGTAGAGGGTTTTAGTCTTGACAATTTAAATGAAAGGTATTAAAAAAAATATTTAAAAAACATATTTGTAAAATCGATAAAATAACAAGATAGGTGAATGAAGTTTATTAATGTCTCATTTAAACATTTTGTTTAAGGTACCCCTGACAGAGATGCCAACATACACGATTTGGGCGTAGCAAATACGATTTTGAGCCGTGAATACGACTCTACGATAATACTTCATTGAAATACGCTAAACAAGCCGCCCCAGTATAATTGTATATAGTTACAATACAAGCAAACAATGAATGAACTATTAAGTGGAAATAAAAATGATGAAAAATAATTTTAAAAATGAAAAAACAAAACAACAACAACCTTTTAAATATAAACCGCAGTGGTGGTAAAAAGCGACTGTCAGCGGGATTAGCGGCGAATTTACACGATTATGTACATATCACACACAAGCGCGAGCCGAGCGCGCTGGATGGATTCGACTGCCTACCTACCACATGTACCCTGCCCTGCCTGTACATTATTTGCAAGATCGTACCCATTGATCTCTATTACATAATGGGAATAATGAGCATACCCGTGGGGAATGAGGTTGTCTATGAGGTAGCTTGTGTGTACACGTGTACATGCGCGCATAATTGTGCTCGCGCACGTGCATTACCGTTTAATTTCTCGAAGCTGCAAGTGCGACTTCAGTGTCAGGCATGCAGGCACTGCTTACTGCGGAATTCTGCGCTTACGGCTCATAATCACACGCTTTTTATGGCGCCGTAAGTGCAGAATTCTGTGGTAAGCAGTGCCATGAAATTGGGCACAGGTGAGCTAGCTAGGGCTAGGCCGAGCTAAGGCTATCAATTTGTTATTTGCCTTCGAGACCCTAAGAAAGAGAACAGTTAGTATTATAATCAAAATTTCTAACGTGATTGATGCATGGATTACTAATTCGGAAGATCATTATTGTGAGCTTTTTAAGATAAGATACGTCTAGCATTGTTATAATTTCATAATTTTTTCATTGAGTATTTTCCTCCAATTTACTCTGCCCCCGGTCCCACTACCGCCAGCGGGGTTCACACCGAGTGCGGCGCTGATGTTGCCCAAAATCCGGACATGCATTTTTTAGCGTTAGATTTTTGCAATGTTTTTTCAGTAGATGCTACTCTTTTTTGGAATTAAATGTTGGCATCTCTGCCCTGAGTGTGCCCGAGCAGGTACTCAAGAGTTGACAGACAGGTGTGTGCAGATTGACCTGAACTATTCTCGCTCTGAATTGGATGAATATCTGAGGGGCCTCTACCCCAGAGTCCCATTAGGACGGTTGGGGTTTAGGTATATGAAGGCAACAAAGGGGAGGCTGTTGGTGGAAGTCCATCCAGAATCAGCAAAGGACCTGAAGAAAGTCCAAAAGAAGGGAAAGCTGTACCTGCTTCCGAATAAAGATATAATGAACGTTATGGTAAGAATATTATTTATTTATTGAAGAGTCCCCAATGATTAAAAGTTGTAACCTTTTCCCCATGCTTTACCATATAATGTCTGATCCTGGAGGAATAACAGTATTTTTGTAGCACTCAATTGAAGCATGGTCATGACATATTTTATAGCAAGTCTGATCAGATGCATGATTTCCCAGAAATGATCATGTTCCCTTGACCGCTATCCCACTATGACTTAAAGGCATTCATCAAATTCATTGAAGATTAGCTACACTGAATTTGAGATGTAATGGTATACAAATAATGAATGTTTATGAGTGCAATGGAGAGAATATTTTCATGAGTTGAAAGATGGAATGTTCCAATCAACGAGGCGAAGCCGAGTTGAATGGAACATTTCATCTTTCAACTCATGAAAATATTCTCTCCATTGCACGAATGCAAAACATTCATTATTTGTTTTATAAAAGTAGATCTTTGTCATTTGATTGGAGGATAAAACCATTACGCACAACGCACAATGCAAAAAATTAATATCGATCGGATCACAACCTTTTGCACAGGTGCTCCTTTGTTTTAGAAGCGGCGCTCTACTGCTCAAAAACATTGGGAACAAGGATGATCCTAACTGTTGAATGGGAAATACTATTCCCCATGGGCGAATAGGACTTTTTGATCGCTGATGCGGATGGGAGTTATAGTGAATGTCATGTGATGTAAGTTCCACCAATCAAATGACAAGGATCTGTATGTCAGTTATATAATATGATATAGTTTTTTATAGTTATTAAAAAAAACTTTAAAAAAACATAAAACTAACATACGATTTCATCTAAATGGCACTGACGTTTCAAGAAACAAAAAAACCTGTATGTTTTAGCAGTGATTTGTACGCAATATGCAGTTACATTGTTGCAATTAAAACTGAGTTGAGGCAATTTGGACGTCTTTCACATACTTTTTAAGATGAAACTATTTCCAGTAAGGGGATTAGTAATTGTATCCAATTTATAAACAGTAAGCTTTCAGATTGGAACAAACATATTTTTGATTACCAAAACAATGTTCAGACCATTTGTTTAATTATTATTTGTTATTTATTATTATTTTTTTTTTTGGGGGGGTGGGGTAGGGGTGCTTTAGTTCATTATGTGTAGCTCAATATGTGTAGATTAATGTAGTATTGAATCCATTTATGATACACATATTTATGTTCTTTCCCTTTGTAGCGTGCTCCCCATGCAGCAGGCAGAGATCCCCATGTAGATCCCCATGCAACAGGCGATGTAGACGTAGCTGCCCATGTAGACGTAGCTGCCCATGTAGACGTAGCTGCCCATGCAGTTCAAGCAGATGATGAATATGACAGACTCAGATTCAGTGAGTATTTTTTTACTATTAACAATTTCTTTACAAAAACTTCAGTTAGTTTTCTGAATCAGATCAATTGGTGTGAGTTTGTCATTCATGTAATTATAGGCAGACTTGAATGGTAGGCACACAAAAAGTGCCTCTTATTGAGCAACCATTTCTGTCCAGGACTGCCTTTTTGGTTAACTCTTTATAGAATGATCATTATTGGTCAAAGTAATAGGTTGTTAGAAAAAACAGGAGTTGTGATAAGACAAAATAAAACTTTCAGTATGGATACTAACAGCTCACTCATAGAAATGATTAATGAAAAAAAATTATTATAGGAATTCAAAACAAATCCCACTTGTTTTAAATGTCATTTTATTCTACACTTATACTAGACAGATGTAATATCAGAGACTTCAATGTCATCAGATGATCTTCTGGACCCCTTTTATGATGCAGGAACACCAACAGTAAGTAACATTATATTAAACAAGTACAGTATGTTGACTTGCAGTTATCTAAATTCCAGGCTTGTTCTGCTGTTAAGATTTTTTCTAGTTGTCAGCTGCATAATTAATTGTTGTAAATCCTCTGATTTTGTGTTTATCACTAAAATTATGCACCCAAACTGGCTCAAAACACAGCAACAAATGAAAGACCCAAGCTAGCTGTAAATTGGTCATGAGAAAATGTTGCCTCAAACATAAAATGTTTCAATAAAATGTTCAATTATAGAAGTATAATTACTTTACATTGTTATGAAACCTTTGCTTTCGTTATTCGACCTTGACAATCACCATTTGTCTGCTATTTATTTGGTTACAATGACTAAAGAATTAAGTCATAACATGTTGCCATTGTTTACAACTTGCTGTATAAATCGAGCATGCACAAAACACACGTGTGCACTTACATTTGTAAACCATTGCAGAAGGAAGGGTGGTGGTAAAATACCTTGCTGTAACTAAGATTCAGTGTGACTGAGACAGTATTGTTTAATATTGAACTAATTCACACCAAAATTTTTTATTGAAGGTTCTGTTACGAAGACACGGAAATGCAAACGAAACAACAGGTGAGAACAAGTTATTTAAATAATCTCTATTACCAGGCATCTTGAAGTTATATGTCACATTACATTAGTAGGTTTTCAATATTCTATGAAACATGAGCATTGTTCACTGAGGTTGAAAGTGGCCATTATAAAAATACAAATATAACCTAGTATCAAAACAGCATTAAAAGAACAACTTTATAAAAGTAACTATTATGACAGTAACATTTAGAGATTGTGCTGCACAGCATAAAATGATTTGCATTTTGTGAAATGTAACAATCATTAAAATTATAAAGTAGAAAACAATACAAATTTTTACAAGAGGGGACAACATCTCAGTGCACATATCATTGCACAATGTGTTAAATTCAATATTTATAAATGCATCCATAATTTTGATATAATGAATAATAGGATAAAGGCCGACCTCAAATTTTGGTTTTATATATCAAATTTGTAACGGTTTTAAAAATTCTTGCATTGTTAATATTCAGTAATGATTGAATATTAAAAGAATATTCTTTTCTGTTAATTTTTTTGTTTGATATGGAAATTTCAAAATATCAGGCTCCACAATGATTTTTGAACCCTTATTTCTAAGATATGAGTCACAAGGTAGGCCCACATACATCTATACTTATTGCTGTCTGAATGATGCTTTGACGGTATCGCTGGAAATGCCAGAAGCAGTAAATTTGGCTGTATATGCTTCGTTGTATTGAAGTTTGTGTACATGCATGTACATGTACATAAAATCAGGCAATTTAAATTAATTGTGTTGATATTATACTATCCACTGGCCATGCTATTTTTTTTGTACTCTAAATTGCAATGCTGTGTTTTAGCATTGTATAATTATGTTTTCATTCTCATGTATTAATTTTTCATGACAGGAGTGCACAGGACAGATCAACAGACTGAGAGTCATGGACTGGCGCATTTAGCACAAACATCAAACCAGCAACCAATCAACCAGTCTCACCAACCTTCCCATACCACCACCCGTCCATCCCATCCACCAACCATCGATCTGACTGATCATGACCAGCCAAGTAATTCACCACAAAACTCTGTGAGCAACCAAGTTATTGAGGCAGATATTACTGCAGGTGAGTTGATCGGTGCAAACATACACCAAAAACCAGTTTACACATTCAATATTTCTGACCCACAGGCATAACTATGCTAACACAACTTTTTATTTTGATAAGAATTCCTCTCATTTCAATGTGCCATCTGGCAATCATTTCCATGGCAGCTGAAGATATCATCATGACATCTTGTAGCTGAACATCAGTAGTTGCTGTGTCAAGTTATATTATTGAATTTGTAAAAGTTTATTGTGAAAGAATGAAAGAATCCACCACAAATCATGCCCAGAATCATGTATCTTTTTTGCACGTTGCTATGGGGAAAGAAATGATGGCATTATCCCAAAATCCAGGATGCCCCAGTATCCAGATTTGTTCATAATGCATCAGTCTACCTCTGTTCCAAATCTGGTACTTTTATCCCAAAATATTTCTGAATATTTTTGCCATTAAACAATTGAAAGAACTGTGACTAGATATTTTTTTTACGAATGACTCTTTTGATCATTTTCTGATGTGTATGTGTACATTGTTATTTTGGCAATTAATTAATAAAGTTCAGTTAAACTCAATTGTGCATCTAGTGTAATTTTCAAGATATGCAAATTAAGGGTCCCACAGTTTTGTATAATTATTTGGTTATGACTGATTACAAAATGGTGACATATTTTATACTGTATATTTAACTGATATTTTTTTCTCTATTTTCACAGCATGCCAAGCACTGAAAGCTTGCATCGGACCAGAAGAAGCCAAGATATGTGTACAGAGAGAGAACATACTGGACACTGTTCTCACCTACTACCAAGATGAGAAGACACTTACTCAAAAGCTGTATGTTGAATTTCTTGGCGAGACAGGAGACGATTTTGAAGGTTTGACCAAAGATTTATTTACAAATGTTTGGGCGGCTGCATCACAAGAGTTATTTTGTGGCGAGCATGTGGTTGTTCCATCCCTACCTCTACACAGGTTACAGAAGGAAAAATGGAAATTTGTGTCCCTTGGCAGGGTATTGTCTCACACAGTTGCATTGACAGGAACAATTCCATCAATGTTGGCAAGGGCAACAGTCATTCAGTTAGCATTCGATTCCGAAGTGGATGATGATTGCCTCTTTGCAGATTTCCTACTCTACATAACGGCCAATGAAAAACAGCTGCTGAATAAATCACTGTCGTCATTCTCCAGCCTCACTGAGCGTGAACTGTCCAGACTGCAGGATTTTTACATTACATACGGTTACAACGATCTTCCACGTGGTTCTGAAGTCAAGGATCAAATCTTGACCATTGCCCATCAAGAGCTGGTTGTCAAACCCAAGCAGTTGGTGTCAATGATGAGGAGTGGCATCCCAACTACTCACCTGGCTGCATTTTGGCAACAGCTGTCAGTCAGTCATATCGCATTCTTGCTCGACAAGCAACGTCCAACACCACAAAGGGTAGTGAGTACCCTCAAGGCTACATCTGAAGATTTGACTGCAGAAGAGGAGAAAGTTATGTACTTTCTGAAAGAGTACATTCTTATGATGGACAATGATACTCTGCTTGACTTTCTCAACTTTGTAACTGCAAGCACCCATATGCCTCAACACATCACGGTGCAATTCACTAAACTCCATGGGCTTGCAAGAAGACCCGTCACCCACACCTGCTCCAATGTCATTGAAATTCCGTCCACGTACAATACATTTCAAGAGTTCAGACGTGAATTTCATCACATTCTATCCAATCCGGAGGCCTTTAAATTCACACTTTTGTAAATTTGTTTATTTCACTTAAGACTGGCTTTAGTCAACCCTCCTACCTACTCTGGACCTATTTGGCAGGAAATTGAACACTTGGAAACCATTTACATGCTTGACTGGTTATTTAATGGTGGTACCATGTGGGCATGTACCTTCATGCACACACATTCCAATGGTAAAGCTGTATGTGTGTGTACACATAATGTGTATGCAAACATGCAGTGTACAATTATGCACAAAGCTACATGTAATGGGCAATTGTGAGAGTTGGAATTTTTAATGGTAATCATGTGGTCTATCATGTTTGCCTAATCTGTAGTAGCACTTTTGAGTTATTTACACTGGATTTCTTTTTTTAATGGTCCAAAAATTTGGTCCTGGCTAACGATTCTGAAACCTAACTACCTGCTTACCGTTGCATGTGCAAAAATCCATGTAATGCAACCAAAATTAATGCACACCAGTGAAAAATGGAAGTGTAAAGTAGTGAAAGTTTACTTTGAAGTTTTTTCCCCTAATAATGTTACTGTACTTGCAAATCTATTAGTTATAGGAGTGGTTCTCCTATGTAGTCCCCAGACTTCATTTAGTTTATTTTAGTATATTTGTTAGTGCGCCAGACCATTTCCTTTGTTCAACACTGCCTTACAATGTGTTGGTCAGTGAGCAGATTAGCAGCATAGAGTATAGACCTGTTTTAAAGTTATGGACAACAGCTGCCTTCACATTTTCACTACTCAATAATCTGGTTGTTATCATTTCTGTATTTTTTTGAGTGATTCACTGCTTAGTGCTGTGTGGGTTTAAGTTTTTCCTTTTCTGTTTTTGGGGGGGTTTTCTTTTTCTTTCTTTTTTAGTCATTTATATCTTTCCATCAATCATATTCTTTATTTTGGTTTTTATCAAATATATTTTTTTATCGATCTATCGTTTATTTATTTTATATTTTTCATAGTTTTTTATACATCCTGATCTATTTTGACAAGTTCTCATTGTTGCCATACTGGCTTACCTTTGATTTACGACAGACCAAATTCTTCACTTTGTTTATATTTTATTTATTTGATTTGCCAAAGTTAATAAATTAAAAGTGTCTTTTCAAGAAATTATATTTGTTTCCTTTGTCCCAATTCTCTTTTTTTAAGAAGTAAATCCGGACAAATCGTTAGAACCAGGCCTTTTCTTTTAGTGTGCTATTTTTCACTGTTACAGAAGCACAGTCAATTATGTTTTGCATTAGACCATGATCGTCCACGATTATTCTTCACTTTGGTGATACCGTGATACCTCTCTTGTACATGTGTAATTGCATAATCTTTCCCCATTTCACGATAGTATACCCAAAAATTATTGTTCACAAAAGGGATGAATTTAGGTCTACATGGACCTTATAATGAAGATGTCCTTACCAGAGGCACACACAATCATAAAACACTCATTTTCTGGAGACTATCATTAACAGAAGTGCAACACCCTATGTGGAAACTAGGACAGGTCTATAATAGCACTCCTCATGGGCAATTTTGCAAATGTAGATTCAGCAGTTTTGTTTGTTTGCTATAATAGCCAAAATTTATGTAGTTCCTGATGTACTTGTAAATGTATCACAAAACTAATTTTCTAGCCACATTAACCCTCCTATGTACAGTGCAGTTTGCCATAGAATTGTCAGACCTTTCAAGTTTGCTGTACTGAAGGGTTTTGAAAGGTGAGAAAACTGTCTGACAAAAGGGACCTATGAAAGGTGTGGTTGTTCAGTAGCAACAAATTCTGGAGGGTTTTAAAGGGTTCATAATTATTGATAGCCATTTTGGCCCGTAAGCAGATTTTGAAAGGTCAAACCATAGGAGGGTTAAAGAAGAAGAAACGGGTTGGTCATGGCATATAGGACACCTCATTGGCATTAAGAGGAAAATTACCTTATTACAAAACTAGTGCACTATTTTCCGAAAGCTGTTCTTCATTGCTGGTGGTACATAATGGTAATTACTGAAACGTTTAAGATAAGGCCAAACAAAATAATAGCGGTGTTTCCTGTAACATTTGAAAAAAAATAGGGTGGGTAAAATCTTTTTGTTTTTGCTGTAAACTTTTGTAGCCAAATATATTAGGGTGGGATGATGGTCACCTATTGTTTTTATTTTGCACACTCATTTGTAACAGCTAACAAGTGACAATGTCAGATTTAATACTGTGAAATTGTTTTAATAATTTGTTTTAATCATTTTGGCTATTATAGCAAACAAACAAAACTGCTGAATCTACATTTGCAAAATTTCACAGTATTAATGGTAAGTACTACATATCAGCACTGTATTTGAGTGTCTGAACTTATAAAGATGGTTGTGAGTACCAATACATCACAATAACATTTATTAAACAAAGATAAATAAAACATTACAGAAGGATGTAAACAAAAATAGGGTCGGGTGGGCACCGTAGGTTTTGCGTGATTTTCTAGGGTGGGTAGGGTAATAGGAAGCAACAATTTTTTCTCTTTGGCTTAAACAAGTCTATGAAACTTCATAATTTGTCTGGGACTGATGGCAGCAGCAACATGTAAACAAAATTAAAATCCTGGGGAATGCAGGAGATCATTGCTGCCACTTTCTGGACTAGGGCAGGGCCATGTCGCAAGAATTAGTGATAGAAAAATTAACTTAGAAAAATAAAATGCAAGCTGCAATGACTAAGATGTAATTTATTCATGCTGACTTCACACAAAATATGCAAATGTACAATAGGTGGTTGTATGCAACAAAAACTTTCCAAAAAACTGGAATGTCGCTGGTCTCTAATGATTTCCTTCTCCATACAAATATATGTAGAACAAGATTATTGAAACATCTGAACAAATTATGGAGTCATTCTGTGTCAGATCACCCAATGGGTTAAATTTCAAGTTTAAGCCCTATCGGATAACGTTTTTGTGGGTTTGGCTAGTAGATATTCAAATGACCACATCTCCACCAGTGGGCCAAGTTTGTCGATAAGGAATCCAAATTTGCCATTACTTTGATGTACAATGTAGGAGCAATTTAAAGTTTTATGACCTAAATGGACTTTGGATCACGTGACCTTGAGATGAAAATCATCCCCACATTTTTTCTACACAATATCAAAACATTTTAGGTACATTTGTTGTTGCTTTCCAAATCTGCTCAAAGTTGGCATACTTGATGCAAAAATGTGATAAATTCCTATGCAATGTACTATGTACATATGTTTTATGTTTTTTTGCCGGTGATTTCCCATGTCTTCTTTAGGGGGGTTAATTTCTGATACTGTAGCCCATCCTGTGTATAAAGGGTCAATAAACAATTTTACGTTGTACATGTATCTATTAATAGAGTGAAGTTAGTAGTCATACATGTAGGTTTTGGAATACACTCCAGACCTGTTTCAAAATCTTTCCTACTTATTTTAATGGTTTAAATAAATTGTATGGCAAAAATTTACGCTAAAATTCAGAATACACTACATTGTGTGTACATGAAATGGGCTAACTGAATCCTCATGAGCGTAACAATGGTACATGATTAATCTTTAGACTGAATGATTGTTATTTTAAAAGTAGTCCATTAATTATCAATCAGACTGCGACAAAGACTACATGGTTTGAACTTGAACTCGTACACACTGTTTACAGTGGAACCTTACAGTTACACAAAATCTGTTAACACAAACAAAACTCATAACACAAACACCAATGTAACCCTGACAATGTTGTGCTTAAAAAGCAGATTTACGTATATTATACAAATTAAAGTGCCATTGCACAGAAACACGATTGGGCTAAACTTTAAATTTCTGCTTTTTCAGCCACAATTATCCTATACACCAAATATGATCAAATTTGAAGGTGGGTCAGGTTTAAAATTCAATTTTTGTGGGTGATTTGTAGTGTCGGTTCCAAGAAGATGCTCCTGTTGTTAATAATTCGCGATCCAATTGCCGAAAACAAATCATCACCGACAGAGGACGCTATCATTCACGATGAGCATTTGGGGTGGCTTCTTTCCCTGGTGATGATTTCTTTTCGGCAATGGATCACGATTATTAACAGGAGTGTCTTGGAACCAAGACTAGCTAATTTGACATGGAATGACCCTTTGGAAATAAGGAAGGTATATAAAAAAAAATTAAAAAAAACCGAAATTAACAACATATGCAGTGGATGGCCATGTGTTGAATCACTGGAAGATCAGCAAATGGTTCATGGTTAATCCATGTAGTTGGCAAGTGTCATTGTAAAAGCATACAAATTTTCTGTTTTGGCGCAACACTACACTAATTTCATGAAATAACTGAAAAGAACTGGACTGCTCTGTTATACTTGGATTTCAAATCAAGAATTCCATCTAGAACACTTTGAAGAGCTGTAGCTAACTGTGGTGTGATTGATGGAACATTAGGGCTGTTAAGCAATGTGTTGTCATCACCTAGGTCATCATAACTTTGATGTTCTATCCCGTATTCCTGCAGAATGTTTTCTAGTGTTTCACCTTGAAAGAGTGAATCAACTGATGTTAACCCAGAACCTTCATTCTTAAGCATACCATCAATCCACTGCTGTTCTGGGGTACGCTGCTGTGAATCAGATGTCATTTTGTGTTCATTCCAAGCCTGCCTGAAAATCTCCAAGTTTACGTTTATTTCTGGTAGATACACAGCATGAAGCGCCTTCAGGTGGCATTCATTACCCAATATGAGGAGACCCTCATCTATCAAAGCACCAAACTCTTCTTTGATGCGTAGTAGAACCTGAACAAATAAAAGTAGTTAAAAGGTAAAATACTCTTACAGTGAATAGAAAACAAACCATATTGACATGCAATGTATGCAGATTCGCATAATTGTTTTAATACACGGTATTCAATATGCATACATAAAAACATCATGTGAGTAATTAACTGATGACCAATCATCATCGAGGGTTAAGTTTTGTGGATAAGACATATATTTTTCAGTAGAACAAAAACAGTTTACACGTGTGTGAATGTGTGTGTAGTAGTTGAAGTTAAGACATGCAGAACTCAATATCAAAAAATAATAAACAGAAATAAACATCACAGAGAAACCCACCTTTCAACAAGTTTTAAAATTAGGTTTTATTTACCCAATTTCTGTTAAAGGATGGGCGTCGTACTCAATATTAATTCTTTTATGTAATACCTTATAATTATGCAACAATAAATCACTTTGAAAAAACATTTTTTGTCTTTGTGTATATTTTTGTGTATATTTTTGTGTATATTTTCTTTAAAAATAATGTTCTTCTGGAATGCCCACAATAGGACAGTTCATGTCGATTCCACCAATGATGTCATATGCATTGCATAATAATCATGATCCTCTTCATTTTGTGGACTAAACCGTTTAAATACAATAGTTCCCTGGAATGCCCATGAATATATTACGTAATGATGACGTCGGTGGTGGAATCGACCATGCATCGATCTGTTGACCTATTTTTGTGGGCGTTCCCAAAGACTATTAGTTTTAAAGAAAGCAAATCATTTAAAAATATACAAAAAGACACAAAATGTTTTTAAAAGTGATTTATTGTTGAATAATTATAAGGTGTAACATAAAAGCATGAATATTGAGTACGACGCCCATTAATACTATGTAGCCCCTAATAAACCAATCATACCTGAATATGTACATCTCTCCATAGTCTCTCAATCCTTTGATTGTGTACCGATTGTCCTGTGATGTGACTTGCTCTCTCACTACCTCGCACTATGTTCATTAGGAGAGCCACGCCAAAATTTTCTAAGCCATGATCGGAACGTACCCTCGAGGGGATGCCATACTTCTCTGTTGATCTTACAAAGAGGTCAAACACTGAAGAAGCTCTTTTGTTATTTAAACATTTCATGTATGGTATTAAGCGAGAATTTCCATCAATTGCTCCATGGATAACCATTCCATACCTGTGTTTAAATGAAGAAAAAAAACACCATGTGTGAATCTTGGAAAGGTTCTGAAAAGAACTGGAGGTTCACAACTCAACATTTCCATCAGTATGCTCTGATCGTCTTCAGGAGAATGCTGGACTCTACAACTGTATGCTGCTTAAGTACTGCGCGGGAATTGGAACAGATACTCCACCAAGTAGATCAAGACTAACAAGCCCACCTCTGTCCCGGCTGATGTGTATCCTATTCCAGAGCCACCCCAGCCCTGGCCGATAGGGTCTCCTATACCCACGGTCACCCATCCCACCACCCCTCCCTAATTTAGTCTCTTAGGTACTTCACTCTCCCTATTCTTGTTTCCAACTGACACAATTCTGTAAGCATGCACTCCTGGCCCACTCCCACTAGTTTACCTACCTTCACACATCATCAAGCAAATCTTCCTGTGCAGTACTTAAAGGTATGACACAGCTTTTGTAATGATCAAAATAATTTTCCATAAGTTTCAATCTGAAATCTTACTATTTGTAAATGTGATACTTGTACCAATCCCCCTGTGAAATCTTTCCATCTGAAATGGTGTAATCTTTCAGAAAACCGTATCGCAAACAAACTTTTGATTTCGATTGCAACAATTATAATCAAACAAAGTATGAACATGCACAAAATAACTGCTGAAACGAAAACATTCTCTTCACTGTTTTCTCAAATTTTCACAAGCTATTTTTAACATGTGCATTGTTAAAAGTAGATGATCAGAATAAATGCATTCTTCCGAAAACCAATGTCAGGTGCGGAAAAACAAAAACAAACAAAAAACAAAAAAACAATTACAACAATTACAATCATAATAAAAAAGATGACAATGTGCTGCATTACCTATATGTCCGCCTGTCCACAACAATCTTACATTAACAAATCTGACGGGCCTGACCACCACCCACCACCCACCACCACCCACCCCCCACCCCCCACCCCCCACCCCCCCCCCCCGCAAATATTCCTGGATCCGCCCCTGGATGTATCACACCTATCTGAGTTTTTTTACTGAGTAGAAGATAATTCTGTTTTGTTGTTGAAACTGAAATAAAAAAATGTGCTTTGACTTTTTTTTTATGAAACTGTGAATTTGTATTATTTATCAACTTTTGTTATAAATGTAGTTTAAAATCAATAAATACTTTTAAAAACAGGTTTAATAAGCCACAATTTTCAGGAAGTATTAAATTTTGAGACAAAAAATATGCATCCTGCCAGAGATGTGCATGAAGTATGATAAGTACCGATTATAACACTACAAACCTTGCTAGTTTTAGATTGGCATCTATATGCCAGAGAGAGTTTGGAGCGGCTACCCTGTAAACTCTTCGGGGAATGGTCTGTGCCCATCTCAGTGCTGTCTTTTCTGGATCAACTGTTCTCAAAGCTGTTCGAACTCTCTCCCTTTGAATATTCAAGCCATGGCTTCGTAAGAGCCCTGCCATCATCTGCAAATTAATAAACAGTATCAGTACTACACTCCAAGAGCCAGTAGAGGATGACATAATATGAAAACAATGTGTGGACAAATATTGATTTCCAGAGGAAGGCACTTGCATATATATTATCAAAGTGGATATAGTTAATTTAAATTTCAGTTACAATGTAGGTATACTTTCAAATTTAGGAAGTAAAACACTAAACATCATAATTCAATGAGGGCTTTCAGCTAACTTTGACATACCCCACCACCCTGCAACTTGCATTTGGTCCCTTTGCAAAAGAAAGAAGCTGTTCAATACCAACCCGAAATCCTGCATTTGGAAAATCTATGGTCAAGCCACGCACAGTCTCATTCAACTCATTTGGAGCGATTGGTGTAAATCGTCTTGATGTCTGTAGACCCTCAGCTTTGAGCCTTTTATATATGTAAGAAGTAGACACCTGCACAAGTGATGAAGGAGGAGCAATTTAAGAATTTAATATCAAACACAATGTCATTTCTATCCATACTGACATTTTAATTAGGAGGACCCAGTCTTCAAAGCCAGGGCCCAATTTCACAGAGTTGCTTAAGCAGAAAATTGTGCTTAATAATTTTCTGCTAAGCAAAAATTAGCAGGAAACCAGTCACAGACAGTACATGTGGAATAGTATTTTGGCTGGTGACCTTATTCTGGTAAGCAAAATTGTTTTGTGCTTAGCTAATGTACTTTTTGTGCTTAAGCAGCTTTATGAAATTGGGCCCTGACAGGTAATGAACAGGTCGAGGACAGGCATGGTGACTGTAAATGGAATTGGCCAAAAGAAAGGTCCATCGACAAAGATGTGGCAATGCTCGATGATGTGAGTTTATATGCTGCACCAGCTACCTTTAAATTGATACACTTCAGTGCATACATGCTTGCATGCTAAGCTAGATTGACTTGTCAGACTAAACCAAAGTGCATGCATTTTTACATTGCTAGAGGGAAACAGGCATTGCACTGACACGTGTGTGGTATTTTACATAAAAGAAAATGCTTTGAACAGTTTTGATTGGTCTGGACCTGGGCCCAATTTCATAAAGCTCTTTGGCAGAAAATACTGCTTAGCAAATTTCTTTGCTAAGCAAAAAATTAGTGGAGCACCAGTCGCAACAATGTAAACTGTATGGAATTTTGGCTGGTACCAGTTTCTGCTAAGCAAGATTTTTCTGTGCTTAGCAAGTTTTTGTGCTTACAGGCTTTATGACATTGGGCCCTGGTGACACGGGGGGGGGGGGGAATTCTCATGTTACATGTACCTTAAAGTGTCTTGCAATTTTAGCACCAGAGTAGCCTTTGCTGATGAAAAATTCCAACTGGTCCCTCTGAATGTTAATCTTTGGTCTACCCTTTGAACCTATACTAAGTGAAAAATAAATTAGTTACTTTGTAATAATTAGGCTGGAGTTACGTTTAAGTTAATGGAAGTAGTCGAGATTCCACTGCTGAGTGCTGGACAATACTAAAAAAAAAAAAAAATTATTTAACCTCTTCGTATGCTGGTGCGAGTGCGACTATTTTAGTATTTAAGTATTTTGTATTTTTTTTAGACCAGTCCTAATCCTAGTCCTACAGCAATTAGGCCTACAGGTCCTTTTCAGTCTGTTTCGTGTCCGTGATATAATTAGTAAAAATTTAACTAAATGAATATTTTTAACCATGATTGAACAATGAAATATTACATACTTTGATTGGTTTAATCATGGAGGAAGGAAAACTGTTTTCCTTCCTCCATGGTTTAATGTATTAACAAATTCAATTAAACTACCTGATGAATGGATCCTTTTTGCTGAGAAGTGAGCTGCATTATTCATATCATGCTCAACAAGCAACTCACGATTCAGTGGTGGGTGCCCGGTCCCACGTTGCCCATCACTCAGCAACAGCAGTATTTGGATGAAGCCTCATGTCCGCTGCATGCATACCGTCTATTAAATCTTCAATACTTCTTTCAAGTGCATGCCGTTCTGGAGTAAGTTCTAGGGCATTTATATGTCTCAGACTCTCTCGAAGTCGGCGCTGATGGTCGGCACAACCAGACAAAGATCCATGTTCATCATAATGGCGCCGAATTTGTCGGAATTCAGTAAAAATTCTACCTTGAAAAACACTTCTTAAATCAGCCGCCATCATTGCCACAATCAGTACAGTATGTAGGTAGTGACTACAGCTGCATTTGTCCCCCAAAAGAGGTCGCTATCCTCAAACGAAATTTCTACACAATTCGCCGTATGGTGGACAGAATCACCGCAGTCGGTCGGCCCTGCTGAGCCACGGGCGTAAATGTTGGGGAGGGGAGGGAGAATACGAACAATATGAGCGTTTTGTACACTTTTGTATTGAAAATAAAATAAAGAACCATTGTAAATACCTTTTACAGTTAAAGTTAATTTTGGGAAACCACAAACCCACTATTTACGACAGAATCACGTGGGAGTGCAAATTAATGTCATAGTGCCCGATGATTTTTATGAATAAAAAAGTGTCTGTTTTGTTTTATATTTTATGTAAAAGAGGATTTTCTTGTACTGAATTGGTCACTTAAAATTAAGAAAACAAATTTTCTTTTTAGTATTTGGCAATATGTAAGCCTAGTGATTATTTTATTTTATTTTATTTATTATTATTATTATTTTTTTTTACCACCACCTATGTGGTACTTATGAGCGGGTTTGGATTAACTTTTTGGAGGTTTTTGGTAAAATGCACTTTTGTTGAAATATAGAATTGTTTAGGGCAAATAAAGTGGAATGTGTAATTCCCTCATCCTTTTTAGTTGTTTTTTTAATCAAAAGGTTTAGACTCCAAAAAAGGTATAATTAAGTCAACTAAAACCACATAACGACAACTATAAATTCACATCATGCCACTCCACCGTCTCCTCCCCAGTCATTACATGGTTTTAAGTATAAGGACAGATGTATGAATTGTATAAAATAAGTAAGAAATCATAAATTGGGACAAAAATATATAAATATAGCTATAAATCTGGATGGGATATGCTAAATCCATTGGTAAATAAAACATTTCCCCTCCCATGTACAATGTTTCGGTCGTCAGAGTCAATACCGTACATTACAGCGTCCCTTGATCTGTTTGGGCTTCATCACCAAAAACACAAATTGCTTGCTCTGCATCTTTCAAGCCATGATATCACGTTTTAAAGGTTTATTTATTATAGGAATGAAGGTCAATTTAACACTGACTATTAATTTGTAAACTAGCGTTGATTTTTGTAAAAATTAAACATTCACCATCAGGCACACCCTCACACTGACTGGTCGTTGGCGGAGGATGAACCTCACCGAAACTGGACAAAAAAAATTCCCGGAGTGAAATGTCATTAATAATTCTTAAAAATAAGAATTTTCCAAACACATTTTGTACGTTCATCTGATTTTGTCTTTAGTTTAATTCTGTATTTCCTTTCAGTTTTATAGTCATGGAATATTATAACTAGACACATATTATTTTACAAAAAGAAAACGCTAAAATCAGGGCTCAAATCCACATAATGGACAAGTTAAAGGAGGTACAATTACAGTGGCGTAGCGGGGGCAGGAGGCGGGAGCCCCCCTCCCCGCTCAGAACCCTTCCCTCCCTCTTGTCCCCAAATGAGATCTGAAAATGCACTGTGAATGCATACGTGAAGTACACCCACCAATTATTTGCCCGCGCTTGCCCTCCAAAATGAAAATGTCTAGGTACGCCAACTGCACATTATGATCACCCCCTTTTTGCAAGTAAAAAAGCAAAGGTGAACCTAAATTCGGAACATGTAAATTCGTAGACATCAACAATGCAATAAAGTACTAAAATGGACGCCCAATGGGTATAACGCCCTCATGCGGCCAGCACAATAAATTGTTTTTGAACCGATATCACTTAAAACGTATCGGCGAAAAGTTGCGACCCCTTAGTTTTGTGAGAAAATAGGTATGTTAAGAATTCATTGACCTCCCGTTGACACGGCGCATTAAACTGGAAACGGAATAGAGATATCTCTATTGTTAATAGAGATATCTCTATTATTAATAGAGATATCTCTATTGTTAATAGAGATATCTCTATTGTTAATAGAGATATCTCTATTGTTAATAGAGATATCTCTATTGTTAATAGAGATATCTGTATTGTTAATAGAGATATCTCTATTGTTAATAGAGATATCTCTATTAACAATAGAGATATCTCTATTAATAATACAGATATCTCTGTTTTGGATTAAATGTCAAGAATGTACGCCATAATATACATAGTCCTAGTATTGATCAGTACTGATCTATCAATGCGACGAACATTTACAGTTCTGTTCCTCCGATTAGTGGATTGCATAATAATAATAATAATAATAATGTGTGGATTTATATAGCGCACGTATCCACCAACTAAGTGGTGCTCAAGGCGCATTATATTATTATCCCTGCTCATAAGGCTCATAAGGCTCATAAATCGTTCCTGAAACCATCTCAGCTCCCTGGGGAGTATACAGCTCAATTGCTGCCATTTCTAGCGCATATAGAGCAAACCAACTCTGCCTTCACAGGTACCCATTTAACCCCTGGGTGGAGAGAAGCAATTATGATTAAGTGTCTTGCTCAAGGACACAAGTGTCACGGCCGTGATTCGAACCCACATTATGTTGCTAACACCAGAACTTGAATCCGGTAAGCTAGACCGCTCGGCCACGACACCGCATAACAGGAATTTGAGACTGCAAGTGGCAATTATACTGTTCACTTACAATTCGGCGACTAGCTCTTTTTCCTCTGTACCGAAGTATACCGTTGAGTTTCAGTACTTTGAGCTTATCATAGTGAAGAATAGTTGGGAGTTTACGGTAGATAAAAAGTTGATTTCGAGAGTACGTAATGCGCTCAGTTGTATGGAGATTTGATAGATTGGTGAACTCACCATTTTTATAAGGTCCAGGGTTTATGGAAATGTCCATGAATATCGTTATATCCATTCGGGGGTCAAACCCGGGAATCAGTAAGCAAGTTTGTCCGCGTTTGGTCCACTTCATTACAGGAACTCTTGTGTGATGAAAGCCGGTGGGGCACAATCCTCGAGACCGTGTGTGGCTGTATGGTGTAAAAACCGGTACATGTGTATACCAAGCTTGAATTCTATGGTTGAAACTCTTGAGATTTGTGTGGCGTCCATTACAGGTGTTCTCATCATGATTAAAGGTCCTTAAAGGAACTCCGTTAAGAGAGAGGTCAAGAAACAACAGTAGTAGTCCAGTATAGACGAATGTCATGATGAACAACCCGTTGCAGCATATGATTTTTTGATTACTAAAATTACTGAATTCATGAAGACAGAAATGTCTTCAAAATTCCAAAAACACTAATACAAAACTCACAGTTAACATATCATAACAAGATTTTGACTGGATGGTTGAACAAAACGGAGATAAAAATGGATTAAAATTTCCAGTCAGTCCACAAAAAAAAAAAAAAGTATGGCAGCTACAAACAGCGCCCTCTAATTTTGTTTTGTCGTCAGGTGTAAATTAGGTACAAAATAATGTATGGCAGGTTTTCTGTTTGATTGACAAGTAAGTACGCTTTTGTAGACTATCAAATGTTCTGGGTCAAAGTATATTAGTATACTAATATTGCTGTTGTCCAGACATCTATGATGAAGTAGAGTTAAAAACATTGTATTGAAACACATAAATAGAATTATCCTAACAATTGATTTAATTTTGCCCTACACCGACGTGTGTATAGCACTGAATACTCAGTGCTTTCTGAATGTCTGTGAAAAAAAAACTACACAAGCGACTCGGAAGGGATTCGAACCCACGAACTCCAATTTTACCAACCTATAAAGAATTATCCTGCCTGAGGTTCTCATATTTTAGAAATTTAAAATAACAAAATCTTGATAGACAACACTTGAGTGCATCGATATAAACAAAATGGGTTGGGTGGAATATCAGCCTCCATTAACAAGTGTTATAGTATTGTACATGTTAATTATTTGTTTGAATTTGTTTCTCCAAATGTTCTCATTACATATAACCATTTAAATAAGTATAAATTTTGGTCAAAATCATACACATTAAAGGGACACTATCGTTACGATCAACAGGGCATGGAATCGGGGTGCTAGTTTTAGGTGAATCATTGTCTGAAAATAATACCGGTACCTCACATGATAAGTTTGTGACAAGGCATTACTGATCGGTCAAAACGGATGAACAATGTTTCCGCCTGCAGCTCATTATATCGCCTATACACACTAAGAAATAATGGTTCAAATCTGCACCCATATCGTTGATACAATAACAGCACCCCTATGGGTGCAGACTTGGCACCCCCTGGATGTGTGCATCCCCTACGGGTGCAGATTTACACCCTCAAATGAGCAAATATGCACCCATAGGGGAGGCACACATCCAGGGGGTGCCAAGTCTTCACCCATAGGGGTGCTGCGATTGTATCAACGATATGCACCCCTATGGGTGCAGATTTCAATTTTTATTTCTTAGTGTGTAGGGTAAAAACAGATATAGGCCTACGTCGGTAGTATAATTATATCCACCAATGTTCTCAGATTTTTTTAATGAAACGTTGTCATGGTATCATGATTGAAATTATTATTTTTTAAATAGAAGTAAGTACGCTTTTGTAAGATGAGGAAATGAAGTAGGGTTAAACATTGTATTAAAACGCAGAACAACAATGCCCGACTGCCCGAGGTTTACATATTTTAGAAATCTTAAATAACGAATGAATCTCGATAGACAACACTTGGTCGAATGCTACTCTTCATTTACAAGTGTTATATTATGGGACAATTTTTTTTTGTGTTTTCAGAAATTCTCATTACATATAACCATTCATTTGTTTGCAATGAGACATAACTTCAATCAGGAGAAATCGGTGGCTCGATGCTGCGTGATTGAAATTATAACATGAATACTTACAAGATTCTGAGATTTTGTAGACCATCAAATGATTTTGGAGCAATTTCACTGATTTTGTTGTTTGGCAGCCATCTAGGATGAGAAAACAAAATTGGGTTAAAACAAAAAACATCCTACTTCCAGAATGTCATCATCCTGAGATAAATTATGTCAGGATGTCATCAGCTTACATTGATGATGTTGTCATCCTGAGATAAATTATCTCAGGATCTCAACAAAGTTGGATGCCACTTCCAGAGCTCCGTATGATTGAACATCATGGCTAATACTTACAATTTTCTGAGATTTTGTATCAGTTCGGTGTCCTATAGCCTTACAATGAATAATAAATAATAATAATAATGTATAGATTTATATAGCGCACGTATCCACCAACTAAGTGGCGCTCAAGGCGCATTATATTATTATCCCTGCTCATAAGGCTCATAAATCATTCCTGAAACCATCTCAGCTCCCTGGGGAGTATACAGCTCAATTGCTGCCATTTCTAGCGCATAGAGAGCAAACCATCTCTGCCTTCACAGGTACCCATTTAACCCCTGGGTGGAGAGAAGCAATTATGGTTAAGTGTCTTGCTCAAGGACACAGGTGTCACGGCTGGGGCTCGAACCCACACTCTGCTGCTGGCAACACCAGAACTTGAGTTCAGTGCGCTAGACCGCTCGGCCACGACAATCCACTTTACGTGCATTATACAACACACGGGACCTACGGCTTTACGTCCCATCCGAAGGACGAAGCAATTATGGTTAAGTACCTTGCTCAAGGATACAAGTGTCACGACCGGGGCTCGAACCCACACCCTGCTGCTGGCAACACCAGAACTTGAGTTCGGTGCGCTAGACCGCTCGGCCACGACACTCCATAAGTGTTATATAGCGTGACAATTGGTAAAATAAGTTTAAAACGAACAATACAAATATCCTCGTTAGAGACATTTTATTATGTTTAACTTTATGATTGAAGATATGTTAAACAACAGATCCGTGAAAAAATGTAGCTCATTACTTTGTTTCGTTAAAGAGAACAAAAGTGAAAATTTATTCAAATATTTCGATTGGCAAACATGAACTAAGCACTTCATCTATTTTGTTTGCAGTGATACGTAACTTCAGTCAAGATAAATCGGTGGCTCGATGCTGTGTGATTGAAATTCATGATTACTTACAATTCGTTGAGATTTTGTAGACCATCAAATGTTCCTGGAGCAATTGCACTGATGTTGGTATTGTACAGCCATCTGTAAGATGGTAAAACAAAAAAGGGTTAAAACAAAAATCATTAAATCCCATTAATATGGTTATTTTGACCAATGTTCTTAGAATTTCCTGTAGGGTTAAAACATTGTATTAAAACGCATAACAACAATGTCCAATTGCCCGAGGTTCACATATTTTAGAAATCTTAAATAACGAATGAATCTCGACAGACAACACTTGGTGGAATGCTACTCTACATTTACAAGTGTTATATTATGGGACATGTTTTGTTGTGTTTTCAGAAATATTCTCATTACATATAACCATTCATTTATTTGCAATGAGACATAACTTCAATCAAGAGAAATCGGTGGATCGATGCTGCGTGATTGAAATTCATAATATGAATACTTTATACAAGATTCTGAGATTTTGTAGACCATCAAATGATTTTGGAGCAATTTCACAGATTTTGTTGTTGGGCAGCCATCTAGGATGGGAAAACAAAATTAGGTTAAAACAAAGAACATCCTACTTCCAGAATGTCATCATCCTGAGATAAATTATGTTAGGATGTCGTCAGCTTACATTGATGATGTTGTCATCCTGAGATAAATTATCTCAGGATCTCAACAAAGTTGGATGCCACTTCTAGAGCTCCGTATGATTGAACATCATGGCTAATACTTACAATTTTCTGAGATATTGTATCAGTTCGGTGTCCTATAGCCTTACAATGAATAAGTGTTATATAGCGTGACAATTTGTAAAATAAGTTTAAAACGAACAATACAAATATCCTCGTTAGAGACATTTTATTATGTTTAACTTTATGATTGATGTTAAACAACAGATCTGTGAAAAAATGTAGCTGTTTACTTTGTTTCGTTAAAGAGAAAACAAGTGAAAATGCATTCAAATATTTCGATTGGTAAACATGAACTAAGCACTTCATCTAATTTGTTTGCAGTGATACGAAACTTCAGTCAAGAGAAATCGGTGGCTCTATGCTGCGTGATTGAAATTCATGACATGAATACTTACAAAGTGCTGAGATTTTGTAGACCATCAAATGTTCCTGGAGGAATTTCACTGATGTTGTTATTGGACAGTGATCTGTAAGATGGTAAAACAAAATAGGGTTAAAACAAAGATCATTAAATCCCGTTATTTTCGCCGATGTTCTTAGATTTTCCTAAAAGCATACTTGGTGAAATATTAGTGACCAGTCAAAAACTTTGAAAAAAATTTCCGCCTGCAGCTCATTAGGCCTATATATAGAAAATAAAGTCACGAAGTAGAGTTAAAAACATCGTGTTAAAGCAGATAATATAGGCCTACATCGGTATATATCCATCAATGTTCTAAGACTTTCTTGAAATCATACTTCATGAAACGTTGTCATGGGATCGAAAAGTTGAACAATTTTCCTGCCTGAGGTTTCACGTATTTTAGAAAAATAAAATTACAAATGAATCTCGATAGACAACAGTTGAGTGCATCGAAATATAAAACATAAAAGTATCAGTTCGTTGTCCTAGTATGTTTAACTTTATGATTGAAGATATACATTAAACAACAGATCCGTGAAAAAATGTTGCTCATTACTTTGTTTCGTTAAAGAGAAAAAGTGAAAATGCGTTGAAATATTTCGATTGGAAAACATGAACTATAAGCACTTCATGTAATGTTTTTTGCAGTGATACGTAACTTCAGTCAAGATAAATCGGTGGCTCGATGCTGTGTGATTAAAATTCATGACTACTTTAATACAATTCGGTGAGATTTTGTAGACCATCAAATGTTCCTGGAGCAATTGCACTGATTTTGTTATTGTACAGCCATCTGTAAGATGGTAAAACAAAATAGGGTTAAAACAAAAATCATTAAATCCCATTAATATGGTTATTTTGACCAATGTTCTTAGAATTTCCTGAAAGGTGAGATATTAGTGATCAAACAAAAACTATGAAAAATATTTCCGCCTGCAGCTCATTAGGCCTATATAGAAAATAAAATCACCTATAGGGTGAAAACACCGTGCGTGATTGAAATTCATGACATGAATACTTACAATGTGTTGAGATTTTGTAAACCATCAAATGTTCCTAGAGGAATTTCACTGATTTTGTTATTGTACAGCAATCTGTAAGATGGTAAAACAAAATGGGGTTAAAACAAAGATCATTAAATCCCGTTATTTGCACCAATCTTCTTAGATTTTACTGAAAGCGTACTTCGTGAATTATTAGTGATCGCACAAAAAATATTCCTGGAGCAATTTCACTTATTTTGTTGTTTTTCAGCGATCTAAGATGGGAAAACAAAGTAGGGTTAAAACAAAGATCATTAAATCCCGTTATTTTCGCCGATGTTCTTAGATTTTCCTAAAAGCATACTTGGTGAAATATTAGTGATCAGTCAAAAACTATGACAAATATTTCCGCCTGCAGCTCATTAGGCCTATATATAGAAAATAAAGTCACGAAGTAGAGTTAAAAACATCGTGTTAAAGCAGATATAGGCCTACATCGGTATATATCCATCAATGTTCTAAGACTTTCTTGAAATCATACTTCATGAAACGTTGTCATGGGATCGAAAAGTTGAACAATTTTCCTGCCTGAGGTTTCACGTATTTTAGAAAAATAAAATTACAAATGAATCTCGATAGACAACAGTTGAGTGCATCGAAATATAAAACATAAAAGTATCAGTTCGTTGTCCTAGTATGTTTAACTTTATGATTGAAGATATACATTAAACAACAGATCCGTGAAAAAATGTTGCTCATTACTTTGTTTCGTTAAAGAGAAAAAGTGAAAATGCGTTGAAATATTTCGATTGGAAAACATGAACTATAAGCACTTCATGTAATGTTTTTTGCAGTGATACGTAACTTCAGTCAAGATAAATCGGTGGCTCGATGCTGTGTGATTAAAATTCATGACTACTTTAATACAATTCGTTGAGATTTTGTAGACCATCAAATGTTCCTGGAGCAATTGCACTGATTTTGTTATTGTACAGCCATCTGTAAGATGGTAAAACAAAATAGGGTTAAAACAAAAATCATTAAATCCCATTAATATGGTTATTTTGACCAATGTTCTTAGAATTTCCTGAAAGGTGAGATATTAGTGATCAAACAAAAACTATGAAAAATATTTCCGCCTGCAGCTCATTAGGCCTATATATAGAAAATACAATCACCTATATAGGGTTAAAACATCGTGCGTGATTGAAATTCATGATATGAATACTTACAATGTGTTGAGATTTTGTAAACCATCAAATGTTCCTAGAGGAATTTCACTGATTTTGTTATTGTACAGCAATCTGTAAGATGGTAAAACAAAATGGGGTTAAAACAAAGATCATTAAATCCCGTTATTTGCACCAATCTTCTTAGATTTTACTGAAAGCGTACTTCGTGAATTATTAGTGATCGCACAAAAAATATTCCTAGAGCAATTTTACTTATTTTGTTGTTTTTCAGCGATCTAAGATGGGAAAACAAAGTAGGGTTAAAACAAAGATCATTAAATCCCGTTATTTTCGCCGATGTTCTTAGATTTTCCTAAAAGCATACTTGGTGAAATATTAGTGATCAGTCAAAAACTATGACAAATATTTCCGCCTGCAGCTCATTAGGCCTATATATAGAAAATAAAGTCACGAAGTAGAGTTAAAAACATCGTGTTAAAGCAGATATAGGCCTACATCGGTATATATCCATCAATGTTCTAAGACTATCTTGAAATCATACTTCATGAAACGTTGTCATGGCATCGAAAAGTTGAACAATTTTCCTGCCTGAGGTTTCACGTATTTTAGAAAAATAAAATTACAAATGAATCTCGATAGACAACAGTTGAGTGCATCGAAATATAAAACATAAAAGTATCAGTTCGTTGTCCTAGTATGTTTAACTTTATGATTGAAGATATACATTAAACAACAGATCCGTGAAAAAATGCTGCTCATTACTTTGTTTCGTTGAAGAGAAAAAAGTGAAAATGCGTTGAAATATTTCGATTGGCAAACATGAACTATAAGCACTTCATCTAATGTTTTTTGCAGTGATACCCGGTACGTAACTTCAGTCAAGATAAATCGGTGGCTCGATGCTGTGTGATTAAAATTCATGACTACTTTAATACAATTCGTTGAGATTTTGTAGACCATGTTCCTGGAGCAATTGCACTGATTTTGTTATTGTACAACCATCTGTAAGATGGTAAAACAAAATAGGGTTAAAACAAAAATCATTAAATCCCATTAATATGGTTATTTTGACCAATGTTCTTAGAATTTCCTGAAAGGTGAGATATTAGTGATCAAACAAAAACTATGAAAAATATTTCCGCCTGCAGCTCATTAGACCTATATAGAAAATACAATCACCTATAGGGTTAAAACATCGTGCGTGATTGAAATTCATGATATGAATACTTACAATGTGTTGAGATTTTGTAGACCATCAAATGTTCCTCGAGGAATTTCACTGATTTTGTTATTGTACAGCGATCTGTAAGATTGTAAAACAAAATAGGCTTAAAATAAAGATCATTAAATCCCGTTATTTGCACCAATCTTCTTAGATTTTACTGAAAGCGTACTTCGTGAATTATTAGTGATCGCACAAAAATATTCCTGGAGCAATTTCACTTATTTTGTTGTTTTTCAGCGATCTAAGATGGGAAAACAAAGTAGGGTTAAAACAAAGATCATTAAACTTCCGTTAATATGGTTCTTTTCGCCGATGTTCTTAGATTTTCCTAAAAACATACTTGGTGAAATATTAGTGATCGGTCAAAAACTATGAAAAATATTTCCGCCTGCAGCTCATTTGGCCTATATAGAAAATAAAGTCACGAAGTAGAGTTAAAAACACCGTGTTAAAGCAGATATGTTCTCAGACTTTCCTGAAATCATACTTCATGAAACGTTGTCACGGGATCGAACAAGTTGAACAATTTTCCTGCCTGAGGTTTCACGTATTTTAGAAAAATAAAATTACAAATGAATCTCGATAGACAACAGTTGAGTGCATCGAAATATAAAACATAAAAGTATCAGTTCGTTGTCCTAGTATGTTTAATTTTATGATTGAAGATATACATTAAACAACAGATCCGTGAAAAAATGTTGCTCATTACTTTGTTTCGTTAAAGAGAAAAAAGCGAAAATGCGTTGAAATATTTCGATCGACAAACATGAACTAGGGCCTAAGCAGTTTAAGCACTCATCTAATTTGTTTGCAGTGACACGTATAACTTCAGTCAAGATAAATCGGTGGCTCGATGGTGTGTGATTAAAATTCATGACATAAATACTTACAAAATGTTGAGATTTTGTATACCAGCAAATGTTCCTGGAGCAATTTCACTGATTTTGTTGTTTTCCAGCAATCTAAGATGGGAAAACAAAGTAGGGTTAAAACAAAGATCATTAACTTCCATTAATATGGTTATTTTCGCCGATGTTCTTAGATTTTCCTGAAAGCTTACTTGGTGAAATATTAGTGATCGGTCAAAAACTATGAAAAATATTTCTGCCTGCAGCTCATTAGGCCTATATATAAAATAATATCGCCTATAGAGTTAAAACAGATATAGGCCTACGTCGGTATATATCCACCAATGTTCTCAGATTTTCCTTTATGAAACGTTGTCATGGTATCATGATTGAAATTTTTCTTTTTTAAATTGAAGTAAGTACGCTTTTGTAAGATGAGGAAATGAAGTAGGGTTAAAACATTGTATTAAAACGCATAACAACAATGCCCGACTGCCCGAGGTTCACATATTTTAGAAATCTTAAATAATGAATGAATCTCGATAGACAACACTTGGTCAAATGCTACTCTTCATTTACAAGTGTTAAAGAATGGGACAAGTTTGTTTGTGTTTTTCCAAATATTCTCATTACATATAACCTTTCATTTGTTTGCAATGAGACATAACTTCAATCAAGAGAAATCGGTGGCTCGATGCTGCGTGATTGAAATTCATAACATGAATACTTACAAGATTCTGAGATTTTGTAGACCATCAAATGATTTTGGAGCAATTTCACTGATTTTGTTGTTGGGCAGCCATCTAGGATGGGAAAACAAAATTGGGTTAAAACAAAGGACATCCTACTTCCAGAATGTCATCATCCTGAGATAAATTATGTCAGGATGTCGTCAGCTTACATTGATGATGTTGTCATCCTGAGATAAATTATCTCTGGATCTCAACAAAGTTGGATGCCACTTCCAGAGCTCCGTATGATTGAACATCATGGCTAATACTTACAATTTTCTGAGATTTTGTATCAGTTCGTTGTCCTATAGCCTTACAATGAATAAGTGTTATATAGCGTGACAATTTGTAAAATAAGTTTAAAACGAACAATACAAATATCCTCATTAGAGACATTTTATTATGTTTAACTTTATCATTGAAGATATACGTTAAACAACAGATCCGTGAAAAATGTAGCTCATTATTTTGTTTCGTTAAAGAGAACAAAAGTGAAAATGTATTCAAATATTTCGATTGGCAAACATGAACTAAGCACTTCATCTAATTTGTTTGCAGTGATACGAAACTTCAGTCAAGAGAAATCGGTGGCTCCATGCTGCGTGATTGAAATTCATGACATGAATACTTACAAAGTGCTGAGATTTTGTAGACCATCAAATGTTCCTGGAGGAATTTCACTGATGTTGTTATTGGACAGTGATCTGTAAGATGGTAAAACAAAATAGGGTTAAAACAAAGATCATTAAATCCCGTTATTTTCGCCGATGTTCTTAGATTTTCCTAAAAGCATACTTGGTGAAATATTAGTGATCAGTCAAAAACTATGAAAAATATCTCCGCCTGCAGCTCATTAGGCCTATATATAGAAAATACAGTCACGAAGTAGAGTTAAAAACATCGTGTTAAAGCAGATATAGGCCTACATCGGTATATATCCATCAATGTTCTAAAACTTTCTTGAAATCATACTTCATGAAACGTTGTCATGGCATCGAAAAGTTGAACAATTTTCCTGCCTGAGGTTTCACGTATTTTAGAAAAATTAAATTACAAATGAATCTCGATAGACAACAGTTGAGTGCATCGAAATATAAAACATAAAAGTATCAGTTCGTTGTCCTAGTATGTTTAACTTTATGATTGAAGATATACATTAAATAACAGATCCGTGAAAAAATGTTGCTCATTACTTTGTTTCGTTAAAGAGAAAAAGTGAAAATGCGTTGAAATATTTCGATTGGCAAACATGAACTATAAGCACTTCATCTAATGTTTTTTGCAGTGATACGTAACTTCAGTCAAGATAAATCGGTGGCTCGATGCTGTGTGATTAAAATTCATGACTACTTTAATACAATTCGTTGAGATTTTGTAGACCATCAAATGTTCCTGGAGCAATTGCACTGATTTTGTTATTGTACAGCCATCTGTAAGATGGTAAAACAAAATAGGGTTAAAACAAAAATCATTAAATCCCATTAATATGGTTATTTTGACCAATGTTCTTAGAATTTCCTGAAAGGTGAGATATTAGTGATCAAACAAAAACTATGAAAAATATTTCCGCCTGCAGCTCATTTGGCCTATATATAGAAAATACAATCACCTATATAGGGTTAAAACATCGTGCGTGATTGAAATTCATGATATGAATACTTACAATGTGTTGAGATTTTGTAAACCATCAAATGTTCCTAGAGGAATTTCACTGATTTTGTTATTGTACAGCAATCTGTAAGATGGTAAAACAAAATAGGGTTAAAACAAAGATCATTAAATCCTGTTATTTGCACCAATCTTCTTAGATTTTACTGAAAGCGTACTTCGTGAATTATTAGTGATCGCACAAAAAATATTCCTGGAGCAATTTCACTTATTTTGTTGTTTTTCAGCGATCTAAGATGGGAAAACAAAGTAGGGTTAAAACAAAGATCATTAAACTTCCGTTAATATGGTTATTTTCGCCGATGTTCTTAGATTTTCCTAAAAACATACTTGGTGAAATATTAGTGATCGGTCAAAAACTATGACAAATATTTCCGCCCGCAGCTCATTAGGCCTATATATAGAAAATAAAGTCACGAAGTAGAGTTAAAAACATCGTGTTAAAGCAGATATAGGCCTACATCGGTATATATCCATCAATGTTCTAAGACTTTCTTGAAATCATACTTCATGAAACGTTGTCATGGGATCGAAAAGTTGAACAATTTTCCTGCCTGAGGTTTCACGTATTTTAGAAAAATAAAATTACAAATGAATCTCGATAGACAACAGTTGAGTGCATCGAAATATAAAACATAAAAGTATCAGTTCGTTGTCCTAGTATGTTTAACTTTATGATTGAAGATATACATTAAACAACAGATCCGTGAAAAAATGCTGCTCATTACTTTGTTTCGTTGAAGAGAAAAAAGTGAAAATGCGTTGAAATATTTCGATTGGCAAACATGAACTATAAGCACTTCATCTAATGTTTTTTGCAGTGATACGTAACTTCAGTCAAGATAAATCGGTGGCTCGATGCTGTGTGATTAAAATTCATGACTACTTTAATACAATTCGTTGAGATTTTGTAGACCATCAAATGTTCCTGGAGCAATTGCACTGATTTTGTTATTGTACAGCCATCTGTAAGATGGTAAAACAAAATAGGGTTAAAACAAAAGTCATTAAATCCCATTAATATGGTTATTTTGACCAATGTTCTTAGAATTTCCTGAAAGGTGAGATATTAGTGATCAAACAAAAAATATGAAAAATATTTCCGCCTGCAGCTCATTAGGCCTATATATAGAAAATACAATCACCTATATAGGGTTAAAACATCGTGCGTGATTGAAATTCATGATATGAATACTTACAATGTGTTGAGATTTTGTAAACCATCAAATGTTCCTAGAGGAATTTCACTGATTTTGTTATTGTACAGCAATCTGTAAGATGGTAAAACAAAATAGGGTTAAAACAAAGATCATTAAATCCCGTTATTTGCACCAATCTTCTTAGATTTTACTGAAAGCGTACTTCGTGAATTATTAGTGATCGCACATAAAATATTCCTGGAGCAATTTCACTTATTTTGTTGTTTTTCAGCGATCTAAGATGGGAAAACAAAGTAGGGTTAAAACAAAGATCATTAAATTTACGTTAATATGGTTATTTTCGCCGATGTTCTTAGATTTTCCTAAAAACATACTTGGTGAAATATTAGTGATCGGTCAAAAACTATGAAAAATATTACCGCCTGCAGCTCATTAGGCCTATATATAAAATAATATCGCCTATAGAGTTAAAACAGATATAAGCCTACGTCGGTATATATCCACCAATGTTCTCAGATTTTCCTTTATCAAACGTTGTCATGGTATCATGATTGAATTTTTTTAATTTTTTTAATTGAAGTAAGTACGCTTTTGTAAGATGAGGAAATGAAGTAGGGTTAAACATTGTATTAAAACGCATAACAACAATGCCCAACTGCCCGAGGTTTACATATTTTAAAAATCTTAAATAACGAATGAATCTCGATAGACAACACTTGGTCGAATGCTACTCTTCATTTACAAGTGTTAAAGAATGGGACAATTTATTTTTGTGTTCTCCCAAATATTCTCATTACGTATAACCTTTCATTTGTTTGTAATGAGACGTAACTTCAACCAAGAGAAATCGGTGGTTCGATGCTGCTTGATTGAAATTCATAAATCACACAGCATCGAGCCACAGATTTATCGATTTTGACCAATGTTCTTAGAATTTCCTGAAAGGTGAGATATTAGTGATCAAACAAAAACTATGAAAAACATTTCCGCCTGCAGCTCATTAGGCCTATATAGAAAATAAAATCACCTATAGGGTAAAAACACCGTGTTAAAGCAGATATATGCCTACATTGGTATATATCCATCACCATTTCCTGAAATCATACTTCATGAAACGTTGTCATGGGATCGAACAAGTTGAACAATATTCCTGCCTGAGGTTACACGTATTTTAGAAAAATAAATTTACAAATGAATCTCGACAGACAACAGTTGAGTGCATCAAAATATAAAACAAGTATCAGTTCTTTATAGTTTGATGAAATTCTTGCGTCGGGAGATAAACAATTGATTTAATTTTGCCCTACACCGACGTGTGTACAGCACTGTATACTCAGTGCTTTCCGAGTGTCTGTGGAAAAAAAACTTCACAGGCGACTTGGACGGGATTCGAACTCACGGCCTCCTGCTTATTAGTGCAGATGTCGTATCCTCTCGATCACCGAGCTAGCTTGTCCGATGTCGATTGGCTGGCTAGAATATCGTGGCACCCGCTGCTATACATGTATAGGATTCTATATAGGTCTAAGGAATGACAGCAAGTTGCCCTAAGGAATGACAGCAAGTTGCCCTAAGGAATGACAGCAAGTTGCCCTAAGGAATGACGGCAAGTTGCCCTAAGGAATGACAGCAAGTTGCCCTAAGGAATGACAGCAAGTTGCCCTAAGGAATGACGGCAAGTTGCCCTAAGGAATGACAGCAAGTTGCCCTAAGGAATGACAGCAAGTTGCCCTAAGGAATAACAGCAAGTTGCCCTAAGGAATGACAGCAAGTTGCTAGGAATGATACAAAAGACACAAACAATCCTCTTCAAACGTAATGTAGACTTTTATGCTCAGGAATTGTTATATGAGCTAATTAAATGAATAATAAACAAAGTCAGAATGGATGGCCCTTTAAAATTCAAGATGGCGGCCTTGGCTCTACATACTAACAAAACATAGGCCTAAGTAATATTATTTTGAGGTTCAAAACCCGAAATATAGCATTATGTAAAATAACGATGTTTTAGTTGGTCGGAACAAAAGGTCGAATAATTGGGGAAAGTGGCGACCAAATTATTCAGCATATCAAGATTTTAACACGTTTGATCATAAAATCAATATTGGCACGAAAAACTGGAATGCAGCCTAGACTTCTATCTTTAAGACCCGTATTTATGTCTAACACCAGTTGTTTGATTTCAATTGTACATTAAATCATGGAGGAAGAATCTGTTTTCTTCCTCCATGATTAAATGTACAACAAACCATTTGTAGTTACTCTCAATTGTCAAACGACTCTTTATTAATTGCAGTGGTGGATTGGGGGCAAAGGGGGTATGTTCTCCCCACATCGCCATGCATGTACATTAACTATATTTTTGGGGTGCCCACTTTTTTGGCAGTGTGCCCCAGGTCCCTTATTTGCCTAGTGTCCCTCTGTTTCCAGACCCTGGATCCACGCCTAGTTAATAAGACAACCTAAATGTTGTACTTTCATCGGTAGGTGCCTTTATCTTCGAATATTTGAAACGAAAAAACATTATTCGGATATTCGGTTCATCTATCGAATAACCGAATGTGTGGTTATTTGGCACAGGCCTATATGAACAATACCAGTTAAGCTGAATACAACAGAAATGATAATACGTTCCCATAGATCTTAAAATTAAAGAAGAACGAACATTAACACTTACAATGTTTGTAAGAACAATAAGTCTTTAAAAAGACCAGTTGGTAGAATGTAGATATTTCCACCCGATAACACACTGCAGATAAAAAGTGTCATTATAGAAAGAAAAGGCACTTTATTACACATTTTGTCAAATAACGACATTTACTATAGGTTTTGCCGGCCAAGTTCGTCAATTTAGCAGCCATTTTCAACGCAGCGTCAATCAATTTCGCTCGAAACCGATTGCTGCTCAAAATCATCAGGAATTCAATTTGCTTAAACGATCATTCAATTTCATTTCACGTGTCATGCAATTAACAAAAATGCGCATCCAATTTAACAAATACTCTCCAACAACATTCAATTTCGCCTAAGCTTCCCGCGGCGTACATTCAGTCATTCAAATTCGTTAATGGGCAAGCATTTGTGACAATATTGTGCAATGAAATTCACACTGTTAAACTTGTTTTTCCATGTTTCCATTTCATAGTAGCAATTGGTTCACTCACCGTAAGAGCCTGCCACTTTATTCAAGGATAAAGTTTCATTTCTACAATTCACTACTTTGACAGATAAAGATAACGAAACGGCAGCTCATGGTCGATTATCTCATGTGGTCCGAGCACGCTTGATTGAGGCGTGCCAGGAATGCCCCAAAAATATAGGTTTTCCCTGTCAATTTCGGCAAATAAGTAGCAAATTTAAACACTGCGTCATTCTGTTTCGCGCGAAATTGAATGCTGCTAAAATCATCGTTCAATCTCATTTTATGAGTAGGCAATAGTACTCTTACGTCATGCGATTTAAACAAAATAACCATCCAATTTAATAGCATTCAATTTCGCAGGAGCTTTTCGCGGCGCGTATATTTGGTCATTTAAAGTCATTATTGGGCAGGCATTTGTGAAATTTGTGCAACTTAATTGACACTTTGTTAAACTTCGTTTAACTTTAGTTTCCTATAGATTTTTAAAGATATAAAACGGTTCACTAATGAATGAATGGACAATAAGAAACCAGGATAAAAAATTATAAAGACACACTCAAACAATAAAAACAGGTTATAATGAACAGTCCAATATAACATAAATGTTTCCAAAACGCATTACAGAATTAGGTCCAGGTCAGAAAACCAATAAAGATTCTAATCAGAGAATGAACAACACAAAGTAAGACCGATTGGTCCTATATAAAGTGTACGAGAAACGCACATGAATAAAGAAAACAAAATGGACAAAATTAAAGTAAACATATGAAACGTATTCTGTTGTCTTTTTTGCATTTTTTTCTTGTATTTTTTTTTGAATTCTCATTTTGCGAAATTGATTGCCGAAATTGAAAGTCACATTTTAGTGAAAATCTCCAGTCGAACTATCTCTGCTAAATTAGATAAAGAACGACGTATATGCTAAATTGAATATAATGGTAAATGAATTCGCATGCCTGAAAATGAAATTGAATGCTTGAATTCATAATTCGAAACACAGTAACAACACGGAGGAAGGAAATTTTCCTTCCTCCATGGTAACAACTAGAGAGGCAAAATCGCTTTAATATGAACGTATGAAAGTGAAATTGGCTGCTTATTTGCCGAAATTGACCGGGAAAACCTATACATAAATTGAGAAATATGTGAGTGGAAACAATATGATAAAAAAACAAATTAAAACATTAAACAATAATGTAGAAACATTAACGAAAATGTTAAAGAGAAAAACACATGATTAAAGAAAGATTGGTGAGAATCATGTTTTTGAATTCCCATTTTGCGAAATTGATTGCCTGTAAACGAAATTGAAAATGAAACTCGAATGCAAATCCTCATGAAGACAATCTGGCGAAACTGAATGACGGATGTGCACCACTAAAATGAATGACGCAAATCCGAGATTTAATGTCTGAAAACGAATTTGAATGCCTGAATTCTTAATTCGAACCATGGCAGCAACCGGATTAGCAAAACCGCTTTAATACGAACGCACGGAAACGAATTTGAATGCTAATGTGACGAACTTGGCTGGGAAAAATAATTTAAATTTGACCGGCAACAGACATGAATTACGTTCAAAACTCACCATGATTATTATTATTATAATTGTTTTATATAAATTACATATATAGTTTTAATTTAATTTACAGTGCTTCATACATACGTCAGAGTAAGGTCAAAATTCAAATCAAAAATTTAGTTTAATTATTGTTATTTCTATTCCCAGACCCCCTGTACGTACAGTTCATCCGTTGTTTTCATGATGGCAGCAATAGTAGACTGGTTCCAACCATTCATGCAATAGACACTGGTAATACGATCATGAATCAAACAATTGCAGACATCAGGACACAGCTGATCTGCATATAATAATAATAATAATAATAATAATAATAATAATAATAATAATAATAATAATAATAATAATAATAATAATAATAATAATAATAATAATAATAATAATAATAATAATAATAATAATAATAATAATAATAATAATAAATTCTTATAGAGCGCCTTACATCATCAACAATCTCAAAGCGCTTCACAGGGTAAAACATAAAAATACATGAAAAGATAAATATAAAAGTACAAATACATATTTTATACATCAAACACAGACTAAAGAATAAATATCCTGGAAGAATAAGAAGAATAAACCTCGGAAAATTAAAATGTTGACTATCCGCATTCAAACTTAAAGCCAGTATACACTCTTGGTAAATGCATATAAATACATGCATACATAAGAATCAAGAGATATGTATAGAAACATGTGAAAGATTTAGCTTATTTCATTGTGTCGTTAATGAGAAAAAACTGAACATACATTAAGATTTGTCGTATTCATTCCAACTCGGAATTTACGTCTCCAGGTGACAACAATTTATTTGCGAAATAATTGGATTAATTGCTCTAAAATGGGAGCACCTCAGACATAATTTGTTTAAGGAATGTTTGATACCATCATCAATTTTACATCAAATAACTGAAAATCAATCAGTATGAAATGTTTATCTCAGGTCGTCAATACATTACTGAGAAAAGTTCATTTGAGAGCTCCAAATTATGTTGGTCAATGACACCTTCTGACGTCATGTTAATTTAAAAAAATTAAATTTAATCAAAATTTGAAGGGAAAAAACAGTAAATTACATAAGGGTAAACATTTTTACCCTAGTAAGAAAGGACGTAGGGTGGGTTGGCACCCTTAGAAGCACCCCCCCCCCCCTCGCAGGAAGCTGGTGTTATTGTCCACATAATAGTAATCACTATAATATTGTACATTTCCACATTTAATTTGTATTTTTATCAAAGTATTGTGTCGATAGCTTTTTTATTTATTTATTTGAGTGTATGCGCATTGACAAATGCGCATCGTGTGTTTTCCTTTTTTAAAAGAAGAGTCAAGCAGAATGTGCGTGTTTTAAAGTTTCTGTTGGGAAATAAGGATAATATCACAGCATTTGTAAGGCGCACTTACTCTGTAAAACCTTCAAAGGCGCCGGTCTAAATGGAAAAGATAATTCTCAAATAGATGTAAAAGCAAGTATAAACAGATGTTTTGAGTCGCTGCTGAAAGAGAGATATTTTGTATTTCCCCGAGGTCTTCTGGTAGGGAGTTCAACAGCCTAAGTGCAATAGAGGAAAATGCCCTGTACCGCTCCACTCTATATCTAAAACATGCTGAGG
Source organism: Zoroaster sp. YZ-2022 (assembly GCA_029582265.1). NCBI lineage: Eukaryota > Metazoa > Echinodermata > Asteroidea > Forcipulatida > Zoroasteridae > Zoroaster > Zoroaster sp. YZ-2022. The sequence goes on along the minus strand of CM055828.1, from coordinate 30,128,212 downwards.
CCCTGCACTGTCAGACCATAGATGAAGTGTTTTCCTTCCTCCATGGTCAGACCAGGTTTAAGGTCAACCAACAACGTGCTCTTTGTTCCCCGGACTCGCTTAGCCAGCTACGAGAACCATGGAGTGCCTTGAATGTTACAAGGATTATTTTGAATGGAATACACTAATTGATTGCCAATCTGTATGTTTTGGATTTGGAATTTGTGTCTGAGTTGTGGAGAAGAGATGATTATGAACTTTGTCACAGATTATAACACTTGAGCGATTTAGTATTTGTTTACTCATATTAACTTACCTGATTGTCATAACTTACCTGATTGTGCCATGAGGACACAGAATCCCTGTGCGATGAGAGCTACAACGATGAAACCCAAGTAGTCCATGGTTTCTCGTTCCACCTTTCCCGTTGATGTCAAAGATGGTTTATGAGATGAACTACTATCTGAAATACATAAAAATGAAACTAAAATGATGTTGTTCCTTCATTTTCAGTTTAAAGGGACAATATCGTCACGATCAGAGCAGACTTTTAACAGGGCATGGAATCGGTGTCCTTGTTTAAGATGAACACAGTGGCTGATAATTACTGGCTCATTTATACAGCAGCAACGGGTTTGACCTTTTCATTTGGAATATTATTTTCAGTCACTGAATTAATCTAAAACTAGCACTCCTATTCCATACCCTGTTGATCATGACGATATTGTCCCTTTAACGAGTAAGTAAAGACACCGGTAATAAAACATCATGATGTGCATTCAAACTGAATGAAAACACCGGGCAGTGAAGATATTGGTATTGATATATATTGGTAAATTATTGCAAAAATGCAATAGTCATAGATTTTCATCCTAACAGTAAATTTCTATTCAACGATTGCTACTCATTGAATATACTGTTGTCTGATGTGTAATCAATGAGTGGAATTAGATTTTGATTTAAGAAAAATGTAATCAAAATAGATGTTATATTGACCAGAGTAAGAATTGTTGAATGCTATTGTTTTTTGTTTATTTTGTATATGTTTTAATATGAGATTGAATAAATGGTGCAATATAACTCCACTTTAGAATAAAAAAGTATTGTAATTGACCTCTTGCATTTTTTTCTAAAAAGGTTTGGATCAAATTAGCCAAAGCAGGTTGATCAATTATACTAAGAATCCTATACCATTTCATCATGGGTTGGTGCGTGGGTTATCATTGTGGTTCTATGATTATGCACACACATGTGTATAATGTGCAACTCGGGGGCAGTTTTTACTTTGCGACAACGAACAACACGATGATTAATCAAACGTAATTTTCCATAGGAAACACCCTGTTGGCAAATTTTCCATAGGAAACTCAAAACAAACGTTTTGTTCCCTTAAAAATGATGTTTTGCTTGTCACTGTTAGAAATCAGAACAAATTACATCCTCAAAATAAACGATTATTTTCACTTCGGAGACCAAGACCACAGTGATATGTCGTCATCGTCAGAACGATCAGTGATATTGAAGGCCAGTACGGCCGTTTGCTGCCTATGACGTGTACAACAGTGTACAACAATTGATGATTCTCTTTATAAAGAGGGTCTCTAAGAAAATATTGATAATTTACCTTTCCCCATTTTAAGATAGGTTACGTCATAATGAAACTAAACAAAATAAATCTCAACCCAAGGTAAAATATAGTAAAACTATCATTTTATCTGAAACCCTTTCGTCTCGAATTCAGAAAATCTTAAGGAGGTCCACTGGGGGCGGTGCGTTACCCCTCTTACGTTTACATAAGACACAGCGCCGAGATTTTCGTTGGTACTTACATAGTATTGTTGGCCAATGATATAGTTCTTTTAATAAACCTTACAAAGATTTAAACTTGCAGTCAGGTTTGTACAATAATTTTCGTTTTCTCCTTCACACGAAATAAAGCATAGTAACAGAATACAAGATTGTAATTCTATAGAATTTATTCGTTCTCGATTAGACTGACAGGTTGTTGCCCAACTGCGCATTTTGAACTGAAATTCATTAACTTAATTGCCATATTTCCTGCAAATGGCATTAATTGACTTTAACATAGGTTATTGAATATCACAAAGTATATGGTGTATTGTGTACACGATCATGAAAATCATAATGACAATTTAGCTTCATAATACTCTCATGAGTAGTCCTAGGAATTTAGTTTTTTTACTACAGCATTTGGGCGCCTGCGGAAACGTGCCCTTATTGGCTGTAGGGATGTGCCCTCTGCTGAAAACTCTAACTTCTAATAAATTCAAACATAATGTTTTCTCTTGTACTGCTGAACAAAAGTCTCTTCCACACGTGTGCCAAATAGTGCCCGACAGCGGCACAGGGGGCAATTGAGATTGATATTGAAATCACAGAACAACCCGTCCCCCTCTTTTAAGGTTATGTTTAGTTCATGTTTAGTTACAATTTGTTGTATTAAAAAACATAAACAAAACATATTAAACACGAGCTCAAGGGGGAGGCTCCTTCACGCCCCTCCCCCTCCCAGGCTACGTGCCAGGCAAGACGGTAGTTTGATCTGTGTGATGCGGTGGCCTTATAACTGTTACATTGTTACGAATGTAGACATCAAGGCAAACATATGTACACTGTAAGAAATATTGGGCAAACACGGTTGATATGTTGCCCAACACTGGTCAACATATCAACAGGTTACACAGTTGGTTTACCATTGCCCAATGTTGGAAAAAAAATTGCCAAAATATGTGAACAGTTGTGGTAAATACTGACCAATTCTGGGAGAAATAACCTTACCCAACCCCATGTTGCCCAACGTTTTTACAGTGTAATAAAATGAAAATTATGTTCTAATTTCGATACAAAACCGTATCCAAACTATATATCGTAGGGGGTAGCGTAAACATTGACCCCTACCAAGGTTAACTAAGGTCACACAAGGTCAAATGTTACGATGATCCGATAAACATCACCTTTGAAGCAATGATATAAATTAATATATGAAAAATTAAGATTCTCCCACAACAATTTACAATTGTTAGAATTTTGGAAAGTATACCTCTGCAAAACTCATTCGTGCCATAAATATTTCTTAAAATAAGGAAAGGAATGCTGATATTTATTATCATTAAATTTTGTATTATTATTTGTTGAACATGTCAGACGGAAGAAGATATATGTCATTTCCATCATAAAACCAAGTATTAAGCTGATCAATAAAAACTCGTTCAGTTACCTTGCGGGTAATTGTCAATAGCGTAAGCCTATAAGACCATTACAGGAAAAATTAGTAATGAACTAAACATTATTTCCACAATACTATGACCATTATCCAGATTTAAATTTCCTTGTAAATAATAATAACAATTGCCCACTTACCTTGAAACTGTAGATATTCTGATTCAAAAATCACCAAGATGTAAGATGTAAGATGTTTATCCTATGTCCGGTTTAGTTAACAAGTGTCCCTCATGTAAATCAGATCTTGTTCGTTGTCCGTGCGATAAACTGATATAATAATTACGACAGAATTACAAATCAATATTGTTACATGTAGGGCTGTGCCTGATCAACTCATCACTGTATAAGCTGATGTCACAAGTCATTTATAATTGATGCAACCTACACATGTAAGCCTATATTGTTACCCGTTTCTTCCACATCTGAAGTTCATGGCGTTGAAGGCGTCACGGCGCATCCCCGTAGGCAGAGTCTTGAGGGAGGGGTTTGGGGCTTCAGGGGGACAGGTCTATCCTTACCACACAGAATCGCAAATTTTGATATTGTTTCCAAGTTGCTTTCTTTCATAAGAAGATGATTGGATGGCGCTGAAACTCCACATATGGAGATAATTGTGAGAAGCACCGGCGGCGGAAGCGGGGGGGGGGGGGGGGGGGGGGGCTACGTTTCAAAAGGGAAACTTTTGTTTGCAACCAGTACGGTTAAGGATTCTCTAAACCCAAATTTTCCTTAAATGTTCATTTTTTTTTTGGTATACAAATTATTGTTTTAAACCCAAATGATTATTTATTTATTTATATATTTTTTGGTTCAGGTTGACGTGGGGGTGGGCCTGGGTTACATGTAGGACATGCCATGGATTCGTACCGTAACACTGTCAACTTAATATTTATTTTGGAGACCTTAACTTAAATATTTAGAAACTAAAATAGCTCACAAATGCTCACACAGAGCCACCTGAATTCTAATTTTTCCCGGGGTCCGCTTAAGGGCCCTGGGATTCCACGCCGTCAGCTCGCTTTGCTCACTGGTTAAGATTAAGAAATCGTTTTCCAAAATGAACTCAACAAATGGACTCATTGGCAGGTTGTTCCCCAGGTGCGCATTTTGAACTAAAATTCATTAACTAAATTGCTACTATTCTTGCATATGATACATATGGCATTATATTGTTTCAAATGAGTTATTGAATGTCATAATTTATGTTATGTGGTGTACACGACCATGAAAATGATAATGACGAAAAAAAACACCGGCTATAACAACACTTTATGTGACATTTCCTCTTCACATTCTTTTTGTTTCCCTTTTTTCATTTGTTTTAAATTAAAAATAATCGGCAGGCCCGTGGGGGTTGACCACCAATCCCGTGGCTACGCCAGTGGGTGCAAATATCAATCCGACTTATTTATTGTGGATAATGTTGTACTTGTTTAATAAATTTAATAAATTTAGTAACATTGAACATGGACATATTTGGAAAGTAGCCTATACGAAAGGTTTTATGTGATATCATTTTATAACTTTATTTTGCTAACATGTTCTGCAATATAATTGTAGTAATCATAAATGCATTGAAGGTTTTGTTTGTCTTATGATCAAAAAAGTAATGCATCAAACAAACACATTTAACGCAAATTAAAAATTCTTTCTTTCTGAGAATCTAGCAAAAAAGTGTTTGCCGTCATGCTTATTTTCCGTCCTCTCAAATTGCGCAATTTGGACAGAAATTCATTAACTCAAGTGCCATATTTCTTGATAATGACATTATAGACTTTCAAATGGGTTATTGAATGTCATAATCTATTGGATGGATTGCTTACACGATCACGTTGTAGGAGTGTAGCCCCTGCTGAAAACACAAACAGAAAATCATCAAGGTTTATCTTGTATATTGCTGAATTATCATGTGCCCAAAAGAACCAGACTGGAGTCAAGATTGGGTTGAATTACAGTGTCCTGGGCGCATGTACAGAGGGGCACTAGTGGCTGAAAATTGCGGCCACCATACAACCAGGGACTAAATTCATTGGGACACACCCCCTCCACCATCTGGTGTGTCGCATCATGCGTTTACCTGCGTAACGTTACATTGAATTAGTTTTCGCCACTAAAGTTCCCACATTATCTACTTTATCTAACCTAATTATTTACTGAACCTTATTAAGGGACCAGTAAATCCCCTTTTATGGAATATTTAGACGCCTTAATCCGATAAAGCCTGTGCTTTTTCATTCTCAGACCCGGGGGCGTATTTTTTTTTTACACCGCAGCGACGGGTTTTGTGCGCATTTCGCCCTTGTGTCAAGACTATGAACCCATTCAGCACGCATGCGCGCGAAGGGAATTTCGACACGCAAAAAAAACCTACCATCAACGGAGAGGGAATGGCTCCATGAGTTCCACTGCAGAGCGCCATGGTCGACTGCAGCTTGGAGTTTTCTATCGTCGCGCGCCTAGGGTTTCGTAGTCTCTCTCTCAAGACCGGAATTGGCACTTTTACTGCACAAAACCCGTCGCTGCGGTGTAAAAAAAAAAAACGCGACGGGCATATTGCGCCCCCACCGCATTTTCGGTATTAAACAGCCGATTTTCATGAAACTTCGTAGGCATGTTCATTTTGACGCGATCTATCGAATGAGGTCATGAAAATTATCACTGTGGTTCTATGAGTATGCACACACATGTGTATAATGTGCAACTAAGGCAGTTTTTACTGTGCGACAACGGCGCGATGATTAATCAAACGTAATTTTCATAGGAAACACTCCACAATCATTTTATTAGCAGTTTAAAGCTTTCTGAATTTGAAACTCAAAACATACGTTTTGTTCCTTAAAAATAAGGGTTTGCTTGTCACTGTTAGAAATCAGAACAAATTACATCCTCAAAGTAAACGATTATTTTAGAGCTTCGGAGACCAAGACCACAGTGATGCATGCTTCTGATATGTCGTCATCGTCAGAACGATCAGTGATATTGAAGGCCAGTACGGCCGTTTGCTGTCTATGACGTGTACAACAATCGATGATTCTCTTTATAAAGAGGGTCTCTAAGAAAATATTGATAATTTACCTTTCCCCATTTTAAGAGAGGTTACGTCATAATGAAACTAAACAAAATAAATCTCAACCCAAGGTAAAATATAGTAAAACTATCATTTTATCTGAAACCCTTTCGTCTCGAATTCAGAAAATCTTAAGGAGGTCCACTGAGGGCGGGGTGTTACCCCTCTTACGTTTACATCTCACACAGCGCCGAGATTTTCGTTGGTACTTACATAGTATTGTTGGCCAATGATAGGCCCTATAGTTCTTTACCTTACAAAGATTTAAACTTGCAGTCAGGTTTGTACAATAATTTTCGTTTTCTCCTTCACACGAAATAAAGCATAATATAGTAACAGAAAACAAGATTGTAATTCTATAGAATTTATTCGTTCTCGATTAGACTGACAGGTTGTTGCCCAACTGCGCATTTTGAACTGAAATTCATTAACTTTATTGCCATATTTCCTGCAAATGGCATTATAGACATTAACATAGGTTATTGAATATCATAATGTATATGGTGTATTGTGTACACGATCATGAAAATCATAATGACAATTTACATTCATAGTACTCTCATGAGTAATCCTAGGAATTTAGTTTTTTCCCTACAGCCTTTGGGCGCCTGCAGAAACGTGCCCTTATTGGCTGTAGGGATGCGCCCTCTGCTGAAAACTTATATTAAAATCAAACATAAAATGTTTTCTCTTGTACTGCTGAACAAAAGTCTCCTCCACACGTGTGCCAAATAGTGCCTGACAGCGGTACAGGGGGCAATTGAGATTGAGATTGAAATCACAGAACAACTACCCGTCCCCCTCTTTTAAAATTAAGGTTATGTTTAGTGTATGTTTAGTTTCAATTTGTTGTATTAAAAAAGCATAAACAAAACATAAACACGAGCTCAAGGGGAGGCCCCTTCAAGCCCCTCCCCTCCCCGGCTACGAGCCAGGCAAGACGATAGTTTGATCTGTGTGATACGGTGGCCTTACAACTGTTACATATAGTTGTTACGAATGTAGACAGCAAGGCAAACATAGGTAATAAAATGAAAATAATGTTCTAATTTCGATACAAAACCATATCCAAACAATGTTATACTATGAAAAACATCTCCAAACTATATATCACAAGGGTGTAGCGTAAACATTGTGCCCTACCAAGGTTAACTAAAGGTCACACAAGGTCAAATGTTACGCTGATCAGATATACATCACCTTTGAAGCAATGATATAAATTAATATATGAGAAGTTAAGGTTCTCCCACAACAATTTACAATTGTTAGAATTTTGAAAAGTATACCTCTGTACTTCTGCAATTTAATGCAAAAGTCATTCGTGCCATACATATTTCTTAAAATAAGGAAAGGAATGCTGATATTTATTATCATTAAATGTTGTATTATTATTTGTTGAACATGTCAGACGTAAGAAGATATATGTCATTTCCATCATAAAACCAAGTATTAAGCTGATCAATAAAAACTCGTTCAGTATACCTTGCGGGTAATTGTCAATAGCGTAAGCCTATAAGACCATTACAGGAAAAATTAGTAATGAACTAAACATTATTTCCACAATACTATGACCATTATCCAAATTTAAATTTCCGTGTAAATAATAATAACAATTGCCCACTTACCTTGAAACTGTAGATATTCTGATTCAAGAATCACCAAGATGTAAGATGTAAGATGTTTATCCTATGTCCGGTTTAGTTAACAAGTGTCCCTCATGTAAATCAGATCTAGTTCGTTGTCCGTGCGATAAACTGATATAATAATTACGACAGAATTACAAATCAATATTGATACACGGAGGGCTGTGCCTGATCAACTCATCACTGTATAGGCTGATGTCACAAGTCATTTATAATTGGTGGAACCTACACATGTAAGCCTATATTGTTACCCGTTTCTTCCACATCTGAAGTTCATGGCGTTGAAGGCGCCGCTGCGCATCCCCGTAGGCAGAGTCTTGAGGGAGGGGTTTGGGGCTTCAGGGGGACAGGTCTATCATTACCACACAGAATCGCAAATTTTGATATTGTTTCCAAGTTGCTTTCTTTTATAAGAAGATGACTGGATGGCGCTGAAACTCCACGTATGGAGATAATGGTGAGAAGCACCGGCGGCGGAAGCGGGGCTGCGGGGGGGGGGGGGGGGTGGGCAACGTTTGAAAAGAGAAATGTTTGTTTGCAACCAGTACAGTTAAGGATTCTCTAAACCCAAATTCTCCTTAAATTTTCCGTTAATGCCCCAAAATTTCCATAAATGTTCAAAACTGTCCTCAACATTATTCTAAAAGGGTTTTGAAATTTCTCTCTCTTTTTTTTGTATACAAATTATTGTTTTAAACCCAAATGAGTATTTATTTATTTATATATTTTTTGGTTCAGGTTGAAGTGGGGTGGGCCTGGGTTACTTGTAGGACATGCCATGGATTCGTACCGTAACACTGTCAACTTAATATTTATTTTGTAGACCTTAACTTAAATATTTAGAAACTAAAATAGCTCACAAATGCTCACACAGAGCCACCTGAATTCTAATTTTTCCCGGGGTCCGCATAAGGGCCCTGGGATTCCACGTCGTCAGCTCGCTTTTCCAAAATGAACTCAATAAATGGACTCAGTGCGCATTTTGAACTAAAATTCATTAACTAAATTGCTACTATTCTTGCACATGATACATATGGCATTGTAGAGTTTCAAATGAGTTATTGAATGTCATAATGTTGTGTACACGACCATGAAAATGATAATGACGAAAAAAACACCGGCTATAACAACACTTTATGTGACATTTCCTCTTCACATTCTTTTTGTTTCCCTTTTCTCATTTGTTTTAAATTAAAAAAATCGGCAGGCCCATGGGGGTTGACCAACAACCCTGTGGCTACTCCAGTGGATGCAAATATCAATAGTATCACAAATTTGGCTTTATTTTCAAATCCAACTTATTTATTGTCGATAATGTTGTAGTTGTTTAATCAATTTAATCAATTTAGTAACATTGAACATGGACATTTTTGGAAAGTAGCCTATACGAAAGGTTTTATGCAATATCATTTTATAACTTTATTTTGCTAACATGTTCTGCAATATAATTTCGTTAATCATAAATGCATTGAAGGTTTTGTTTGTCTTATGATCCAAAAAGTAATGAATCAAACAAACACATTTAACGCAAATTAAAAATTATTTCTTTCTGAGATCTAGCAAAAAAGTGTTTGCCGTCATGCTTATTTTCCGTCCTCTCAAATTGCGCAATTCGGACAGAAATTCATTAATTCAAGTGCCATGTTTCTTGCTAATGACATTATCATGTGCCCAAAAGAACCAGACTGGAGTCAAGAGTGGGTTGAATTACAGTGTCCAGAGCGCATGTACAGAGGGACACTAGTGGCTGAAAATTGTGGCCACCTACAACCAGAGACTAAATTCATTGGGACACACCCCCTCCCCCATCTGGTGTGTCGCATCATGCGTTTACCTGCGTAACGTTATTAGTTTTCACCACTAAAATTCCCACATTATCTACCTTTATCTAACCTAATTATTTATTGAACCTTAAGGGACCCGTAAATCCCCTTTTATGGAATATTTAATAATAATAATAATAATAATAATACTAGTGGCTTCTTGTATAGCGCACAAATCCATCACGTCGTGACGCTCATGGCGCTGAAGGAACATTATTATCCCTGTCATCTGGCCAGTTATATCATTCCTAGAATCATCTCAACTCCCTGGGGAGTATGCACCATGCTGCCAAATGTGTAGCGCAATGAGCTTAAACAAACACAATTACCATCTCTGCCCTCAAATGTCCCCATTTATACTCCTGGGTGAAGAGAAGCAATTATAATTAAGTGTCTTGCTCAGGGACACAAGCACCACGTTCGAGGCCAGGATTCGAACCCACACTCTGACGACTCGGCCATCAGAACAAAAGTCCGATGCACTTAACCGCTCGGCCAGGCACCCCACAGACGCTTTAATCCGATAAAGCCTGTGCTTTTTCGTTTTCAGACCTCGGGAGGGGCTTATTGCGCCCCCTCCGTATTTTCTGTATTCGACAGCCGATTTTCATGAAACTTCGTAGGCATGTTCATTTTGACGCGATCTATCGAATGAGGTCATGAGAACTTTCATAAGTCACCGTTAGGGGGCGCTATATCCATTTTTGTACATTTTTCCTCATTTTTGGTCAAAAATAGTATTTTTCCCCAAACTTCCTTAATTTTTATCCATTGGTCATGACATTTGGTACAAATGTTGTCTTTAATACAAGCAACAATGTGACGACATTTAAATCACCGCTAGAGGGCGCTATAAGCAATATTTTGGGCATTTCCCATGATTTTTTAAGATTTTGACCCAAAACTTTTTTAACCAAAAGTACAATAAAAGCAGATATAATAACATCCATGGTACTATTAACGACAAATTTATACAATGAGCAAAACAAATTCTGAAAAACTTTTAAAAATGTTATTGCATTTAAACGTGATGGCGGCCATATAAACACCATAGTACAATACAAACGGATAATAACGGTAGTACAATACAAACGGATTAAACGACATGTGAAAAAAATGGTCCAATATCATGACCTGGTGATCGTTGACCTCCAACTTTCTGTATGTTGGATACACTAGAACCTGAATATGTACCAGTAGTATGAAGAATTGAAAATGAGTTGAAAGATCTCAACTCCAAAAAACTCAATGAGCGTATGTTCCCGTTAATTTTTCCATCGTATCATATAATGATGGATCTCATTTCACTGCAAGCGATCCCAGTTCGAATAACGTCAGCTTCTATTTATTATTGTGCAGTGCAATACGTTGCAAAGCCTGTTATTATGTCAAATGATGATTAATCTCCTTTCATTTCAAAACGTCAGATAAAGCGGTTAAGACGCTTGACGTCCGTGCAAGCGTTCCCGTTTCGAATCCCACCGGAGTGTTTAATTTTATTATTTAGTGCAATACAATTCAAACCCTTTATTTAAGTAGGTTTAATTTAACCTGTCTGATACCAATATGGTCCAGATGGCGCGGGACTTCCAGAGCTGGGACGCACCGGTTCGAAGCCCTAGAACACACCAAATTCAGGCACGTGGCAGCTGCGGCAGTTACTCAGTCTGGCATTTTCGAAAAAACATTATAAGTATAAAATTGTAAACAAATTAACATCTGAATGTTATATATAACTAGCTGATGATCCATTTCCACATTATAGAATAACTTATACAAACAATCTGAATTAATGTTCACTATTTTATCGTTAATAAAATAAGCTGCAACTCTCATATGGTTGTTTTTATACATATCTCTTGATTTATAAAGTATGGATGCATTTACAGAAATTATTTTTTTATCAAAAGTATTCATAGTTCGTTGTTTTTCATGCATGTCTGGCAAGATCTTTCAAGCGTAGAATATAATGATCAACACAAACACCTCGAATTTTTGAATTTGTGTTTAATGCTAAAAGAAAACGCTCCCTGATGCAATCAAGATGGTGACATCAATGATTTAATTTCTGTTTTCAAATCCACCATTGAGGGCAATTGTCTGGCGAATTAAGTTTTAATTTCTGATGTAGGCCAATAGTCAGACTAGTATGACTTGTGACTCGGACTCGGACTCATTTTTTGGTGACTTGGACTCGGACTCGTGACTCGGACTCGACAATAATATCACAGCTTCTGGCAGGATTTGTCGTATTGTATGATTTCATGTCTTCTTGGGGGGTGTAGTTTAACAATTTGCTGTTCTTCTCTGACGGCTTTAGTTCAAATATATTTTGTTAACGATTCTTGTTCATGGTATTACAATTGTTTTATTAGGGTATACAATAGACCTATGTCACGGTCTGTACTCAATTCAGAACTTCAGAATAAAAAGCACAGTCTAAAGTCTGTCATGGGTGATAAAATAGCTACTCTTTTACTGGAGTTAACAATATGATCACCAAGGCAATGTTGTTTTAATTAGCATTGTGTGTAATCTTTAGAATTCATGGTGGGTGGTACGAGCTGACGGCCTCTACACCATTCTGCAGTGTTCGGCAACTTGGTATCTTTGAGTCGCCCCACTAGTGTGCATCGAGGGGCGGTACCTTTACCTCCAGTTCGTGAATAAGATTCAACTTGAGTTATATCTGTGGGTGATGCTAACAATAGGGACAAGATGGGATAAAAAGCCCGTGCACTCTGCAAAATAAATCATTCGATCCAGCCTTTTTCTTAGTTCGTCCAGCTTATTTTCACATAAAACTTAGAATCATGGATCTCAAGATCGCCACTGCCCTGAACCTATCCCCCGATCTTGTCTGGTTCAACCGGCAGTCCTTCGCCGAGGAGATGTCTTCGCTATCGTCTGACGAGTCGGATGTCTTCGGTCAGGGTCGGCAGAGCTACAACAGCGGATATTTCCCTGAGATGCTGCAAGATCTTGGTAGTGATGGGACCCAGTCTCCAGGACGTGACGACACCGATGATGCTGATAGCACCGGTGATGACTTCTCCCATGCCCTCTTCGCACAGGAGCAGATGTTGTTGGATGGAAGCTGTGAATTTGGTAAGCATCATGTTAATTTCACATCATGTTAATTTCACAAGTTACAATCAGATTGCATATTGAATTAATACTTATCTTTTCCTCAGACCTGTAATAAGTTTGTTTTTATTTCTTGATCTTATTTCAGTTGAGGCCATGGAAGTCCAAGCACCAGTCCATCCCTACGACAAGCGCCTATGAACATCATCAGAGTGTCATCATCCCGTCCATCACCCATCACAACTCACTGTCATCCAGTCGTAATGGAGATCAGCTACTCGCCATCACCGTCGTCCACCCCTTCCCCGTCCCCCTTTCCGGAGTTGATAATCGCGTCATCCCCCGTCAACATGACAACACCAGACGCAGTCAGGTCGACATGCAGCGTGGGACTACGAGAGGCCTTCTCAGCAGACTGTAGGCAACCAGGGCGGGAACAAACCTTCCAGTTACAACTATTTCGGTAAGATAACATCCTATATTCAGTATTTTTATATCCATTTCTGCCTTTATATGAAAATTATTTGCTTCTAAATGTTTCCCTTTTGCTCCCTTTTTCTGTTCAATCTGTGTACATTCCTACATATTTGTTTCAATTTTGTTTCCATTTTCTGAATGTTCCTCTTTTTTGTCCAAACCTTTTCAGTTCTGTCACCAAGCATCTTTGCAGTCCAATTACTGTCCTTTTGTACTCGTTTCCTTCCTCCATTCTGACCAAATGTTCACTGATTATTCTATTTTTCTCATTTTCTTTCTTTTTATCAACAGTTTTGGTTTGCCGAGCAGGGTCGTTCCCTCAGACTCCGTCTCAAGTTCGGCTTCTCCTTCTCTGGCCCGTCTTCCCGCACTGCCCATCGCTATACTCCTAAGATCTCCACCACCGGACATTGCCGAGGACACTGATTACGAACTCGTGTATCGGACAGACTTTTATTCCCGAATTCTATTTTGATAGAATATTGATAGAACTCATAAGACATTGATTCATGTTTTTCATTCTGCAATGTATATAGAAGAAACTTCTGGAGGTTAATAATGAATATAGGCCTAATCATGTAAATAAACTGTATAATTAAAAATTTTGAAATTGATGTAAATATATTGGATCAATATAGTTTTCTATTAATAAAACATATGAAAATGAAAATTATGCTTTACTTGTTCTCCTTTTTAGTGTTATTTTCTTCAAATAAGTAAATGATTGAAGTTTTAAAAACTTATAATATTCATATTGGTATAATTGATAATAGAAAGTAACCTCTCGATATAAACAATAATTAAATAATATAATAGTGGGGAATAGAGGGTCGGTATTACACATGAATATATTTCATGACATACAGTCAGGGGGTAACTTAGAGGATTGGAGATGAAAGTAACGAAATGCAGTCCTGTTTCACACAACTAATTGATGCAATTCAACAGCAACGGGGGATGCACCGGTTCGAAGCCCTAGAACAGACCTAACTCAGGGACATGGCAGTTGCGGCAGCAGCAACGTTTTGGGGGCCGCCATGTCTCTCCCCTATTCGATAGTTGGTTACGGTGCGGGAAAGTAAAGGAGCACCGGGGGTCTGCCGATTCCCCCAGAAGGGTGCTAAGGTGGTTATCACGCTGGGTTCGCCTAGAAGATTCAACGCTCCCCAATGCCTGGTCATTACCTCTGACTAACTTTCTGCAAAAATTAGTTTTGAATCTAATATTTAGTATTATTATTTTTCTTTTAACCCAATTAAATCAATCACAAATCATGTTTATTGCACTGTGCAGTGGCGTAAATCGGTGTCGAAAATGGGGGATTTTACTGCATGACAAATTCAGGGGTGATCCTATGGACGGCGAGTTTTACGCAAAAAATATTATGTAATTTTTAAATATTACTTTGGTAACGCATTATATTACTGGGGTGTATGGCACGAGAGAATTTATTTTTTATTTAAAAAAATAAAACCATAAGGCTTAATAGGGGTGTCTTGGTGCGCTTGGAGTAAATATTTTTAGCGAGAATTATTGAAGGTGGGGGACATCGTCCTAGTCATAAATATTGGGGGACATTTTAAAATATAGACTAACAATTAATTTGTGCCAAACATCCATTATTGTTTCGTGAAGCACATTGGCGTTGATTGGTAGGGGGCTGCGGCCAGGAAGGTTCCCCCAATAGTTACGCCACTAATCCCGGCTAGCTACAGACTCTACTCAATAAGCCAACTCAATGGAGTCATGTATCACAAGTAAACATTATCAGTAACAAAGAGTGATAAAGACTGACTCCTGTTACAGTTAGGTATCGTTTTAGTTACGACATTATCTACATAATTGGGTATTATACTCTGCCACTTTACAATTTGATTTACCAGGGTGTGAGTTGGTAGAGTGCAGGATACATGTATTATAAAAGCGCCCTCAACTAAAGCCCATTTATATATTGTTTATGAACATTGAATAGATCGGTCGTATAGTTAGGTTGGTCTTGATTGCGATTCGTCAGAACCGTGGAACTGCTAAGCAGAAAAAACCTCGCAACTTTGCAGAAGTATTTGCTTGGCTTAATTGGGAACGATTACCTTTCAACCATTGTTTTTATTTGTATACAAGCTGTTTGTATTTACTGGTATTTGTTGTCTTGTATTAAAAGATTTCGCTTGGCAATATTCCCCCAGATTTCCTATGAAGAGCAGTGGCGTAAATGCGTTGTCAGAGAGGGGTGGGAGAACGATTAAGCATTTCCAATTCTGGGGGTGATCCTTTGGACCCCCCCGCCCCCCGGGGCCAAAAAGTGGGCAGTATAATCCCCTAAAGCCCCCACTTGCTGTTTAATTACCAACCTATGACATTAATTAAAGTGCAACCGAGAGGTTACTTTCTATTATCAATTAAATGTATCAGACCAATATGAATATTATAAGTTTTAAAACCTTAATTATTTACTTATTTGAAGAAAATAACACTAAAAATAATAATAATAATAATAATATGTGGACTTATATAGCGCACGTATCCACCAACTGAGTGGTGCTCAAGGCGCATTATATTATTACCCCTGCTCATAAGGCTCATAAATCATTCCTGAAACCATCTCAGCTCCCTGGGGAGTATACAGCTCAATTGCTGCCATTACAGCGCATATAGGGCTAATCAACCAACTCTGCCCTCACAGGTACCCATTTAACCCCTGGGTGGAGAGAAGCAATTGTGGTTAAGTGTCTTGCTCAAGGACACAAGTGTCACGGCTGGGTTTAGAACCCACATTCTGCTACTAACACCAGAACTTGAGTTCGGTAAGCTAGACCGCTCGGCCACGACACTCCAAAATGAGAACAAGTAAAGCATAATTTTCATTTTCATTTGTTTTATTATATTGATCCAATATATTAATTTCAATTTGTTTAATTATACATACCGACCCTCTATTCCCTACTATTATTGAATTATTGATGTTTTATCGATTACATGTATAATTAAGACCAATATGATTTTTTTTAAACCTCAATCATTTACTTATCTGAAGAAAACACTAACAAGGAGTACAACTAAAGCATAATATTCATTTTCATATGTTTTATTAATAGAAAATTATATTGATCAAATATATTTACATCAATTTCAAAAATTTTAAATTATACAATTTACACGATAAGGCCTACATTCATTATTAACCTCCAGAAGTTTCTTCTATATACATTGCAGAATGAAAAACGTGAACAATGACTTATAGTTCTATCGATATTCTATCAAAATTCGCAAATAAAAGTCTGTCCGATACACGAGTTCGTAATCAGTGTCCTCGGCAGTGTCCAGTGGTGGAGAGCTTAGGAGTTCGGCGATGGGCAGTGCGGGAAGACGGGCCGGAGAAGGAGAAGCCGAACTTGAGACGGAGTCTGAGGGATCGACGCTGCTCGGCAAACCAAAACTGTTGATAAAAAGAAAGAAAATGAGAATAATCAATGAACATTTGGTCAGAATGGAGGAAGGAAGGAGAGTAAAAAGGAACAGTAATTTGATTGGAAAAATGCTTGGTGACGAAATTGAAAAAGTTTGGACAAAAAAGAAGAACATTCAGAAAGGGAAACAAAATTGAAAAAATGTAGAAATCACGGTAAGAAATTTGAACAGAAAAAAGGAGGACATAATTCTCATTGAAATAAATGCAAGAAAGGACACAGAAATGTAAAGGCAGAAAGTGATATAAAAATACTGAATATAGGATGTTATCTTACCGAAATAGTAGTAACTGGAAGGTGTGTTCGCTCAGCCAACTCCCGTAGTTTCTCCGCCCTGGTTGCCTACAGTCTGCTGAGAAGACCAGTCGCAGTGCCACCTTTTGCCACGCTGCCATGTCGATCTGACGGCGTCTGGTGTTGTCATGTTGACGGGAGATTGATACTGGTGCAAGCGCCGCCATCTGGACGGGGGATGAGGCGACCATCAACTCCGGAAAGGGGGACGGGGAAGGGGTGGACGATGGAGATGGCGAGTAGCTGGTCTCCATTAC
The DNA here is from genome assembly GCA_029582265.1 of Zoroaster sp. YZ-2022. Lineage (NCBI taxonomy): Eukaryota > Metazoa > Echinodermata > Asteroidea > Forcipulatida > Zoroasteridae > Zoroaster > Zoroaster sp. YZ-2022. Next base: position 30,110,875 of record CM055828.1, on the reverse strand, counting down.
GACTGGATGCATTGAGGTGTGATGGGTGATGGACGGGATGATGCCACTCTGATGGTGTTCATAGGCGCTTGCTTGTCGTAGGGATGGACTGGTGCTTGGACTTCCATGGGCTCTGCTGAAATAAGATCAAGACAGAGGAAAAAATAAGTATTAATTCAAATATGCAATTCGGTACAACTATAGAATGCAGGGCCACACCGAAGGTTACTTCTTATAAATTTACGTACTCTGACTTAAAAATACACAACTGCGGTTCCCAGGTCAAATTCTGAAAAAGGGGGATCGTTTTGATCCAGATCATTATCGCATTTCACATAAAAGTATTCAAAATGCAATTCGATTTCCAGCAGTTCTATAATTATGTTTCTGGCGCTTTTTACAACTTCTGAAATGTGAAATTAACACGATGCTTACCAAATTCACAGCTTCCATCCAACAATATCTGCTCCTGTGCGAAGAGGGCATGGGAGAAGTCATCACCGGTGCTATCAGCATCATCAGTGTCGTCACGTCCCGGAGACTGGGTCCCATCACTATTGAAGATCATGCGGCATCTCAGGAAATAGCCGCCGTAGTAGCTCTGCCGACCCTGACCGAAGACAGCCGACTCGTTAGATGATAGCGAAGACATCTCCTCGGCGAAGGACTGCCGGTTGAACCAGACAAGATCGGGGGATAGGTTCAGGGCAGTGGCGATCTTGAGATCCATGATTCTAAGTTTTACGTGAAAATACGAAGTGAGATAACGAACTAAGAAAAAGGCTGGAGCTTTCTTTTGCAGATGAAATTCTGGATCGAATGATTTAATTTGCAGAATGCGCACGATTATTATCCCATCTTGTCCCTATTGTTAGCATCACCCACAGATATAACTCAAGCTGAATCTTATTCACGAACTGGAGGTAAAGGTCAGTGGCGCACCCAGGATTTGATTGGGGGGGGGGGGGGCTGCAGCCATGTCCCTAGTGAACCTACGGCACATGTTAAATGTTTCCTGGTGGTTTCTAGTCATAAAAAGAAGACATTATGGCATGATTCGGACTCGTAGGGTTTTACCTTCCATATAATTTCCTCCTCTTGATGTAAAGAACTTGAGCTTGTTTCGTCTGCAAGATTTCTATAGTTAAATACTTTCATTGCGTGGACGTAAAGTTTGTGATCATTCCGGGCGGAGCTAAATTTTTTCAAACACGAATTTGGCGGCAAAACCAAATCCCAATATTATCCAATCGGTGTTTGCTAAAAGAGTGTCACATAATCTTTGTAAATTAAAACCCAATCCTGGGCCATTGTGTACAAACTGGAAAGGAGTTGATTATAATGCGGGCGTGTTTAAATTTTACGAGTAACCTCAACGACAGTCAACGACCTCAACAAGAGAAACGGACAACAGAAAATGAAAATAAAATTAAGTAAAGCTGCTCCTGATCAGGGTGTACCATGGCAGGGGGGGAGAATGTGTAAAAATGCTTGTTATATATACTGGTGGCCCTTCAAACACATGCACATGCATACGCAACGCCGTAAATATAATAGTGAGTGGAATAAATGGAAAACTTTGGAGGGAGCTTGAGTCTCCTGAGTCCCCATCCCTTGTACCACTGCCCTATATACTCCTTGCCGAACTCCTCTGTAGACAAGACTTGGGCTCAGATTTTGCTCTCTTTCCTGGCTCCTTCTTTAAAAAAAAAAAAAAAACATCAGCGGGCCCTTGGAGGGAGCTCTGCCCCCAAGCCCCCCCTTGGGTGCGCCACTGGTAAAGGTACCGCCCCTCGATGCCCACTAGTGCGGCGACTCAAAGATACCAAGTTGTCAAAAGGATTACCCCGCTGCCAAACACTGCAGTATGGCATACGGGCCGTCAGCTCATAACCACACACACCATGAATTCTTAAGATTATACACAATGCTAATTAAAACAACATTGGCTTCGTGATCATAAAGTTGACTCTAGTAAAAGAGTAGCTACCGTACTTGATCACCCATGACAGTTTAATTAATAACATGCATTATTTAGGCTGTAGGCTACTTCTTATTCTGAAGCTTTGAATTGAGTATGAGCCGTGATATAGGTCTATTATATAGGATAATAAAACAATTTTAATACCATGAAACAGAATCGTTGAAAAAATATCGTTGAACTAAAGCCGTCGGAGGAGAGCAGCAGATTGTTAAACTCACCTCCGCCCAAAACGGCAGGAATAAAATAAATAACAATTTGTGCATTTCTTTACAAAGACGATTGGATCAGTGAGTATGTTCTTTTAGCATCAAACAAAAATCCAAAATCAGAGGTATTGATCATTATATTCTACGCTTGAAAGATCTTGCCAGCCATGCATGAAAAATAACGAACTGTGAATACGTTGGTAAAAAATAATGTCTGTAAATGCATCCATACTTTATAAATCAAGAGATATGTATAAAAACAACCCTATGAGAGTTACAGCTTGTTTCATTATTTCATTAACGATAAAATAGTGAACATAGATTCAGATTGTTTGTATAAGTTATTCTATAATGTGGAAATGGATCATCAGCTGGTTATAACATTCAGATTTGAATGTGTCTAAATTTTTATACTTTCACGTTTTTCTCGAGAATGACAACATATCAGACAGAGTAACTTCTTGTGATGTTTTGTACATTATCAACTCAAAACAAGCTTTTAAATATCAATTCGGTCAGTTTCTTTTTGGGTTATTACAATTTTGTAATCCCTCTTTTATAATTTAGAAATAATTAATTAATAATTCACCATATTCCGTTTCCATCCTAAGGTTCTAAAAGTGGCGACCCGCACATGAGGTGGTGACCGTGGCGAGCACAGAGGGTTGCGTACAAAATGGAAATGGGGGGGGGGGGGGGTGATGCTTGTCTGTTGCTGTCGATATTATGACCAGCTAGCCCTGAGAAATCTGTCCCGCCAGTATCTTTTGTCATGGTGTCATTAATCCCATTTCGGTAATCTGAGAATTGGTGAACTCAGTCGTTTGTATTAACACAACTACTTGTATTGAGCAGAGTATCAATAACAGAGTATCAAAATCTACTGTGACCATAAGATGGTGACGTCAATTAATTTGATTGCTGTTTTCAAATCCACCATTGAGGGCAATTGTCTGGCGTATTATGTTTTAATTTCTGATGTAGTCAAAAGCTGTGGCGTAACCAGGATTTTCAGAGTGGGGACAATTGGGCGGGGGTAACTGACCAACAAATTATGTCATTCTTTAGCAAAATTCCCGACGTTCAGAGTGCAGAAATACCAATAAGTTTGTGAATTTACCGACAGACACTATTTTGCCAACCGTGAGTGGGGTCGGCCTCTCCCTTTGGCTATGCCAAAAACTCAATGAGCGTATGTTCCTGTTATTTTATCCATCGTATCAAATGATGATGAATCTCCTTTCACTACAAATGTTAAGATGAATCGTTGGTCTAATGAATAAGACGCTTGAATTCTGTACAAGCGATCTGGGCCCAAATCTTTTTAGTGTGTAGTGTAATACAATTCAACCCTTCTTATCTTATCAAATGATGAATCTCCTTTAGTTTCAAATTGTCAGACAAAGCATTGGTCTAACGGATAAGACGCTTGACTTCCGTGCAAGCGATCCAGGTTCGAATCCCGCCCGCCGTTTTTAATTTTATTGCAATACAATTCAAACCCTGTATTTAAGTAGGTTTAATTTAACCTGTCTGATACCAACATGGTCCAGATGGCGCAGCACGTTGGCCGGACCACTGGAAGTGTCAATCGCGGGGCTTCCAGAGCTGGGAGGCACCGTTCGAAGCCCCAGAACAGACCTAATTAGGGACATGGCAGCTGCGGCAGCAGCAACGGTTTGGGGCCGCCGTGTCTCCCCTATTCGATAGTTGGTTACGGTGCGGGAAAGTAAAGGAGGGACCGGGGGTCTGCCGATTCCCCCAGAAGGGTGCTAAGGTGGTTATCACGCTGGGTTCGCCTAGAAGATTCAACGCTCCCCAATGCCTGGTCATTACCTCTGACTAACTTTCTGCAAAAATTAGTTTTGAATCTAATATTTAGTATTATTATTTTCTCTCTTAACCCAATCACAAATCATGTTGATTGAACTGTGCAGTGTCGTAAATCGTTGTCGAAAAATGGGGGGCTTTTACTGCATGACAAATTCTGGGGGTGATCCTATAGACGGCGATTTTAACGCAAAAAATATTTATATGTAATTTATAAATATTACTTTGGTAATGCATTATATTACTGGGGTGTATGACACGAGAAAATTTATTTTTTATAAAAAAAAAAAACCCATAAGGCTTAATAGGGGTGTCTTGGTGCGCTTGGAGTAAACTTGGAGTGCGCTTGGAGTAAACCTTTTTATCGGGAAATATTGGGGGACATTTTAAAATAGAGACTAACAATTAATTTGTGCCAAACATCCATTATTGTTTCGTGAAGCATAGGCGTTGATTGCAGGGGCCGCGCCAGTAAGGTTCCCCCAATAGTTACGCCACTAATCCTGGCTAGCTAAAGACTCTAATCAATAAACCAACTCAATGGAGTCATGTATCACAAGTAAACATAATCAGTTATAACTAGAGCTCGTGTTTGTTAGAACAAACACACGGTGTTCGTGTCAACTTCCGGTTCTATGAAATTATCATCAATGATGCCAATCATATTTTGCAAAGATGTATCATCGTTTATTATAATAATATCAATTTGATATTAAAAATACCTATCATTTTTGCGTTAGAATGTGTTGAATTTGAACTTCCTGGAAGTAAATTCCCGGAAGTAAATGTCAGATCAGGTGATTTGAAGGTCATATATATGACACAATAAAACTTCCTCACGATCTTGAAAAGATAACATTAGTGCCTGCTGTGGTTCAATATCTGAAATTGTTCTAAACCCGCCGCCAGAGAGCGCTCTGAAAGACGATGACGTCATCAGTCACATTTTTGAAACGGTCACATGTCAATAGTGTTTGTCTATAAATATTCAAACTTGTGTTGGTATTTCTGATTGACATAATTTGTCGGTTCATTTGAGTTTTGTGTTGGTAAATTTACTCCCCCACCCCCCTCCCCCTACCCCCACTCTATACAATCCTCGCTATACATCACCGGACTTGCCTCTTGTGGTTTTGATGATTATTGATGAAACCAAAATATAAAACATTTTGACAAACAAATATTAGTATTACACTTGTGATTTTTATGCAAAACATAATTATTTTAAAATATATATAAACCTTCACATAATGAGGGTCTATTTCAATTGAACACCATACACTAACAAATGTAAGGGATTAATCGGAACAAACAAAACAAAACCAAATAAATATCATGTTGCATTACAGTTCAGTGTTGACTAAGGTTACACTCCTTTCTGTTCTCCTATATTGTTTGTGACCAAGGATCTATTGTCACTCCACAGATAACCATTGTTATTGGACTTAAAACCAACCAGCATATAACTGGACAACAGAGAAACTATTGTCCCCTTTTGTTAAACAATGAATAATTATGGACTGGTAACTTGAAGAATTAGAAAAGGAGCTCTATGTGATGATGAATCTCCCTTTTCATTGCAAACAGTCCAGAGTGGAAGCCGGTGAGTATAATGGATTAGACGCTGACATCTGTACGGAAAGGCGGATCCCAGTTCGAGACACGTCAGTGTTTTTTCTTTTATATATGGCGCAGCAATACAATTTCAAACCACACTTTATTTAAGTAGGTTTAATTTGAACCTGTCTAATACCAACATGGTCCAGATGGCGCAGCACGTTGGCCGGACCACTGGAAGTGTCAATCGCGGGACTTCCAGAGCTGGAGACGCACCGGTTCGAAGTGCCTAGAACAAAGACCTAATTCAGGGGACATGGCAGTTGCGGCAGCAGCAACGGTTTGGGGCCGCCATGTCTCTCTCCTATTCGATAGTTGGTTACGGTGCGGGAAAGTAAAGGAGGGACCGAGATCGATTCCCCCAGAAGGGTGCTACAGGTGGTTATCACGCTGGGTTCGCCTAGAAGTTTCAACGCTCCCCAATGCCTGGTCATTACCTCTGACTAAATTTCTGCAGAAATTGGTTTTGAAATAAAAAAAGATATAATTAATTTTTATTACTGTTATTTTGTTTTAAAATTGAGCTCACTCACAAACAACTGTATTAACATGCAGATGTTTTATTAAATTCCTCCCACAACATACTGACAAACTACCACGCGGCTTACCTCTTGTGATTTTTTTGATGAAATAATTTTTAAATATCTTACTTGTTATTGCTTTTGATGATTTTTGTTGAGTGATGGAAAAATATGTCGTGATTTATTATCTATTGCTGGACTGAATAGATTGGGAGGACCA
>CM055828.1:30078227-30104018 GCA_029582265.1 Zoroaster sp. YZ-2022 | reverse complement strand
TCGTACCTTAAACGGCCTCCATGGACACATAGCCCTCTGTAAAATACCGTCAACTTGCATGCGGTTTCACCGCAAACAATACATCACTATACAGTGTTACAAAAAAACATTTCTATGGTTGGGAATAACTTTTAATGTTTTCAATGGAGTCAGATAATTTTATATCTAAATTAAATCGTATGTTCTAAAATTTCAGAAAAACACCATACTTTTGAATTTGGATAATTATTTCGTACCTTAAACGGCCTCCATGGACACATAGCCCTCTGTAAAATACCGTCAACTTGCATGCGGTTTCACCGCAAACAATACAGCACTATACAGTGTTACAAAAAAAAAATTCTATGGTTGGGAATAACTTTTAAAGTTTTCAAGGAAGGCCGATAATTTTATATCTAAATTAAAGCTTAGGTTCTCCCCTTTCAGAAAAACACCATACTTTTGAATTTGGATAATTATTTCGTACCTTAAACGGCCTCCATGGACACTTAGCCCTCTGTAAAATACGGTCAACTTGCATGCGGTTTCACCGCAAACAATACAGCACTATACAGTGTTACAAAAAAACATTTCTAGGGTTTGGAATAACTTTTAAAGTTTTCAAGAGAGGCCGATAATTTTATATCTAAATTAAAGCTTAGGTTCTCCCCTTTCAGAAAAACACCATACTTTTGAATTTGGATAATTATTTCGTACCTTAAACGGCCTCCATGGACACATAGCCCTCTGTAAAATACCGTCAACTTGCATGCGGTTTCACCGCAAACAATACAGCACTATACAGTGTTACAAAAAAAAAACATTTCTATGGTTGGGAATAACTTTTAAAGTTTTCAAGGGAGGCCGATAATTTTATATCTAAATTAAAGCTTAGGTTCTCCCCTTTCAGAAAAACACCATACTTTTGAATTTGGATAATTATTTCGTACCTTAAACGGCCTCCATGGACACATAGCCCTCTGTAAAATACCGTCAACTTGCATGCGGTTTCACCGCAAACAATACAACACTATACAGTGTTCCAAAAAACATTTCTATGGTTGGGAATAACTTTTAAAGTTTTCAAGGGAGGCCGATAATTTTATATCTAAATTAAAGCTTAGGTTCTCCCCTTTCAGAAAAACACCATACTTTTGAATTTGGATAATTATTTCGTACCTTAAACGGCCTCCATGGACCCTCTGTAAAATACCGTCAACTTGCATGCGGTTTCACCGCAAACAATACAGCACTATACAGTGTTACAAAAAAAACATTTCTATGGTTGGGAATAACTTTTAAAGTTTTCAAGGGAGGCCGATAATTTTATATCTAAATTAAAGCTTAGGTTCTCCCCTTTCAGAAAAACACCATACTTTTGAATTTGGATAATTATTTCGTACCTTAAACGGCCTCCATGGACACATAGCCCTCTGTAAAATACCGTCAACTTGCATGCGGTTTCACCGCAAACAATACAGCACTATACAGTGTTACAAAAAAAAAATTCTATGGTTGGGAATAACTTTTAAAGTTTTCAAGGAAGGCCGATAATTTTATATCTAAATTAAAGCTTAGGTTCTCTCCTTTCAGAAAAACACCATACTTTTGAATTTGGATAATTATTTCGTACCTTAAACGGCCTCCATGGACATAGCCCTCTGTAAAATACGGTCAACTTGCATGCGGTTTCACCGCAAACAATACAACACTATACAGTGTTACAAAAAACATTTCTATGGTTTGGAATAACTTTTAAAGTTTTCAAGGCCGATAATTTTATATCTAAATTAAAGCTTAGGTTCTCCCCTTTCAGAAAAACACCATACTTTTGAATTTGGATAATTATTTCGTACCTTAAACGGCCTCCATGGACACATAGCCCTCTGTAAAATACCGTCAACTTGCATGCGGTTTCACCGCAAACAATACAGCACTATACAGTGTTACAAAAAACATTTCTATGGTTGGGAATAACTTTTAAAGTTTTCAAAGGAGGCCGATAATTTTATATCTAAATTAAAGCTTAGGTTCTCCCCTTTCAGAAAAACACCATACTTTTGAATTTGGATAATTATTTCGTACCTTAAACGGCCTCCATGGACACTTAGCCCTCTGTAAAATACGGTCAACTTGCATGCGGTTTCACCGCAAACAATACAGCACTATACAGTGTTACAAAAAAACATTTCTATGGTTGGGAATAACTTTTAAAGTTTTCAATGGAGGCCGATAATTTTATATCTAAATTAAAGCTTAGGTTCTCCCCTTTCAGAAAAACACCATACTTTTGAATTTGGATAATTATTTCGTACCTTAAACGGCCTCCATGGACACATAGCCCTCTGTAAAATACGGTCAACTTGCATGCGGTTTCACCGCAAACAATACAACACTATACAGTGTTACAAAAAAACATTTCTATGGTTGGGAATAACTTTTAAAGTTTTCAAGAGGCCGATAATTTTATATCTAAATTAAAGCTTAGGTTCCCCCTTTCAGAAAAACACCATACTTTTGAATTTGGATAATTATTTCGTACCTTAAACGGCCTCCATGGACACATAGCCCTCTGTAAAATACCGTCAACTTGCATGCGGTTTCACCGCAAACAATACAACACTATACAGTGTTACAAAAAAACATTTCTATGGTTGGGAATAACTTTTAAAGTTTTCAAGGGAGGCCGATAATTTTATATCTAAATTAAAGCTTAGGTTCTCCCCTTTCAGAAAAACACCATACTTTTGAATTTGGATAATTATTTCGTACCTTAAACGGCCTCCATGGACACTTAGCCCTCTGTAAAATACGGTCAACTTGCATGCGGTTTCACCGCAAACAATACAGCACTATACAGTGTTACAAAAAAACATTTCTAGGGTTTGGAATAACTTTTAAAGTTTTCAAAAGAGGCCGATAATTTTATATCTAAATTAAAGCTTAGGTTCTCCCCTTTCAGAAAAACACCATACTTTTGAATTTGGATAATTATTTCGTACCTTAAACGGCCTCCATGGACACCTAGCCCTCTGTAAAATACCGTCAACTTGCATGCGGTTTCACCGCAAACAATACAGCACTATACAGTGTTACAAAAAAAATTTCTATGGTTTGGAATAACTTTTAAAGTTTTCAAGGGAGGCCGATAATTTTATATCTAAATTAAAGCTTAGGTTCTCCCCTTTCAGAAAAACACCATACTTTTGAATTTGGATAATTATTTCGTACCTTAAACGGCCTCCATGGACACATAGCCCTCTGTAAAATACGGTCAACTTGCATGCGGTTTCACCGCAAACAATACAGCACTATACAGTGTTACAACAAACATTTCTATGGTTTGGAATAACTTTTAAATTTTTCAACGGTTGCCGATAATTTTATATCTAAATTAAAGCTTAGGTTCTCCCCTTTCAGAAAAACACCATACTTTTGAATTTGGATAATTATTTCGTACCTTAAACGGCCTCCATGGACACATAGCCCTCTGTAAAATACGGTCAACTTGCATGCGGTTTCACCGCAAACAATACAGCACTATACAGTGTTACAAAAAAAAATTTCTATGGTTGGGAATACCTTTTAAAGTTTTCAAGGGAGGCCGATAATTTTATATCTAAATTAAAGCTTAGGTTCTCCCCTTTCAGAAAAACACCATACTTTTGAATTTGGATAATTATTTCGTACCTTAAACGGCCTCCATGGACACATAGCCCTCTGTAAAATACCGTCAACTTGCATGCGGTTTCACCGCAATACAGCACTATACAGTGTTACAAAAAAAACATTTCTATGGTTTGGAATAACTTTTAAAGTTTTCAAGGGAGGCCGATAATTTTATATCTAAATTAAAGCTTAGGTTCTCCCCTTTCAGAAAAACACCATACTTTTGAATTTGGATAATTATTTCGTACCTTAAACGGCCTCCATGGACACATAGCCCTCTGTAAAATACCGTCAACTTGCATGCGGTTTCACCGCAAACAATACAGCACTATACAGTGTTACAAAAAAACATTTCTATGGTTGGGAATAACTTTTAAAGTTTTCAAGAGAGGCCGATAATTTTATATCTAAATTAAAGCTTAGGTTCTCCCCTTTCAGAAAAACACCATACTTTTGAATTTGGATAATTATTTCGTACCTTAAACGGCCTCCATGGACACATAGCCCTCTGTAAAATACGGTCAACTTGCATGCGGTTTCACCGCAAACAATACAGCACTATACAGTGTTACAAAAAACATTTCTATGGTTTGGAATAACTTTTAAAGTTTTCAAGGGAGGCCGATAATTTTATATCTAAATTAAAGCTTAGGTTCTCCCCTTTCAGAAAAACACCATACTTTTGAATTTGGATAATTATTTCGTACCTTAAACGGCCTCCATGGACCATAGCCCTCTGTAAAATACCGTCAACTTGCATGCGGTTTCACCGCAAACAATACAGCACTATACAGTGTTACAAAAAAAACATTTCTATGATTGGGAATAACTTTTAAAGTTTTCAAGAGAGGCCGATAATTTTATATCTAAATTAAAGCTTAGGTTCACTCCTTTCAGAAAAACACCATACTTTTGAATTTCGATAATTATTTCGTACCTTAAACGGCCTCCATGGACACATCGCCCTCTGTAAAATACCGTCAACTTGCATGCGGTTTCACCGCAAACAATACAGCACTATAGAGTGTTACAAAAAAAAGATTTCTATGGTTGGGAATAACTTTTAAAGTTTTCAAGGAGGCCGATAATTTTATATCTAAATTAAAAGCTTAGGTTCTCCCTTTCAGAAAAACACCATACTTTTGAATTTGGATAATTATTTCGTAACTTAAACGGCCTCCATGGACATAGCCCTCTGTAAAATACGGTCAACTTGCATGCGGTTTCACCGCAAACAATACAACACTATACAGTGTTACAAAAAAACATTTCTATGGTTGGGAATAACTTTTAAAGTTTTCAAGGAGGCCGATAATTTTATATCTAAATTAAAGCTTAGGTTCTCCTTTCAGAAAAACACCATACTTTTGAATTTGGATAATTATTTCGTACCTTAAACGGCCTCCATGGACACATAGCCCTCTGTAAAATACCGTCAACTTGCATGCGGTTTCACCGCAAACAATACAGCACTATACAGTGTTACAAAAAAACATTTCTATGGTTTGGAATAACTTTTAAAGTTTTCAAGGGAGGCCGATAATTTTATATCTAAATTAAAGCTTAGGTTCTCCCCTTTCAGAAAAACACCATACTTTTGAATTTGGATAATTATTTCGTACCTTAAACGGCCTCCATGGACAATTAGCCCTCTGTAAAATACGGTCAACTTGCATGCGGTTTCACCGCAAACAATACAGCACTATACAGTGTTACAAAAAAAACATTTCTATGGTTTGGAATAACTTTTAAAGTTTTCAAGGGAGGCCGATAATTTTATATCTAAATTAAAGCTTAGGTTCTCCCCTTTCAGAAAAACACCATACTTTTGAATTTGGATAATTATTTCGTACCTTAAACGGCCTCCATGGACATAGCCCTCTGTAAAATACCGTCAACTTGCATGCGGTTTCACCGCAAACAATACAGCACTATACAGTGTTACAAAAAAAACAATTTCTATGGTTGGGAATAACTTTTAAAGTTTTCAAGGGAGGCCGATAATTTATATCTAAATTAAAGCTTAGGTTCTCCCCTTTCAGAAAAACACCATACTTTTGAATTTGGATAATTATTTCGTACCTTAAACGGCCTCCATGGACACATAGCCCTCTGTAAAATACCGTCAACTTGCATGCGGTTTCACCGCAAACAATACAGCACTATACAGTGTTACAAAAAAACATTTCTATGGTTGGGAATAACTTTTTAAGTTTTCAAGGGAGGCCGATAATTTTATATCTAAATTAAAGCTTAGGTTCTCCTCTTTCAGAAAAACACCATACTTTTGAATTTGGATAATTATTTCGTACCTTAAACGGCCTCCATGGACACATAGCCCTCTGTAAAATACGGTCAACTTGCATGCGGTTTCACCGCAAACAATACAGCACTATACAGTGTTACAAAAAAACATTTCTAGGGTTTGGAATAACTTTTAAAGTTTTGAAGAGAGGCCGATAATTTTATATCTAAATTAAAGCTTAGGTTCTCCCCTTTCAGAAAAACACCATACTTTTGAATTTGGATAATTATTTCGTACCTTAAACGGCCTCCATGGACACATAGCCCTCTGTAAAATACCGTCAACTTGCATGCGGTTTCACCGCAAACAATACAGCACTATACAGTGTTACAAAAAAAAATTCTATGGTTGGGAATAACTTTTAAAGTTTTCAAGGGAGGCCGATAATTTTATATCTAAATTAAAGCTTAGGTTCTCCCCTTTCAGAAAAACACCATACTTTTGAATTTGGATAATTATTTCGTACCTTAAACGGCCTCCATGGACACATAGCCCTCTGTAAAATACCGTCAACTTGCATGCGGTTTCACCGCAAACAATACAGCACTATACAGTGTTACAAAAAAACATGTTTATTGTTGGGAATAACTTTTAAAGTTTTCATGCAAGGGCGATAATTTTATATCTAAATTAAAGCTTAGGTTCTCCCCTTTCAGAAAAACACCATACCTTTGAATTTGGATAATTATTTCGTACCTTAAACGGCCTCCATGGACACATAGCCCTCTGTAAAATACCGTCAACTTGCATGCGGTTTCACCGCAAACAATACAGCACTATACAGTGTTACAAAAAAAACATTTCTATGGTTGGGAATAACTTTTAAAGTTTTCAAGGGAGGCCGATAATTTTATATCTAAATTAAAGCTTAGGTTCTCCCCTTTCAGAAAAACACCATACTTTTGAATTTGGATAATTATTTCGTACCTTAAACGGCCTCCATGGACACTTAGCCCTCTGTAAAATACGGTCAACTTGCATGCGGTTTCACCGCAAACAATACAGCACTATACAGTGTTACAAAAAAAACATTTCTATGGTTGGGAATAACTTTTAAAGTTTTCAAGGGAGGCCGATAATTTTATATCTAAATTAAAGCTTAGGTTCTCCCCTTTCAGAAAAACACCATACTTTTGAATTTGGATAATTATTTCGTACCTTAAACGGCCTCCATGGACATAGCCCTCTGTAAAATACGGTCAACTTGCATGCGGTTTCACCGCAAACAATACAGCACTATACAGTGTTACAAAAAAAACATTTCTAGGGTTTGGAATAACTTTTAAAGTTTTCAAAAGAGGCCGATAATTTTATATCTAAATTAAAGCTTAGATTCACTCCTTTCAGAAAAACACCATACTTTTGAATTTGGATAATTATTTCGTACCTTAAACGGCCTCCATGGACACATAGCCCTCTGTAAAATACCGTCAACTTGCATGCGGTTTCACCGCAAACAATACAGCACTATACAGTGTTACAAAAAAAACATTTCTATGGTTGGGAATAACTTTTAAAGTTTTCAAGGGAGGCCGATAATTTTATATCTAAATTAAAGCTTAGGTTCTCCCCTTTCAGAAAAACACCATACTTTTGAATTTGGATAATTATTTCGTACCTTAAACGGCCTCCATGGACACTTAGCCCTCTGTAAAATACCGGCAACTTGCATGCGGTTTCACCGCAAACAATACAGCACTATACAGTGTTACAAAAAACATTTCTATGGTTGGGAATAACTTTTAAAGTTTTCAAGGGAGGCCGATAATTTTATATCTAAATTAAAGCTTAGGTTCTCCCCTTTCAGAAAAACACCATACTTTTGAATTTGGATAATTATTTCGTACCTTAAACGGCCTCCATGGACACATAGCCCTCTGTAAAATACGGTCAACTTGCATGCGGTTTCACCGCAAACAATACAGCACTATACAGTGTTACAAAAAAAAACATTTCTATGGTTGGGAATAACTTTTAAAGTTTTCATGTGAGGCCGATAATTTTATATCTAAATTAAAGCTTAGGTTCTCCCCTTTCAGAAAAACACCATACTTTTGAATTTGGATAATTATTTCGTACCTTAAACGGCCTCCATGGACACATAGCCCTCTGTAAAATACCGTCAACTTGCATGCGGTTTCACCGCAAACAATACAGCACTATACAGTGTTACAAAAAAAACATTTCTATGGTTGGGAATAACTTTTAAAGTTTTCAAGAGGCCGATAATTTTATATCTAAATTAAAGCTTAGGTTCTCCCCTTTCAGAAAAACACCATACTTTTGAATTTGGATAATTATTTCGTACCTTAAACGGCCTCCATGGACACATAGCCCTCTGTAAAATACCGTCAACTTGCATGCGGTTTCACCGCAAACAATACAGCACTATACAGTGTTACAAAAAAAAACATTTCTATGGTTGGGAATAACTTTTAAAGTTTTCAAGGGAGGCCGATAATTTTATATCTAAATTAAAGCTTAGGTTCTCCCCTTTCAGAAAAACACCATACTTTTGAATTTGGATAATTATTTCGTACCTTAAACGGCCTCCATGGACACTTAGCCCTCTGTAAAATACGGTCAACTTGCATGCGGTTTCACCGCAAACAATACAGCACTATACAGTGTTACAAAAAAAACATTTCTAGGGTTTGGAATAACTTTTAAAGTTTTCAAGAGAGGCCGATAATTTTATATCTAAATTAAAGCTTAGGTTCTCCCCTTTCAGAAAAACACCATACTTTTGAATTTGGATAATTATTTCGTACCTTAAACGGCCTCCATGGACACATAGCCCTCTGTAAAATACCGTCAACTTGCATGCGGTTTCACCGCAAACAATACAGCACTATACAGTGTTACAAAAAAAAATCCTATGGTTGGGAATAACTTTTAAAGTTTTCAAGGGAGGCCGATAATTTTATATCTAAATTAAAGCTTAGGTTCTCCCCTTTCAGAAAAACACCATACTTTTGAATTTGGATAATTATTTCGTACCTTAAACGGCCTCCATGGACACATAGCCCTCTGTAAAATACGGTCAACTTGCATGCGGTTTCACCGCAAACAATACAGCACTATACAGTGTTACAAAAAAAAACATTTCTATGGTTGGGAATAACTTTTAAAGTTTTCAAGGGAGGCCGATAATTTTATATCTAAATTAAAGCTTAGGTTCTCCTATTTCAGAAAAACACCATACTTTTGAATTTGGATAATTATTTCGTACCTTAAACGGCCTCCATGGACACTTAGCCCTCTGTAAAATACGGTCAACTTGCATGCGGTTTCACCGCAAACAATACAGCACTATACAGTGTTACAAAAAAACATTTCTAGGGTTTGGAATAACTTTTTAAGTTTTCAAGAGAGGCCGATAATTTTATATCTAAATTAAAGCTTAGGTTCTCCCCTTTCAGAAAAACACCATACTTTTGAATTTGGATAATTATTTCGTACCTTAAACGGCCTCCATGGACACTTAGCCCTCTGTAAAATACGGTCAACTTGCATGCGGTTTCACCGCAAACAATACAACACTATACGGTGTTACAAAAAACATTTCTATGGTTGGGAATAACTTTTAAAGTTTTCAAGAGGCCGATAATTTTATATCTAAATTAAAGCTTAGGTTCTCCCCTTTCAGACAAACACCATACTTTTGAATTTGGATAATTATTTCGTACCTTAAACGGCCTCCATGGACACATAGCCCTCTGTAAAATACCGTCAACTTGCATGCGGTTTCACCGCAAACTATACTGCACTATACAGTGTTACAAAAAAACATTTCTATGGTTGGGAATAACTTTTAAAGTTTTCAAGGGAGGCCGATAATTTTATATCTAAATTAAAGCTTAGGTTCTCCCCTTTCAGAAAAACACCATACTTTTGAATTTGGATAATTATTTCGTACCTTAAACGGCCTCCATGGACACTTAGCCCTCTGTAAAATACGGTCAACTTGCATGCAGTTTCACCGCAAACAATACAGCACTATACAGTGTTACAAAAAAAACATTTATATGGTTGGGAATAACTTTTAAAGTTTTCAAGGGAGGCCGATAATTTTATATCTAAATTAAAGCTTAGGTTCTCCCCTTTCAGAAAAACACCATACTTTTGAATTTGGATAATTATTTCGTACCTTAAACGGCCTCCATGGACACATAGCCCTCTGTAAAATACCGTCAACTTGCATGCGGTTTCACCGCAAACAATACAGCACTATACAGTGTTCCAAACAAACATTTCTATGGTTGGGAATAACTTTTTAAGTTTTCAAGGGAGGCCGATAATTTTATATCTAAATTAAAGCTTAGGTTCTCCCCTTTCAGAAAAAACACCATACTTTTGAATTTGGATAATTATTTCGTACCTTAAACGGCCTCCATGGACACTTAGCCCTCTGTGAAATACCGTCAACTTGTATGCGGTTTCACCGCAAACAATACAACACTATCCAGTGTTACAAAAAAACATTTCTATGGTTTGGAATAACTTTTAAATTTTTGAAGAGGCCGATAATTTTATATCTAAATTAAAGCTTAGGTTCTCCCCTTTCAGAAAAACACCATACTTTTGAATTTGGATAATTATTTCGTACCTTAAACGGCCTCCATGGACACATAGCCCTCTGTAAAATACCGTCAACTTGCATGCGGTTTCACCGCAAACAATACAGCACTATACAGTGTTACAAAAAAAACATTTCTATGGTTGGGAATAACTTTTAAAGTTTTCAAGGTAGGCCGATAATTTTATATCTAAATTAAAGCTTAGGTTCTCCCCTTTCAGAAAAACACCATACTTTTGAATTTGGATAATTATTTCGTACCTTAAACGGCCTCCATGGACACATAGCCCTCTGTAAAATACCGTCAACTTGCATGCGGTTTCACCGCAAACAATACAGCACTATACAGTGTTACAAAAAAAACATTTCTATGGTTGGGAATAACTTTTAAAGTTTTCAAAGGAGGCCGATAATTTTATATCTAAATTAAAGCTTAGTTTCGTCCCTTTCAGAAAAACACCATACTTTTGAATTTGGATAATTATTTCGTACCTTAAACGGCCTCCATGGACACTTAGCCCTCTGTAAAATACGGTCAACTTGCATGCGGTTTCACCGCAAACAATACAGCACTATACAGTGTTACAAAAAAACATTTCTATGGTTTGGAATAACTTTTAAAGTTTTCAAGAGGCCGATAATTTTATATCTAAATTAAAGCTTAGGTTCTCCCCTTTCAGAAAAACACCATACTTTTGAATTTGGATAATTATTTCGTACCTTAAACGGCCTCCATGGACACATAGCCCTCTGTAAAATACCGTCAACTTGCATGCGGTTTCACCGCAAACAATACAACACTATACAGTGTTCCAAAAAACATTTCTATGGTTGGGAATAACTTTTTAAGTTTTCAAGGGAGGCCGATAATTTTATATCTAAATTAAAGCTTAGGTTCTCCCCTTTCAGAAAAACACCATACTTTTGAATTTGGATAATTATTTCGTACCTTAAACGGCCTCCATGGACAACAGCCCTCTGTAAAATACGGTCAACTTGCATGCGGTTTCACCGCAAACAATACAACACTATACAGTGTTCCAAAAAACATTTCTATGGTTGGGAATAACTTTTTAAGTTTTCAAGGGAGGCCGATAATTTTATATCTAAATTAAAGCTTAGGTTCTCCCCTTTCAGAAAAACACCATACTTTTGAATTTGGATAATTATTTCGTACCTTAAACGGCCTCCATGGACACTTAGCCCTCTGTAAAATACCGTCAACTTGCATGCGGTTTCACCGCAAACAATACAGCACTATACATTGTTACAAAAAAACATTTCTAGGGTTTGGAATAACTTTTAAAGTTTTCAAGAGAGGCCGATAATTTTATATCTAAATTAAAGCTTAGGTTCTCCCCTTTCAGAAAAACACCATACTTTTGAATTTGGATAATTATTTCGTACCTTAAACGGCCTCCATGGACACTTAGCCCTCTGTAAAATACCGTCAACTTGCATGCGGTTTCACCGCAAACAATACAGCACTATACAGTGTTACAAAAAAAACATTTCTATGGTTGGGAATAACTTTTAAAGTTTTCAAGGGAGGCCGATAATTTTATATCTAAATTAAAGCTTAGGTTCTCCCCTTTCAGAAAAACACCATACTTTTGAATTTGGATAATTATTTCGTACCTTAAACGGCCTCCATGGACACATAGCCCTCTGTAAAATACCGGCAACTTGCATGCGGTTTCACCGCAAACAATACAGCACTATACAGTGTTACAAAAAAACATTTCTATGGTTGGGAATAACTTTTAAAGTTTTCAAGGGAGGCCGATAATTTTATATCTAAATTAAAGCTTAGGTTCTCCCCTTTCAGAAAAACACCATACTTTTGAATTTGGATAATTATTTCGTACCTTAAACGGCCTCCATGGACACTTAGCCCTCTGTAAAATACGGTCAACTTGCATGCGGTTTCACCGCAAACAATACAGCACTATACAGTGTTACAAAAAAAAACATTTCTATGGTTGGGAATAACTTTTAAAGTTTTCAAGGGAGGCCGATAATTTTATATCTAAATTAAAGCTTAGGTTCTCCCCTTTCAGAAAAACACCATACTTTTGAATTTGGATAATTATTTCGTACCTTAAACGGCCTCCATGGACACATAGCCCTCTGTAAAATACCGTCAACTTGCATGCGGTTTCACCGCAAACAATACAGCACTATACAGTGTTACAAAAAAAACATTTCTATGGTTGGGAATAACTTTTAAAGTTTTCAAGGGAGGCCGATAATTTTATATCTAAATTAAAGCTTAGGTTCTCCCCTTTCAGAAAAACACCATACTTTTGAATTTGGATAATTATTTCGTACCTTAAACGGCCTCCATGGACCCAGCCCTCTGTAAAATACCGTCAACTTGCATGCGGTTTCACCGCAAACAATACATCACTATACAGTGTTACAAAAAAAACATTTCTATGGTTGGGAATAACTTTTAAAGTTTTCAAGGGAGGCCGATAATTTTATATCTAAATTAAAGCTTAGGTTCTCCCCTTTCAGAAAAACACCATACTTTTGAATTTGGATAATTATTTCGTACCTTAAACGGCCTCCATGGACACTTAGCCCTCTGTAAAATACGGTCAACTTGCATGCGGTTTCACCGCAAACAATACAGCACTATACAGTGTTACAAAAAACATTTCTATGGTTTGGAATAACTTTTAAAGTTTTCAAGGGCCGATAATTTTATATCTAAATTAAAAGCTTAGGTTCTCCCCTTTCAGAAAAACACCATACTTTTGAATTTGGATAATTATTTCGTACCTTAAACGGCCTCCATGGACATAGCCCTCTGTAAATACCGTCAACTTGCATGCGGTTTCACCGCAAACAATACAACACTATACAGTGTTACAAAAAAAAAACATTTCTATGGTTGGGAATAACTTTTAAAGTTTTCAAGAGGCCGATAATTTTATATCTAAATTAAAGCTTAGGTTCTCCCTTTCAGAAAAACACCATACTTTTGAATTTGGATAATTATTTCGTACCTTAAACGGCCTCCATGGACACATAGCCCTCTGTAAAATACCGTCAACTTGCATGCGGTTTCACCGCAAACAATACAGCACTATACAGTGTTACAAAAAAAAAACATTTCTATGGTTTGGAATAACTTTTAAAGTTTTCAAGAGGCCGATAATTTTATATCTAAATTAAAGCTTAGGTTCTCCCCTTTCAGAAAAACACCATACTTTTGAATTTGGATAATTATTTCGTACCTTAAACGGCCTCCATGGACACATAGCCCTCTGTAAAATACCGTCAACTTGCATGCGGTTTCACCGCAAACAATACAGCACTATACAGTGTTACAAAAAAACATTTCTATGGTTGGGAATAACTTTTAAAGTTTTCAAGGGAGGCCGATAATTTTATATCTAAATTAAAGCTTAGGTTCTCCCCTTTCAGAAAAACACCATACTTTTGAATTTGGATAATTATTTCGTACCTTAAACGGCCTCCATGGACACCCTCTGTAAAATACGGTCAACTTGCATGCGGTTTCACCGCAAACAATACAGCACTATACAGTGTTACAAAAAAACATTTCTAGGGTTTGGAATAACTTTTAAAGTTTTCAAGAGTGGCCGATAATTTTATATCTAAATTAAAGCTTAGGTTCTCCCCTTTCAGAAAAACACCATACTTTTGAATTTGGATAATTATTTCGTACCTTAAACGGCCTCCATGGACACATAGCCCTCTGTAAAATACCGTCAACTTGCATGCGGTTTCACCGCAAACAATACAGCACTATACAGTGTTACAAAAAAAAAACATTTCTATGGTTGGGAATAACTTTTAAAGTTTTCAAGGGAGGCCGATAATTTTATATCTAAATTAAAGCTTAGGTTCTCCCCTTTCAGAAAAACACCATACTTTTGAATTTGGATAATTATTTCGTACCTTAAACGGCCTCCATGGACATAGCCCTCTGTAAAATACCGTCAACTTGCATGCGGTTTCACCGCAAACAATACAACACTATACAGTGTTACAAAAAACATTTCTATGGTTGGGAATAACTTTTAAAGTTTTCAAGGAGGCCGATAATAATTTATATCTAAATTAAAGCTTAGGTTCTCCCTTTCAGAAAAACACCATACTTTTGAATTTGGATAATTATTTCGTACCTTAAACGGCCTCCATGGACATAGCCCTCTGTAAAATACGGTCAACTTGCATGCGGTTTCACCGCAAACAATACAGCACTATACAGTGTTACAAAAAAACATTTCTATGGTTGGGAATAACTTTTAAAGTTTTCAAGGGAGGCCGATAATTTTATATCTAAATTAAAGCTTAGGTTCTCCCCTTTCAGAAAAACACCATACTTTTGAATTTGGATAATTATTTCGTACCTTAAACGGCCTCCATGGACACTTAGCCCTCTGTAAAATACGGTCAACTTGCATGCGGTTTCACCGCAAACAATACAGCACTATACAGTGTTACAAAAAAACATTTCTAGGGTTTGGAATAACTTTTAAAGTTTTCAAGAGAGGCCGATAATTTTATATCTATATTAAAGCTTAGGTTCTCCCCTTTCAGAAAAACACCATACTTTTGAATTTGGATAATTATTTCGTACCTTAAACGGCCTCCATGGACACATAGCCCTCTGTAAAATACCGTCAACTTGCATGCGGTTTCACCGCAAACAATACAGCACTATACAGTGTTACAAAAAAACATTTCTATGGTTGGGAATAACTTTTAAAGTTTTCAAGGGAGGCCGATAATTTTATATCTAAATTAAAGCTTAGGTTCTCCCCTTTCAGAAAAACTCCATACTTTTGAATTTGGATAATTATTTCGTACCTTAAACGGCCTCCATGGACACATAGCCCTCTGTAAAATACCGTCAACTTGCATGCGGTTTCACCGCAAACAATACAGCACTATACAGTGTTACAAAAAACATTTCTAGGGTTTGGAATAACTTTTAAAGTTTTCAAGGGAGGCCGATAATTTTATATCTAAATTAAAGCTTAGGTTCTCTCCTTTCAGAAAAACACCATACTTTTGAATTTGGATAATTATTTCGTACCTTAAACGGCCTCCATGGACACATAGCCCTCTGTAAAATACCGTCAACTTGCATGCGGTTTCACCGCAAACAATACAGCACTATACAGTGTTACAAAAAAACATTTCTATGGTTGGGAATAACTTTTAAAGTTTTCAAGGGAGGCCGATAATTTTATATCTAAATTAAAGCTTAGGTTCTCCCCTTTCAGAAAAACACCATACTTTTGAATTTGGATAATTATTTCGTACCTTAAACGGCCTCCATGGACACTTAGCCCTCTGTAAAATACGGTCAACTTGCATGCGGTTTCACCGCAAACAATACAGCACTATATAGTGTTACAAAAAAAACATTTCTATGGTTGGGAATAACTTTTAAAGTTTTCAAGGGAGGCCGATAATTTTATATCTAAATTAAAGCTTAGGTTCTCCCCTTTCAGAAAAACACCATACTTTTGAATTTGGATAATTATTTCGTACCTTAAACGGCCTCCATGGACATATAGCCCTCTGTAAAATACCGTCAACTTGCATGCGGTTTCACCGCAAACAATACAGCACTATACAGTGTTACAAAAAACATTTCTATGGTTTGGAATAACTTTTAAAGTTTTCAACGGAGGCCGATAATGTTATATCTAAATTAAAGCTTAGGTTCTCCCCTTTCAGAAAAACACCATACTTTTGAATTTGGATAATTATTTCGTACCTTAAACGGCCTCCATGGACACCATAGCCCTCTGTAAATACGGTCAACTTGCATGCGGTTTCACCGCAAACAATACAGCACTATACAGTGTTACAAAAAAAAACATTTCTATGGTTGGGAATAACTTTTAAAGTTTTCAAGGGAGGCCGATAATTTTATATCTAAATTAAAGCTTAGGTTCTCCCTTTCAGAAAAACACCATACTTTTGAATTTGGATAATTATTTCGTACCTTAAACGGCCTCCATGGACACTTAGCCCTCTGTAAAATACGGTCAACTTGCATGCGGTTTCACCGCAAACAATACAGCACTATACAGTGTTACAAAAAAACATTTCTATGGTTTGGAATAACTTTTAAAGTTTTCAAGGGAGGCCGATAATTTTATATCTAAATTAAAGCTTAGGTTCTCCCCTTTCAGAAAAACACCATACTTTTGAATTTGGATAATTATTTCGTACCTTAAACGGCCTCCATGGACATAGCCCTCTGTAAAATACCGTCAACTTGCATGCGGTTTCACCGCAAACAATACAGCACTATACAGTGTTACAAAAAAAACATTTCTATGGTTGGGAATAACTTTTAAAGTTTTCAAGGGAGGCCGATAATTTTATATCTAAATTAAAGCTTAGGTTCTCCCCTTTCAGAAAAACACCATACTTTTGAATTTGGATAATTATTTCGTACCTTAAACGGCCTCCATGGACACATAGCCCTCTGTAAAATACGGTCAACTTGCATGCGGTTTCACCGCAAACAATACAGCACTATACAGTGTTACAAAAAAAACATTTCTATGGTTGGGAATAACTTTTAAAGTTTGAGGCCGATAATTTTATATCTAAATTAAAGCTTAGGTTCTCCCCTTTCAGAAAAACACCATACTTTTGAATTTGGATAATTATTTCGTACCTTAAACGGCCTCCATGGACACATAGCCCTCTGTAAAATACCGTCAACTTGCATGCGGTTTCACCGCAAACAATACAGCACTATACAGTGTTACAAAAAAAACATTTCTAGGGTTGGGAATAACTTTTAAAGTTTTCAAAGGAGGCCGATAATTTTATATCTAAATTAAAGCTTAGGTTCTCCCCTTTCAGAAAAACACCATACTTTTGAATTTGGATAATTATTTCGTACCTTAAACGGCCTCCATGGACACATAGCCCTCTGTAAAATACCGTCAACTTGCATGCGGTTTCACCGCAAACAATACAGCACTATACAGTGTTACAAAAAACATTTCTAGGGTTGGGAATAACTTTTAAAGTTTTCATGGGAGGCCGATAATTTTAAATCTAAATTAAAGCTTAGGTTCTCCCCTTTCAGAAAAACACCATACTTTTGAATTTGGATAATTATTTCGTACCTTAAACGGCCTCCATGGACACCATAGCCCTCTGTAAAATACCGTCAACTTGCATGCGGTTTCACCGCAAACAATACAGCACTATACAGTGTTACAAAAAAACATTTCTATGGTTGGGAATAACTTTTAAAGTTTTCAAGGGAGGACGATAATTTTATATCTAAATTAAAGCTTAGGTTCTCCCCTTTCAGAAAAACACCATACTTTTGAATTTGGATAATTATTTCGTACCTTAAACGGCCTCCATGGACACATAGCCCTCTGTAAAATACGGTCAACTTGCATGCGGTTTCACCGCAAACAATACAGCACTATACAGTGTTACAAAAAAACATTTCTATGGTTGGGAATAACTTTTAAAGTTTTCAAGGGAGGCCGATAATTTTATATCTAAATTAAAGCTTAGGTTCTCCCCTTTCAGAAAAACACCATACTTTTGAATTTGGATAATTATTTCGTACCTTAAACGGCCTCCATGGACACATAGCCCTCTGTAAATAATATTCAACTAGCGTGCGGTTTCACCGCAAACAATACAGCACTATACAGTGTTACAAAAAAACATTTCTATGGTTGGGAAAAACTTTTAAAGTTTTCAAGGGAGGCCGATAATTTTATATCTAAATTAAAGCTTAGGTTCTCCCCTTTCAGAAAAACACCATACTTTTGAATTTGGATAATTATTTCGTACCTTAAACGGCCTCCATGGACACTTAGCCCTCTGTAAAATACGGTCAACTTGCATGCGGTTTCACCGCAAACAATACAGCACTATACAGTGTTACAAAAAAAACATTTCTATGGTTTGGAATAACTTTTAAAGTTTTGAGGCCGATAATTTTATATCTAAATTAAAGCTTAGGTTCTCCCCTTTCAGAAAAACACCATACTTTTGAATTTGGATAATTATTTCGTACCTTAAACGGCCTCCATGGACACATAGCCCTCTGTAAAATACCGTCAACTTGCATGCGGTTTCACCGCAAACAATACAGCACTATACAGTGTTACAAAAAAAACATTTCTATGGTTGGGAATAACTTTTAAAGTTTTCAAGGGAGGCCGATAATTTTATATCTAAATTAAAGCTTAGGTTCTCCCCTTTCAGAAAAACACCATACTTTTGAATTTGGATAATTATTTCGTACCTTAAACGGCCTCCATGGACACTTAGCCCTCTGTAAAATACGGTCAACTTGCATGCGGTTTCACCGCAAACAATACAGCACTATACAGTGTTACAAAAAAACATTTCTAGGGTTTGGAATAACTTTTAAAGTTTTCAAGAGAGGCCGATAATTTTATATCTAAATTAAAGCTTAGGTTCTCCCCTTTCAGAAAAACACCATACTTTTGAATTTGGATAATTATTTCGTACCTTAAACGGCCTCCATGGACACATAGCCCTCTGTAAAATACCGTCAACTTGCATGCGGTTTCACCGCAAACAATACAGCACTATACAGTGTTACAAAAAAAACATTTCTATGGTTGGGAATAACTTTTAAAGTTTTCATGGCAAGCCGATAATTTTATATCTAAATTAAAGCTTAGGTTCTCCCCTTTCAGAAAAACACCATACTTTTGAATTTGGATAATTATTTCGTACCTTAAACGGCCTCCATGGACCCATAGCCCTCTGTAAAATACCGTCAACTTGCATGCGGTTTCACCGCAAACAATACAGCACTATACAGTGTTACAAAAAAACATTTCTATGGTTGGAATAACTTTTAAAGTTTTCAAGGGAGGCCGATAATTTTATATCTAAATTAAAGCTTAGGTTCTCCCCTTTCAGAAAAACACCATACTTTTGAATTTGGATAATTATTTCGTACCTTAAACGGCCTCCATGGACACATAGCCCTCTGTAAAATACGGTCAACTTGCATGCGGTTTCACCGCAAACAATACAGCACTATACAGTGTTACAAAAAAAACATTTCTATGGTTGGGAATAACTTTTAAAGTTTTCAAGGGAGGCCGATAATTTTATATCTAAATTAAAGCTTAGGTTCTCCCCTTTCAGAAAAACACCATACTTTTGAATTTGGATAATTATTTCGTACCTTAAACGGCCTCCATGGACACATAGCCCTCTGTAAAATACGGTCAACTTGCATGCGGTTTCACCGCAAACAATACAGCACTATACAGTTTTACCCAAAAAAAACATTTCTATGGTTTGGAATAACTTTTAAAGTTTTCAAGTGAGGCCGATAATTTTATATCTAAATTAAAGCTTAGGTTCTCCCCTTTCAGAAAAACACCATACTTTTGAATTTGGATAATTATTTCGTACCTTAAACGGCCTCCATGGACAATTAGCCCTCTGTAAAATACGGTCAACTTGCATGCGGTTTCACCGCAAACAATACAGCACTATACAGTGTTACAAAAAAAAATTCTATGGTTGGGAATAACTTTTAAAGTTTTCAAGGGAGGTCGATAATTTTATATCTAAATTAAAGCTTAGGTTCTCCCCTTTCAGAAAAACACCATACTTTTGAATTTGGATAATTATTTCGTACCTTAATCGGCCTCCATGGAAACATAGCCCTCTGTAAAATACCGTCAACTTGCATGCTGTTTCACCGCAAACAATACAGCACTATACAGTGTTACAAAAAAAACATTTCTATGGTTTGGAATAACTTTTAAAGTTTTCAATGGATGCCGATAATTTTATATCTAAATTAAAGCTTAGGTTCTCCCCTTTCAGAAAAACACCATACTTTTGAATTTGGATAATTATTTCGTACCTTAAACGGCCTCCATGGACACATAGCCCTCTGTAAAATACCGTCAACTTGCATGCGGTTTCACCGCAAACAATACAGCACTATACAGTGTTACAAAAAAAACATTTCTGGTTGGGAATAACTTTTAAAGTTTTCAAGGGAGGCCGATAATTTTATATCTAAATTAAAGCTTAGGTTCTCCCCTTTCAGAAAAACACCATACTTTTGAATTTGGATAATTATTTCGTACCTTAAACGGCCTCCATGGACACATAGCCCTCTGTAAAATACGGTCAACTTGCATGCGGTTTCACCGCAAACAATACAGCACTATACAGTGTTACAAAAAAAAACATTTCTATGGTTTGGAATAACTTTTAAAGTTTTCAAGGGAGGCCGATAATTTTATATCTAAATTAAAGCTTAGGTTCTTTCCTTTCAGAAAAACACCATACCTTTGAATTTGGATAATTATTTCGTACCTTAAACGGCCTCCATGGACACATAGCCCTCTGTAAAATACCGTCAACTTGCATGCGGTTTCACCGCAAACAATACAGCACTATACAGTGTTACAAAAAAAAAACATTTCTATGGTTGGGAATAACTTTTAAAGTTTTCAAGGGAGGCCGATAATTTTATATCTAAATTAAAGCTTAGGTTCTCCCCTTTCAGAAAAACACCATACTTTTGAATTTGGATAATTATTTCGTACCTTAAACGTACCCCTCTGTAAAATACCGTCAACTTGCATGCGCTTTCAACGCAATCAATACATCACTATACAGTGTTACAAAAAAACATTTCTATGGTTTGGAATAACTTTTAAAGTTTTCAAGGAGCCGATAATTTTATATCTAAATTAAAGCTTAGGTCTCTCCCTTTCAGAAAAACACCATACTTTTGAATTTGGATAATTATTTCGTACCTTAAACGGCCTCCATGGACACATAGCCCTCTGTAAAATACCGTCAACTTGCATGCGGTTTCACCGCAAACAATACATCACTATACAGTGTTACAAAAAAAACATTTCTATGGTTGGGAATAACTTTTAAAGTTTTCATGGGTGGCCGATAATTTTATATCTAAATTAAAGCTTAGGTTCTCCCCTTTCAGAAAAACACCATACTTTTGAATTTGGATAATTATTTCGTACCTTAAACGGCCTCCATGGACACATAGCCCTCTGTAAAATACGGTCAACTTGCATGCGGTTTCACCGCAAACAATACAGCACTATACAGTGTTACAAAAAAACATTTCTATGGTTTGGAATAACTTTTAAAGTTTTCAAGAGGCCGATAATTTTATATCTAAATTAAAGCTTAGGTTCTCCCTTTCAGAAAAACACCATACTTTTGAATTTGGATAATTATTTCGTACCTTAAACGGCCTCCATGGACCATAGCCCTCTGTAAATACGGTCAACTTGCATGCGGTTTCACCGCAAACAATACAACACTATACAGTGTTACAAAAAACATTTCTATGGTTGGGAATAACTTTTAAAGTTTTCAAGGGAGGCCGATAATTTTATATCTAAATTAAAGCTTAGGTTCTCCCCTTTCAGAAAAACACCATACTTTTGAATTTGGATAATTATTTCGTACCTTAAACGGCCTCCATGGACACATAGCCCTCTGTAAAATACCGTCAACTTGCATGCGGTTTCACCGCAAACAATACAGCACTATACAGTGTTACAAAAAAAACATTTCTATGGTTGGGAATAACTTTTAAAGTTTTCAAGGGGGGCCGATAATTTTATATCTAAATTAAAGCTTAGGTTCTCCCCTTTCAGAAAAACACCATACTTTTGAATTTGGATAATTATTTCGTACCTTAAACGGCCTCCATGGACACATAGCCCTCTGTAAAATACGGTCAACTTGCATGCGGTTTCACCGCAAACAATACAGCACTATACAGTGTTACAAAAAAAAAATTCTATGGTTGGGAATAACTTTTAAAGTTTTCAAGGGAGGCCGATAATTTTATATCTAAATTAAAGCTTAGGTTCTCCCCTTTCAGAAAAACACCATACTTTTGAATTTGGATAATTATTTCGTACCTTAAACGGCCTCCATGGACACATAGCCCTCTGTAAAATACCGTCAACTTGCATGCGGTTTCACCGCAAACAATACAGCACTATACAGTGTTACAAAAAAAACATTTCTATGGTTTGGAATAACTTTTAAAGTTTTCAAGGGAGGCCGATAATTTTATATCTAAATTAAAGCTTAGGTTCTCCCCTTTCAGAAAAACACCATACTTTTGAATTTGGATAATTATTTCGTACCTTAAACGGCCTCCATGGACACATAGCCCTCTGTAAAATACCGTCAACTTGCATGCGGTTTCACCGCAAACAATACAGCACTATACAGTGTTACAAAAAAAACATTTCTATGGTTGGGAATAACTTTTAAAGTTTTCAAGGGAGGCCGATAATTTTATATCTAAATTAAAGCTTAGGTTCTTCCCTTTCAGAAAAACACCATACTTTTGAATTTGGATAATTATTTCGTACCTTAAACGGCCTCCATGGACACTTAGCCCTCTGTAAAATACGGTCAACTTGCATGCGGTTTCACCGCAAACAATACATCACTATACAGTGTTACAAAAAAAACATTTCTATGGTTGGGAATAACTTTTAAAGTTTTCAAGGGAGGCCGATAATTTTATATCTAAATTAAAGCTTAGGTTCTCCCCTTTCAGAAAAACACCATACTTTTGAATTTGGATAATTATTTCGTACCTTAAACGGCCTCCATGGACACATAGCCCTCTGTAAAATACCGTCAACTTGCATGCGGTTTCACCGCAAACAATACAGCACTATACAGTGTTACAAAAAAAAACATTTCTATGGTTTGGAATAACTTTTAAAGTTTTCAAGGGAGGCCGATAATTTTATATCTAAATTAAAGCTTAGGTTCTCCCCTTTCAGAAAAACACCATACTTTTGAATTTGGATAATTATTTCGTACCTTAAACGGCCTCCATGGAAACATAGCCCTCTGTAAAATACGGTCAACTTGCATGCGGTTTCACCGCAAACAATACAGCACTATACAGTGTTACAAAAAAAACATTTCTATGGTTGGGAATAACTTTTAAAGTTTTCAAGGGAGGCCGATAATTTTATATCTAAATTAAAGCTTAGGTTCTCCCCTTTCAGAAAAACACCATACTTTTGAATTTGGATAATTATTTCGTACCTTAAACGGCCTCCATGGACACATAGCCCTCTGTAAAATACCGTCAACTTGCATGCGGTTTCACCGCAAACAATACAGCACTATACAGTGTTACAAAAAAACATTTCTATGGTTTGGAATAACTTTTAAAGTTTTGAAGAGGCCGATAATTTTATATCTAAATTAAAGCTTAGGTTCTCCCCTTTCAGAAAAACACCATACTTTTGAATTTGGATAATTATTTCGTACCTTAAACGGCCTCCATGGACACATAGCCCTCTGTAAAATACCGTCAACTTGCATGCGGTTTCACCGCAAACAATACAGCACTATACAGTGTTACAAAAAAAACATTTCTATGGTTGGGAATAACTTTTAAAGTTTTCAAGGGAGGCCGATAATTTTAAATCTAAATTAAAGCTTAGGTTCTCCCCTTTCAGAAAAACACCATACTTTTGAATTTGGATAATTATTTCGTACCTTAAACGGCCTCCATGGACACCATAGCCCTCTGTAAAATACCGTCAACTTGCATGCGGTTTCACCGCAAACAATACAACACTATACGGTGTTACAAAAAAACATTTCTATGGTTGGGAATAACTTTTAAAGTTTTCAAGGAGGCCGATAATTTTATATCTAAATTAAAGCTTAGGTTCTCCCCTTTCAGAAAAACACCATACTTTTGAATTTGGATAATTATTTCGTACCTTAAACGGCCTCCATGGACATAGCCCTCTGTAAAATACGGTCAACTTGCATGCGGTTTCACCGCAAACAATACAACACTATACAGTGTTACAAAAAAACATTTCTATGGTTGGGAATAACTTTTAAAGTTTTCAAGGGAGGCCGATAATTTTATATCTAAATTAAAGCTTAGGTTCTCCCCTTTCAGAAAACACCATACTTTGAATTTGGATAATTATTTCGTACCTTAAACGGCCTCCATGGACATAGCCCTCTGTAAAATACCGTCAACTTGCATGCGGTTTCACCGCAAACAATACAACACTATACAGTGTTACAAAAAAAACATTTCTATGGTTGGAATAACTTTTAAAGTTTTCAAGAGGCCGATAATTTTATATCTAAATTAAAGCTTAGGTTCTCCTTTCAGAAAAACACCATACTTTTGAATTTGGATAATTATTTCGTACCTTAAACGGCCTCCATGGACACATAGCCCTCTGTAAAATACGGTCAACTTGCATGCGGTTTCACCGGAAACAATACAACACTATACAGTGTTACAAAAAACCATTTCTATGGTTGGGAATAACTTTTAAAGTTTTCAAGGGAGGCCGATAATTTTATATCTAAATTAAAGCTTAGGTTCTCCCCTTTCAGAAAAACACCATACTTTTGAATTTGGATAATTATTTCGTACCTTAAACGGCTCCATGGACACTTAGCCCTCTGTAAAATACCGTCAACTTGCATGCGGTTTCACCGCAAACAATACAGCACTATACAGTGTTACAAAAAAAACATTTCTAGGGTTTGGGAATAACTTTTAAAGTTTTCAAGGGAGGCCGATAATTTTATATCTAAATTAAAGCTTAGGTTCTCCCCTTTCAGAAAAACACCATACTTTTGAATTTGGATAATTATTTCGTACCTTAAACGGCCTCCATGGACACTAGCCCTCTGTAAAATACCGTCAACTTGCATGCGGTTTCACCGCAAACAATACAGCACTATACAGTGTTACAAAAAAAACATTTCTATGGTTGGGAATAACTTTTAAAGTTTTCATGAGAGGCCGATAATTTTATATCTAAATTAAAGCTTAGGTTCTCACCTTTCAGAAAAACACCATACTTTTGAATTTGGATAATTATTTCGTACCTTAAACGGCCTCCATGGACACATAGCCCTCTGTAAAATACGGTCCAACTTGCATGCGGTTTCACCGCAAACAATACAACACTATACAGTGTTACAAAAAAACATTTCTATGGTTGGAATAACTTTAAAGTTTTCAAGGAGGCCGATAATTTTATATCTAAATTAAAGCTTAGGTTCTCCCCTTTCAGAAAAACACCATACTTTTGAATTTGGATAATTATTTCGTACCTTAAACGGCCTCCATGGACACATAGCCCTCTGTAAAATACGGTCAACTTGCATGCGGTTTCACCGCAAACAATACAGCCATACAGTT
>CM055828.1:29990066-30077727 GCA_029582265.1 Zoroaster sp. YZ-2022 | reverse complement strand
AAAGGAACAACCTCATCGCATGACAAGCTTTCTACAGCTGTAAGATTTACATATTTAAAGTCAGTGGTAGTATACGCATCCATGACGATTGTAAACACAAAAACACTACAATGAGACATAAGGCACAATGAAAACACAGATATACAAGTTAAATTTGGACATGAAAAGAGGCAATGTGATTGAAATGAATGCACCAAGAGAATCACAAGAAATTGTTATTAATTTACATCTAGGCCTAAATGTCCAAACTGTCCACGAAGACGATTAGTTCATGTAGACGACGGTTTAGGCAGACGTTGTGTGCCTTTTTTCCATCAATGAAGAGATCGCTGTTTCGGAATACGACCTTGTGCCCTGAGTCATATGTGCCTTCTTCATGATGTCTCTCATAGAGTAGAGTTTCTGGGAGTTCGTGCCACTTAAAAAAAAAAGGTAGTTGATGATGACGTCATGAATAGATGTTGGTTTGCTTGGTTTTTGGTTTGCTTGATGAGGTTGGTTGGGGTAGGGGTTTGAGGTTTGGTTAGGTTTTAAAAAGGTTACAAAAAAATTCAAAAAAAGATATTGTTTAAAAAAAACTTTAAAAAAACCGAAATGATATTATGTTTTTTATAGTAAAAGATGGCGACGACAAAGACATTACCGAAAAGCAATTATTCCATGAATGGCTTTTAGTGTTAAAACAGACGCCGCGTTGTATTCCTAGCGTGTGTGGTGGGGGTATATTGTTCGTCATTATCTGTGTATGTGTTCGAGACGGAAGAAGTATACCAGTTCCATGTCGAAGATGTAAGAATGGTACAAAACCAAGATAAATTTATGTTCAAATGTGGTAATGCATTAAAAATAAATTATTTAAAAGCGCGTTGAGGGGAGAGCTAAAGAAAATATAATTTAGTGATGAAAGAGTTGGTAACAAAACAAGGCGTTTATAGTGTTAAAATAACTTTTGAATTTATAGTGTAAAAAAAAATTAAAATTCTGAATTATACGGGGAGGTTCTTATAATTACCCGCTCCGTTAATATTCGCGAAGCGGTTTTTCATCGTATGATTTTTCTATAGTAAAGTTATTTTTAAGTTTTTCTACAGATTTTTTTCTTTATCTTTGTCGATAAGGGGTTTAACGTCTTTTTTCGTTGACGAAATTTTTTAGGGGTAAATTTCGTTCTGATGTTTTCTTTCATTTTGAGTATTTATTTTGCTCTTCATTGGATTAAATGAAATTTTTCTGGCATATAACCCCATCTTCGATCGCTTTCGAAACGTGACTGTTGATGGTGTTGACATTACTCGGCTAAAACTCTAATCTTGTTATGTTTTTTAGCTTTTTTCTCGAGTTTATATTTCATGTATTCGATTGCAAAAGCCATACCGCCCAGCCCTAAGGCTAGTCCTTCTAAAAAGAATCCGATGGGTGCAGCTACGACGCTGGCGATACTGGCGATTCCGACGGCTCCCGCTCCTATACAGACCAATTCCGCCATCGTTTATACGATGGAACAAGTTTTGATGATTTTATTATATTTTTTATATATGGCTTCATGCCGTTTCACTTTCTTTAAAATTTCTTTTTTGAATGTCGTTCATTTTTTTGTAAACGAATGCTGTTTACGTTTAACTCTTGAAGATTGTTAGAAGTATCTGTAGATGGTATAATTGGATAGATTTTTCGTTGTTTCTGTAGAGGCGCTCATTATTCTATTAATAATAAAAGATTATAATTTTATTTTTAAAACCAAGAGAAAACTATTTAAATATATTTTGAAACGAGTCTCCCTCCGAAAGAAGCTTTTTATAGATCGAAAAGCTTGTACGTGATAATGTTAACTCCAACGCCGTACAAGGCAGTACAGCCTATTTTCGCAATCGTTTCATGGTGTTATAAGTTTCGATGATTTCATTTAATTTTTATCTGTTTCTCACGCTCGTTTCTCTCTTCTAACATTTTTTTTGAATGTCGTCGTCTTTTTGTAAACGAAACGCGTTTACGTTTAACTCTTGAAGATTGTCGGAAGTATTCATAGACGGTGAGGTTTGATAAATTTCGTTGTTTCTGTAGGGATGTTCATTATTCTATTATTATAAAAGATTTAAAAAAGATTATAATTTTTTAAACTAACGGAAAACTATTAATTTTTATATCGTAACAGATTCCAGTTTCTTGACACCCAAAAAGGTCACGTACAAATATTTTCTGTTGTTGTCGCTGTTTTCTATTTTGAAGCAAATTCCACATTCTAAAAGCTTTGGTTGATTATCATTTAAAAAGTTTCTATCATTATCATATACGTCATACGCAAAACGTGATGTTTTCACGCGGATCAATTTCACGTTTTAAAACTTTGAATAATAATTTCACCATTACTTATTTTAGCATAGGCCTTCCAAGTCGAACAGTTTGTTATTGGCACATGGACATTAAACCCTCGGTAGACGCCGGCTATGCCATGTGATGTAAAATATATCTCTAATGTATACAATATTACTGTTTGTTGAATTTCATCTCCATCAATATAGCCAGTTTTTTCAAAGATGTGTGGATTGTTAGAGGCACCTATCACTAGATGAAATTTGCTTGTCTCACATGACTAGGACCGTAAATACTTTCCATATTTATATATAATATTTTAAATTAAATTGAGATTACTTACTTTTTATTTTTATATCGAAACAGATTTCCGTGCTTACAGCACCAAAAAGCTCTGCTCGTAATAAAGACTTTTTATATTGGGTTTTATAACAAATTTCCGTATTCTACATGTTGCGATTCGTCGTCGAAAAGAAAATTTATTATTACGAGCGGGAGAAGGAATAAGTTTTATATGGGGTTCAAAATTATCCGTTACCAAATGCGAATGAAGACTTTCGCCTTTTATAAATTTGAGAAAAATTGAACAGTACGTCGGTGATTTATCGAATGTGCGGCAGTTTAAAACGCGCTGTGCCATCCGGAGTTTAATGTCAAGTTCTTTTCAACAATTTATTAAAGTTATCGTTTGTTGAATTTCATTCGACCTCTAAAATCCATGACGTTGATAAATAACCGGACCGTAATTGTTCGATGTATCATTAGCAACGATGTTAATGATACCGGCTTCGACTAGGTCCGTAAATACTGCCATTTATATATAATAATCATTTAATTTGAAAGGTTAAAATAATCGGCATACCGTGATTATTTATGTCTCTACTATTGCAATCTTTAATTTGAAAACTCAATTCGTTAAACGTATCGGTCTTTAGATTTTTTCACAACGGATTAGAATATTCTATGAAGGCGCTTTCCTCCAACGATGTATCTTGTAAGGGAAAACGTTTAAAATAGTACAAGGGTTACCGTTGAACAAATTTTCGCTCGTAGAAATTTGATTGCAATGAATGTACATTATTTTAAAGGTTGCAAATCAATTTTTCCATGACAATCTCCCCATAGCTAAAATTCACTTTCAAAGCCGAGAAAATTAGCTAATCCCGGTGAAAATCTGATACTTTTGTTTTGCTCGATAATATTTAGCGAGGATTCTCCAGATTTTTCATCGATGGTGAACGTAAGCAAAGTGTGTTCTTTAAGACAATGTCGATAGCCCTTTTATATTATAAAGTCCGGTTCGACAAACCCGATTTCTGAATCTTTCTGCGTCAGTGTGACGATTTAAATATCTTTTCTTTTTTACGCACGTTATAGTAACCGACCCAAAGGTTGACGCTCTTTAACGAAATAGTGAGTTTATTGGTGCGATTATTGATCGTATTATTTAATTTAATCGATTTGCTAAAATTTCTAATTTCGATCGTGTGATACATTTTATATTTAAAAAATTATAATTTATATTTATCTTATTATAATAAAATGTCAATTCCGCAAGCATTTCGGAGCAATTTATCGAAGCGGTATCCGCAACGTGGGAATTTTACTCACGTTGAAATTTTTAACGCGAGAGATTTGACGAATATAAATATTTATGTCAACGAAAATGAGTTTTTTAACGTAGAACTCTATAATCCATTCGGAAAATACAAGTTACCTCACGTCGATAGTGACATGATCGTAAATCGATGGAAATACGATCCTATAAAGCCACTAAAATCAAATAAATTTTATAAATCGTGGTGCAGCACGACGGGTTGCGGCGTGAGTTATGCCGATTTATTTCATTTGAATATGATGATTCGTAGTTTTTTCTTCAAATTTCGCCGTTTATTATCAATTTAGACGATTTCTCAATGTAATGAGTTGTCCCGAAGCTTCGATCGCAATTTGGATCGCATT
Organism: Zoroaster sp. YZ-2022; assembly: GCA_029582265.1. Classification (NCBI taxonomy): domain Eukaryota; kingdom Metazoa; phylum Echinodermata; class Asteroidea; order Forcipulatida; family Zoroasteridae; genus Zoroaster; species Zoroaster sp. YZ-2022. The sequence continues at coordinate 30,073,455 of CM055828.1, read as the reverse complement.
TGAAAATAATATAGACATTGCCGCGTATAATGAAATATGTAGAAAATTTCACGCATCGTCAGTTTCAAATTGGAGACAACAAATAGATTTAAACTCGGGAGGTTTAGGCACGGCTTATAGTTGGAAAAATAGTGCGTGGACTGCAGTACCGGGTAAAACTATATTAACATTGCCAGTTTCTTTAACGGCGAGTATCATAAAAATGTGAATATTGCGAAATTTTAACAGAGACGACGAATATCAGAATCACGAAGATTTCTCTAATTTTACAAGAGATCCTACGGTTCACTTGGATTATAAGGACCACATAGATTATATGAATATCGGTTATATCGAGCAATCTCCTCAAACCGAACGAGGTTAAGCAAATTTATACCGAGTCTAAATTAGGCCCGCGGGTTTACGGATTTTCGGTACAGAACGAATCAACGATTCTATAAGAACGTACGTTTGGTCGATATTGGGTGCAAGCTCAAGCAAGAACTGGAATTCTTACACCGGGCACCGGTTTAGATGCAAAAAGAGAAGTTATAAATAATATCGATGCTTCGATCGAATCTGAAGTAGATTTACAACATTCGATCGATAGGTATGATAAAGCTCTCGATGATACCAAGCACTGCAATTAAACTTTATGCTCGGGAAAAATTACACTCATACCATCCGACATGAATTATCAAATAGCTTCAATAGAGGGATACAATAACCATCTTAAAATCGGAAAGTCTGATTTATCGCTCGGTTCGAATTTAGACACGTGAATTTAACACTTTCTTTCCACTGTTATCCGATACATCATCATCACCACCATCTAAAAGATGGCTCAACAACCAGTGAGCAACGATGATGATGATATAGTGATCAAAGCGATAAATTTACTAAAAGTCCACTTCGTTGTTAATCAATCATCTTTAACCACGATAGCGACTAAGACTAAACGCGCTTCTACAGCATCATTATCATCATCTTTTGTGACTCAAGATTACTCATCAAGAAGAAAAAAAGCATTAATTTTGGTTTCATGATTATTACTGGATTAGGCATTACGATTTACGAGCTAGATAGCGTCATGCTAGCGATGAGTTTGCATATTATGTTAAAATTAAACCCAGCCCCGGTTAAAAACATCCACACGTGTTCCGCCGCCCAACCGACCACCGTTGAAATTGTAGTAATGTTCATTTAATATTGATCCGAGGATATTGGGTAGAGAAGTCTGCGATTGACAATCCGATTCGCTAGATTTTTAAAGTTTTTTGTACCGTCTTTACACCTCCATCGCTTGGTTCCGGAGTTGGTTCTGGTGGTGCAGGCTCGTGTTGGGTACAACCGATTTTACAGCATTTCCAATTTTTTCGACGATGAAAGCGATAGTCATACTAACGGCCGTTAATACACTGAATACCGTTGCCACATCTTCTAAATATAGTTTTAATTTTTTCCCCAACGTTTTATCTCTTTCCCCTTATTTCTTCAGTTATTTTCCTCCGTTATTTCAACCAACATTTCTTTTATTTTTTGTTTAATATATCATTAACCTTGTCATCCATGATATTATAAGCCTCTATAGCCTGTGGTATTTCTCCACTATTTTGCTCTCGTTGTCGAAGTACTGAGCGCTTCTTCATCTCCTACATCATTGTCAGCGATTCTCCTAACTCCTCAGTTAATTCTTCGTCTAGTGCTAATAATTCACTTTTTAAACGAACCATTTCGCCTTTTCTCGTTACTAAAAGTTTAACGGTAGTTACAAAATCTCTCAATAGTAACTCTCAAGTGGTATAGTCTCATCTTCTGAAATAACTCTAATTAGTTCTTTATCATAATGTATTACTTGGTCTATTTTTCTTCGGCTGTACGTTCATCTGGTCTAGGATGGCAACCTTCGAGGTGTTTCTAATACGAAGAGGTGTTTTATCGATAATAACATTTGGTGTTAATGGTCTTTCTGTCGCCTCTATAGCATCGTTTGCCGCTTCTGGTAGCCGCGTTTGCCGCTTCTGTAGTCATGTTTAAAGCCTCTTCTGATAATTTTTTATTTTATAGTTTTCACACCCAACTGGTTTCTAATAAAAATCAGTAACGCCATGTCCGGCTTTATTAGCTTTATTTTTCTATTGTACCTAGTTTAGCAAAATCATTTGGTTTATTTTTTAATCGTTAACTTTACATCATCGAAATAAAACCATTTTTAAGACGATGAAAACGTTCGTATTCACAGGTAATTCTTTTAAGTCACAGCCCCTCTTTTATACTCGCCTTAATTTTTCAACCATTATATCCGTTATTTGCCCTTCTATATCTATTTCGAGGTGGGTTCATCTCTATCTCTTTCTAGTAATCTATTTAATCTTTGCTGTAATTCTTCTCTCTCTCTGTTTCTGTGTATTCATCTTTGTTGAGGAGAGGTCTCATAATCTTCTTCATCTTCTTCTTTCTTCTATCGCTGGATTGCAAATCATCCAGAAGCGGGATTTCCTTTTCCATTTTTTACAAGCACCATTTTTAATTTTTATCTCGCTTCAATAATTTAAAAGTCGCGTAGCCCGCTATCGTCATGCCTAAAACGATAATTTAAAAATTTCTCTCATTTTTGATCAAGCAGAACGTAATAATCTTCAGTTTAGGTTCCTCATCGTAAAAATCTTCCGGTAAATTGATTTGATATTTGGCCAACGGTAGACACCCGTTAAGCGCTTCGTCTACGTTGTTAAAAAGTCTTTCAGCATTCGTTTCTTTTGTGAGTCGTTCGTTTAAATAATTTAGATATTTTGTACGCTTTCTCGACCATTCGTCTCTATCTCTAGTATATTGTTCCATTGCTAAATTGTGCCTCTCTTTGTTCTTTTTTCAGTCTTTTTCACCCCGAACCTATCATCCAATCGAATAATTTATTTCCTCCACTAAAGCCACCGAGTTTAATACCTGCACCTCCTATCATCATTTTAACTAATTATTTTTTATAATTTATAATTTATTTTTAAAAATTTAAAAAATAAATAATGTTACGTAGTAAATATGAGTAAAGCGCACGGAGACAAGCCAAATCCATACAGAAAAATTAAGAAACCTTTTTGGTTTAAAAGGATTGCGTCAAAAGTCGTCATTATAAACAATCCGGAGCACAATCACCGAAAATCAACTGCTAACGGTTCGTTTCCAAATTTAGGAAAACGACGTTATTGTTCCCGGATACGGTTAGATTAGCTTTTAATATCGATCTCGAATTCGCGAGCGACGATACAAGAACGATCGTACATAATATAGGCAGAGCCATCGAAAAAAATATAACCATTAAAATGGAGGAAATGAAGTGTTTTCTTTAGACGATGCGGACGTGTTCAATTGTTTAAAAAGACGAGTGGTTGACGAAAGAGCACCGAGACAATCTAGCGTATCAAGGAATCGAACCCCCACTAACGTGAGTAAATTAAGAGTAAATGCCAGCGACGGCGATGTAACAAACATGGAGGAAAAGACAAAGCTGTAGTTGATTCTTTAAAAATAGATATCATTATTCCGCTCGATTTTGGTCTATTAACAGATCATCAACCGTTTTTCCAATCCGGGATCGGGGATCGGCTGACCTACGAACTCGAGTTTAATAAATTTTCAAAGTTATCAAAAGCTCTGACGAACACGCAATACGTCATAAGCGGAATTTCTTTAGAATACGAAGTCGTTAATATGCCGCATCTCGCGCAAACGATTAAAAATCAATATAGCAACAAGTTACCGATATTGTACGATAGAGTCTTTGACAGAACGTGACACCGTTAAATAAACGCGATACAACGTGGAATATAAATCTAAATACACCGGCAAAAAGCATGAAAGGAATATTGGTTTTATTCGAAGAGCCTGACGTAAAAGAAAACGTGGAAATTTTATAATCCAAAAATCAACAAAGTTTGATTACTATCGAAGGAGTTCCCAATCAACCATACGCGCAGGGGATGCGCAGGTATCAACACTGGGAAGAAATTCAAAAATATTTCGGAAATTCAAAAAGAACACGCCATGGGAGTAACTAAAGCTTTAAAATTTATCGTACGTCATCAAGCCGATTATTTAATAGATAGATACGGTTTGTTTTTTGACAAGGAGAAGCAGCGACGACAACAAAAATTCACGGAAGCGGAAGGCGAGTAGAAAAACTTATCCGAAGGGAATTACCCTTCAAATGGATAAAGAAGCGGAAACCGCGGGTGAATTATACTGCTACACTTTTATCATCATGGATGCGCAACTCAATATCGAAAACGGACGATTTCATTCTGTGGAATATTAACATGTTGGACTATTATTAAAACTATGTTACCGAAATATCCAAACGCCGCGTTAATTTGCGTGGACAGACCGGGATGGAAAAAAACAGAATTTGTTTTAAATCTATTACAAAAAGAATATCGAAAATATTTTGAATATATCATCATATTATGTCCGACCGTCGCGGAAAATCTCACTTATCAAAATAGGAAATGTATTTGGAACGACGAGCGAGTGCACGTCAATGATCTTAGCAATTTATCGTTAAACAAAGCGATATAAATTTTCCACAATGTCTTCAAAGGAGATGAGACGTTATTTATCATCGACGACTGCTCCGCGACTAAAGGATTAAAGTACGGTAAATACGACGAAAATAATAAATGTATGATCAGTTAGTTGGCTTTTAGCGGCAGACACGCCAAACACAGCTGTTGGATTCTTTTCTCAAAAAATATATAATGGCGTGTTGAAAGGTTTTAGAGAGCAACTAAAGGGTGTGTATATTTATTGTAAAGATAGAGACTCGTTCGAAAATTGTCTTCGAGAAAATGACGTCATATCGACAAAAGAGTTGAGAACACAAAATGCACGAAAAATTAAAAACGAGTCAAACATAGCAAGTTAATTTTAATAACGGATCAACCGACCGATTACGCGAAACTTGACTAGGTCAAAATACCAGTGTTACTTTGACTAGGTCGTACTAGTTACTTGATTAGGTCGTACCAGGTTACTTGGACTAGGTCGTAACAGGGTTGTTTGACTAGGTCGTACTAGGTGACTTTTGATTCGGTCGTACCAGGTGACTTGACCAGGTCGTACTAGGTAACTTGATTAGGTCGTACTAGTGACTTTGACTAGGTTACTCGTTAAAATTATATAGATAAAATATAACGTAATTTAAAATATATATATATATATATACTTGTTTAAATAATAATGAACGAGTCGCTAAAATTTAAATAACTTTTAACAAGTTCTGAAGCGAGTCTTGCTCCTCACGATTGTTTGTTAGTCGTCGTAGCTGGAGGAAACTCGAAGAAATATTTCGGAAAAGACTATATTATTAGCGAAATTGAAGGTTTAAATTTAGTAGATCGAGATAAATTATACGCGCGAGTGAAAAATATAGTATGTTGTGAACAATATTCGACTCCTATATGAGTTGGTAAGTTGTAGTAACTTAACGCTAGATGAGTTGGCAAGTTGTAGTAAGTTAATGCTAGATAACTTGACTAAGTCGTAGTAAGTTACTTATTAGGTTACTTGTAAAATTATAATAAAATAATATAGATAAATATGCTCGTCGAATGTTTAGTTGGATTTTGTAGTATTTACAAACTGTTTGATTCTCGGTGAGTTGTATTTTTGGTTCATAAATATTCACACGTTGAAAAAGAAATTATAAAAACCATTAACAACAACGAAACAAATGTTAAATAAAATAATGGAAGAAGTTGAGAAAATTTTTAACGAAGAGTCAGCAACTCCTGTTGAAAATATTATCGTTTCACCGTCTAGTCAACGCATTGATCGTTTGTTAGCTGTCGCGTAGCTGGAGGAAACCGAAGAAATATTTCGGTAAAGAGTATAGTATTAGCGAAATTTGAAGGTTTCTAAATTTAGTAGATCAAGATAAATTATACGTACGATAATGAAGCGAGATTAGGTCACGAGATGATATTCCTCGTTAGGCTCGTCAATTATAATTCTTTTACGCTAAAGCATTAGGTTTGGGGTTTAAACTTTGTCGATGTGATGGGATACGAGTTTACGATCGACAACGAAAATGAATTAATTACAGATTTAGAAAAAGACCCACTCATTTCTAGCGCTTCTTCTCACGGATTATGTGAAATATACCACAAGTACGGAATAATATTGTTAGCACCGACTTCGCAGCAACGCTAATTACGGCGAAACATTTAAAAAGAAAAATTTTGTGTAGATTATAAAGACGATGGAGCAGCACGAGATAAAGAAGCGAGCAGAGATAGAGAAGCAGACGTCGGTAGTAACGAAAAAACACTGACTAAAATAAAAATCCAAACAGAGTCGCAGCTGGTAAAAAGACCTGCGCGGAACTTAATAAAAGAAAACAAAATTCTAAAAAAAAGAAAGCGGTTGTTGAAGCAAATGTTACTATTAGCGTAACTGACGTAAAAAATGAATCTGCAGACAATGAAACAAACACGCTGTACATCGGAGTAGGAGTAATAGTTTTAGTAGGTTTTGTATATTATATTTACCCACCCTTACTCATCACCACCACTCCTACAGAAACTTTTGAGCAACCACTACCCATAAAAACACCGCTCACCACCGCCAAAAAGTTGATGTAATCAGAAAAAAGAAGTTAATGTTTTAAATGGAATAAAAATAAATAAAAATATTGTCTATACTACTAAAATATGTCTTCAACAACGATGATAGATACGAAAGGAATCGTCAATTCAGCTTATCACGGCGGTGTTATAGGAATTATAACTGTATATGTTATGCCATGATCAAGCAAAAGAAAAGTTAAAAAATAAATCCACACCGATTTAGGGGAAAAGCTAGATGTAAAAGACAGTCTAAATTAAACTCTCCTGCAACGGTTACTGGGTTGGCGCGCTTAAGCCGGCGACGCAAACGTGGCTAGTTAAACAAGGATTACCAAACAGTATTATGCCTATGAATTTACTTCCACTTCTTCCAATTATACCGATTGATTATATTTATAAAATAATAATAAATGGATAAACACACGAAAACAAAATTCGAAAACGCTTATTATAGTCCGAAAGGATACTGGAAGGGTGTTGGAGCGATTGAAAATTAGCTCAAGAAACTAAAGTTTCTAAAGTATAACTCGACAGTGGATAAAAAGCAAGCGCTGTGGCAAATTTATTTACCGTATCCTGCAAATATTCCAAGACCGACCAGCTCAAACTCAATTCTAGAAAAACCAAACGAGGTTCATCAAGCGGATTTATTGTTTCTTCCTCACGATACAGTCAATAAAAAAGTTTACAAGTACGCGTTAACAATCATGACGAAGCGGTAGGTACAAAAGAAGCTGAACCGTTAATCGACAAAACTGCCGCGCAAGTCGGTAACGCCTTTGAAAAAAATATAAACGTTCTTTGCTAACTTGGCCGAAAATTTAAAAGTCGATCCTGGTAAAGAATTTATGGCGAGCGTTAATGTTTTAATGAGTAAAACAACGTCAAGATACAGAGAGGTGAAGCCGGGAACCATAGAGCGCAAGGTATAGTAGAACGATTCAACAGAACTTTTAGCCGAAAGATTGTTTTCATCAATACGCGCAAGAAATAGCGACGAATGCGAGAAATAAAGAGTGGGTAAAAGATTACCGCTGGTCGTAAAAGCTTTAAATAATGAAGAAACCAGACTCATAAAATTAAAACCAAAAGATGCTATAAAATGAAACTCGTCGAGCAAAATCCAGCCTCTCCAGCTCAAAAATCTAATGAAAAAGAATCGCTTCAAACGCTCTAGGGTTAGATATTTATACGCCCCGGAGAAGCTGAAAATGATACGAGACGACGCGAGACCGATCCGATTTGGTCTATTAAAATTTATAACATTAAATCCTCTATGAAAGCCCAAAATCAACCCATCTTGTATTATTTAGAATCGGATTCCCGCTCGTAGTTTTGTTAGAGAAGAATTACAAATTGTTCTGCGAGATACCGAAATCCACCTAAAAAATTATAAGTTAAGTAATTGATGAAATCCTATAATGACCGTAAGCTAAAGTGTGTATTCCGTTTACTGATATATCTCTTTGTATCTAAAGGATTTAATAAGTTTTCTCTAACGCACATCGTGAATAAATGATGTTTCTCATGTCTGATAGAATACATAGAGTGGTAAAACGTTTTATTTTAAATAAACATTGTTTAAAGTGCTTGTGAAGAATTTTCTTTTCAAAACTTGTTTTTTTTATTTCTTCTTTATTCGATAAAAGTATCGAATACATTTTTGGTCTTAGGGCAACAAATTCTAAAATTGGAATTCCACAATTCTCGTCTTTAAATTTACCGATGATTTTTTTTATTCTCTTCGGAATATAAAAAATGATCTTTAGGATAATTACTAAAATCGTACAAATGCTTGTCTTCTTCCATGTCCTTATAAATGTCTTTTGTTTCGATCTCGAGCACTAAACTGTCTGTATCCGTGTAAAGTAAATTACACTTGTCGTTGTACTTGTTTTTTAAATGATTGTAATAAAAATCGTACATGTAAAGTTGAGCTAAATCCAATACAGCCATTCCGACGAATATGGGACGGTTGAGTAAAATATTTCCTTTATGCATATGAACAGCCGCTAGATTATCATCATCAAAAAATTTGATATCGGCGAATGTTGGTTTTGCGATTGCTTTACGTAAACGTTCATCGTCTTTTTCATCGTTTAATCTCATGAGATTCACGTTAACGTGATTTCGTATATTTTCCATCGTTTTTCCAAAGACTGAATTATTCATGAGTTTGTAGAAATCTTTGAGAAAATCTGACATTGCATTTTTTCTCAAATTCGTATTCAAATCGATGTACGGTTTCATCCACGGCGATTGATCAAATTTTATAACGCGATGAATTTTAGTCAATTTCATACCTTGATTTAAATAGAATTGCTAAACGCGATAATGAAGAACGTAATTTGCTTTATCGTTTAAAGTTGCAACAAATGTTTTTTACCTTTGGAGCGGGACTGTCACCCAATAGCTTCAGCTGATAATCAGACATCCATTCTTTTGAAATATTTAATAATTCTGGCGCGAGTGGAAAACTGTTGTGAGAAATCGTGTAATTCTTTAGGATATTCTAAATCCACTTCTAAAAAGTAGCCTTTGCTCGATTCTGCCGAGATTGATTTTATATCGAGTAAATTAATTTCTTCTTCGCTCAACCATTCAAATCCTCCGGTCGGAAGGTATTGACTCATCGCCCAACCGTATAAATTATTTGCATCTAAATAAATAATGTAAGTCGGGTTTCGATGGATCATAACCGGGTAAATAGGGATTGTTTGATCTCGCGAATCTCTTGTTCCTACACACGATACACCCCTCTAATGCCTTTTTCTATTAAAAATGCGTCGCGATCCTTCAATAATTCTAAAATTGTTTTTGTTGTTTAAACAAAGCGTCCCAAAAACCCAAGCCGGGGCCTGTATAATAATGAGCAGGATTCAAACCGTACTCTTTTAAGCAAATTGGTGAAAATTTCAAACACATCAGCCAATAACAAGTATCCGTACGCACGTACAAATCGTGATAATCGTTTCAAATTTTACATTCGAATTTAGACCAAACGTTCTTGGGTGCCTGTATTGTTCATCCGTAATGTGTTCCATGTTTAAATGACTATAAAAAGCTTCTTTCGGGAGGAGGAAGACTCGTTTCTTCAAAACGTTTCATACTATCCATATACTCGTAGGGATAAACACCTTTCTTTAGAAGTAGCTTTAATTTTTCTAAATTTGTTTCAAACTTTTTAGTAATGTGAAAATAATCTTCATCGGTCGATTTAACGAGCTTATCGAGCGGAGCTTGTAAAAATTGAGCGCTGTCTAAAAATCGCAGTTTTCCGATTGAACAAGATTTATAAGTTTCCATGTCGTTTGGAATACATTTCAATCTTCCTTTGACTCGACTCGCGGCTTGCATGATGAAATGAGAATCGTATCCTCGTAGATTATGAAAAAACACCGGAATATCCGGTAATTTTTTAGGATCAATTCTCAGTTGCAAGTTACAATCATTATGTGCCGCGCCTCTATATTTTACAGTCACGTGACAATGATCGCGTACTTTCTTGTCATCTTTTCTAAAGAATCTTTTTTCGCAAATCCAACACTTTTTAGCTTTTCTATAATTTTTTATCCTCTTGTGTCATAATAATAGCTTGAGGGTTTTCTAATAATTTAATGATCTTATATTTTTCCTTGATCACCGCATCTAAATAGTGTTTAATGACATCTTCTCCCCTGTATATATCGGATGAAATTTCTTCACCATCGCTTCGAACGACTACGTACGAATAACCGCAAGCGATGTGTTCATCTTTGTTTTCAGTATTGGTCGTACTCACGTCGTTAGTCTTTGGAAGGATCGCTTCAAAATCCGAGTAAATAACGTAAGGAGCTTTTTCATCATGTTTTTTAATGTTTTTAAATTCTTTCGTGTCGTTCTTACCCTTGGTGGCATAATGAATATTTGTGATGGTTTCTCACCGCCGCCCGCCTTGCAAACCCACCCTTATGTTTATTTAACAACTTTTTAGTTGAATAACCGTGTAAACATCTCCTGCAAAAGTGTGTTTCACATTTATGTTTGTTTTGACTAGATAAAAACGATTTAAATTCTTAATCCAAACGGAGTGTGATTTATCTTCCTTTAAATAATAATAAATCAATTTCCTTTATAGTTTTATCATCACTAGGTTGCTCGCTCATATGAAGAATTTCAAGTATTTTTGATTCTGAAACGTATCCTAAAGCATTTATTGGATAAATTGTTTTGTTTCTCTATCAGTTGGAAAATCAATACCGTCAAAATTTAAACCATAATCTTTAAGATTTTTAAAATATTTAACATATTTAGATGTTCTATTCGGGGTTTTTTCTTCAGGAAAAATACAGGATAGAATCGACCAGATGATACATTTGGAATCCTTTTTGTTTTTAACGTTGATGCATGCTTTTTTGTTTTTTAAGAATGGGTCCAACTCTATATGAGACCCACCTAGAAAAGGTTGATAACTTACTATTTTAATATCCGCTGTCTTAATACGATCTATGATCCATCCAGAACCTTTCTCCGTATAATTTTCTATTTTATCTTTTATTATATCATAAGCGAGTATTAATTTATCTTCAATCTCACTCGGATGGTTTATCATTAAATATTCGTGATTAAAAGGAAATTTTCCTTTATCGATCGTACCATCATTTTTAGGCTTATAAAACTCAACTGATAAATTTAGTATAAACTTTATACTTTAAAATTTTTGCAAGCCTAAAAGTAACTCTTCTTTAATTTTTAATTTTATAGCATTCAAAAATACAATTTCGTCTCCCTCCGTGCTGTGGCACGGTTATTCTATTGATGATGTATTTGCTCCTTCTAATGTTCCTTCCATTCTTGGTGAATCCAGATTTAAAAAAAACAAATCTCAACTCTTCTTCTTCTCCGTACGCTCTTTTAATCGCGTTAATGTAGTCTTTTTAAAGTGCTTTTCTTCTTCCACCCCCGTGCGGTGGTAAAACAATATTATTTCTTCTTATATACTCTCTAAGTTGAGCTAATTTAAATTTATACAACGGTAATACTTTAAATTTTCTTTTTCTGTATCGTTTTACCGCATTATACCAAGACCGTTTATTTATTTTATTTGTTCTATCATCCCGCAATAAATTTAGTCTTTTATTTCCACCAAATTTTTTTAATTCCGCTAATGTCCACTTCGATAAATACTTTGTCGTCGCCATCTTTTACTATAAAAACACATAATATCATTTCGTTGTTGTTTATTTTTAATTTTTAAAACAATATCTTTTTTTGGAAAATTGTTTTGTAACCTTTTTTAAAACCCTAACCAAACCGCAAACCCACCCAAACCCCCTACCCCAACCCAACCTCATCAACCAAACCAAAAACCCAACCAAACCAACATCTATTCATGACGTCATCATCAACCTGATGACGTCATCATCAACCTACCTTTTTTTTAAAGTGGCACACACTCCCCAGAAAACCATCTACTCATAGATCTCTTTTTCGCAAGATCGGCGGCTGGCAAATCTTGCAATGCAAACACACCAGTATTGCTTAGAGAAGATTTGGCATTTTTCAAAATCGCAAGACGTTCAGGTCGGTATAGAAATTTGACCAGAATATGGCGAGGTTTCAGCGACATCTCAGAGGCTAGTATATATCCATCAATGTTCTCACATTTTCCTGAAATCATACTTTATGAAACGTTGTCATGGTATCTATAAACAAGCTCCAAAATGTTCCTACCCCAGGTTCACTCATTTTAGAAAATTAAATTTACAAATGATTCTTGATAGACAACAGTTGAGTGCATCGAAATATCAAACATAAAAGTATCAGTTCATTGTCCTATAGCCATCCAATGAATAAGTGTGATATAGTGTGACAATTTGTAAAACGAACAAATTTAAAACGAACAATACAATATTTACTCATTAGAGACAATATATTATAAGAGTATGTTTAACTTTATGATTGAAGATATACATTAAACAACGGATCCGTGAAAAATGTAGCTCGTTACTTTGTTTCGTTAAAGACAAACAAGTGAAAATGCATTTAAATATTTCGATCGGCACGAAACATGAACTTTGTACTCCTAATTTTGTTTTGTCGTCAGATGTAAATTAAGTACAAAATAATGTATGGCAGGTTTCTTTTTGATTGACAAGTAAGTGCGCTTTTGTAGACTATCAAATATTCTGGGTCAAAGTATATTAGTATACTAATATTGCTGTTGTCCAGACATCTATGATGAAGTATAGAGTTTAAAACATTGTATTGAAACACATAACAAGAATTATCCTGCCTGAGGTTCACATATTTTAAGAAATTTAAAATAACAAAATATTGATAGACAACACTTGAATGCATCGATATAAATAAAATGAGTTGGGTGGAATACCAGCCTCCATTAACAAGTGTTATAGTATTGTACATGTTAATTATTTGTTTGAATTTGTTTCTCCAAATGTTCTCATTACACATAACCATTTAAATAAGTATAATTTTTGGTCAAAATCAGATACATTAAAGGGACACTATCGTTACGATCAACAGGGCATGGAATCGGGGTGCTAGTTTTAGATGAATCATTGTCTGAAAATAATATCAGTACCTCACATGATAAGTTTGTGACAAGGTATTACTGATCGGTCAAAACGGATGAACAATGTTTCCGCCTGCAGCTCATTATATCGCCTATACACACTAATGGTTCAAATCTGCACCCATATCGTTGATACAATAGCAGCACCCCTGTGGGTGCATACTTGGCACCTCCTGGATGTGTGCCTCCCCTACGGGTGCAGATTTACACCCTCAAGGAGCAATATGCACCCATAGAGGACAGGCACATCCAGGGGATGCCAAGTCTTCACCCACAGGGGTGCTGCTATTGTATCAACGATATGCACCCCTATGGGTGCATATTTGAACTATTTCTTAGTGTGTAGGGTTAAAGCAGATATAGGCCTACGTCGGTATATATCCACCAATGTTCTCAGATTTTTTTCATGAAACGTTGTCATGGTATCATGATTGAAATTTTTTGTTGTTGAAATTTTAATAAGTACGCTTTTGTAAGATGAGGAAATGAAGTAGGGTTAAACATTGTATTAAAACACATAACAACAATGCCCGACTGCCCGAGGTTCTCATATTTTAGAAATCTTAAATAACGAATGAATCTCGATAGACAACACTTGAGTGCATCGATATAAAAACTGGTTTGGTGGAATGCTACTCTTCATTTACAAGTGTTATATTATGGGACAAGTTTTGTTGTGTTTTCAGAAATATTCTCATTACATATAACCATTCATTTGTTTGCAATGAGACATAACTTCAATCAGGAGAAATCGGTGGCTCGATGCTGCGTGATTGAAATTCATAACATGAATACTGACAATATTCTGAGATTTTGTAGACCATCAAATGATTTTGGAGCAATTTCACTGATTTTGTTGTTGTGCAGCCATCTAGGATGGGAAAACAAAATTGGGTTAAAACAAAGAACATCCTACTTCCAGAATGTCATCATCCTGAGATAAATTATGTCAGGATGTCGTCAGCTTACATTGATGATGTTGTCATCCTGAGATAAATTATCTCTGGATCTCAACAAAGTTGGATGCCACTTCCAGAGCTCCGTATGATTGAACATCATGGCTAATACTTACAATTTTCTGAGATTTTGTATCAGTTCGTTGTCCTATAGCCTTACAATGAATAAGTGTTATATAGTGTGACAATTTGTAAAATAAGTTTAAAACAAACAATACAAATATCCTCGTTAGAGACATTTTATTATGTTTAACTTTATGATTAAAGATATACGTTAAACAACAGATCCGTGAAAATTTTTGCTTACTGCTTTGTTTCGTTATGGAGCACAAAGTGAAAATGCATTCAAATATTTCAATCAGCAAACATAAGCACTTCAGCTAATTTGTTTGCAGTGATACGTAACTTCAGTCAAGAGAAATCGGTGGCTCGATGCTGTGTGGTTGAAATTCATGACATGAATACTTACAAAATTCTGAGATTTTGTAGACCATCAAATGATTTTGGAGCAATTTCACTTATTTTGTTGTTTTCCAGCGATCTAAGATGGGAAAACAAAGTAGGGTTAAAACAAAGCTCATTAACTTCCGTTAATATGGTTATTTTCGCCGATGTTCTTAGATTTTCCTAAAAGCATACTTGGTGAAATATTAGTGATTAGTCAAAAACTATGAAAAATATTTCCGCCTGCAGCTCATTAGGCCTATATATAGAAAATAAAGTCACGAAGTAGAGTTAAAAACATCGTGTTAAAGCAGATATAGGCCTACATCGGTATATATCCATCAATGTTCTAAGACTTTCTTGAAATCATACCGGTACTTCATGAAACGTTGTCATGGGATCGAAAAGTTGAAAATTTTTCCTGCCTGAGGTTTCACGTATTTTAGAAAAATAAAATTACAAATGAATCTCGATAGACAACAGTTGAGTGCATCGAAATATAAAACATAAAAGTATCAGTTCGTTGTCCTATAGTATGTTTAACTTTATGATTGAAGATATACATTAAACAACAGATCCGTGAAAAAATGTTGCTCATTACTTTGTTTCGTTAAAGAGAAAAAAGTGAAAATGCGTTGAAATATTTCGATTGGCAAACATGAACTATAAGCACTTCATCTAATGTTTTTTGCAGTGATACGTAACTTCAGTCAAGATAAATCGGTGGCTCGATGCTGTGTGATTAAAATTCATGACTACTTTAATACAATTCGTTGAGATTTTGTAGACCATCAAATGTTCCTGGAGCAATTGCACTGATTTTTTTATTGTACAGCCATCTGTAAGATGGTAAAACAAAATAGGTTAAAACAAAAATCATTAAATCCCATTAATATGGTTATGTTGACCAATGTTCTTAGAATTTCCTGAAAGGTTAGATATTAGTGATCAAACAAAAACTATGAAAAATATTTCCGCCTGCAGCTCATTAGGCCTATATAGAAAATACAATCACCTATATAGGGTTAAAACATCGTGCGTGATTGAAATTCATGATATGAATACTTACAATGTGTTGAGATTTTGTAAACCATCAAATGTTCCTAGAGGAATTTCACTGATTTTGTTATTGTACAGTGATCTGTAAGATGGTAAAACAAAATAGGGTTAAAACAAAGATCATTAAATCCCGTTATTTGCACCAATCTTCTTAGATTTTACTGAAAGCGTACTTCGTGAATTATTAGTGATCGCACAAAACATATTCCTGGAGCAATTTTACTTATTTTGTTGTTTTTCAGCGATCTAAGATGGGAAAACAAAGTAGGGTTAAAACAAAGATCATTAAACTTCCGTTAATATGGTTATTTTCGCCGATGTTCTTAGATTTTCCTAAAAACATACTTGGTGAAATATTAGTGATCGGTCAAAAACTATGAAAAATATTTCCGCCTGCAGCTCATTTGTCCTATATAGAAAGTAAAGTCACGAAGTATAGTTAAAAACACCGTGTTAAGATATGTTCTCAGACTTTCCTGAAATCATACTTCATGAAACGTTGTCACGGGATCGAACAAGTTGAACAATTTTCCTGCCTGAGGTTTCACGTATTTTAGAAAAATAAAATTACAAATGTATCTCGATAGACAACAGTTGAGTGCATCGAAATATAAAACATAAAAGTATCAGTTCGTTGTCCTAGTATGTTTAATTTTATGATTGAAGATATACATTAAACAACAGATCAGATACTTTGTTTCGTTAAAGAGAAAAAAGTGAAAATGCGTTGAAATATTTCGATCGGCAAACATGAACTAGGGCCTAAGCAGTTTAAGCACTCATCTAATTTGTTTGCAGTGACACGTATAACTTCAGTCAAGAGAAATCGGTGGCTCAATGGTGTGTGATTAAAATTCATGACATGAATACTTACAAAATGTTGAGATTTTGTATACCAGCAAATGTTCCTGGAGCAATTTCACTGATTTTGTTGTTTTCCAGCGATCTAAGATGGGAAAACAAAGTAGGGTTAAAACAAAGATCATTAACTTCCGTTAATATGGTTATTTTCGCCGATGTTCTTGGATTTTCCTAAAAGCATACTTGGTGCAATATTAGTGATCGGCCAAAAACTATGAAAAATATTTCTGCCTGCAGCTCATTAGGCCTGTACAGAAAATAATATCGCCTATAGAGTTAAAACAGATATAAGCCTACGTCGGTATATATCCACCAATGTTCTCAGATTTTCCTTTATGAAACGTTGTCATGGTATCATGATTGAATTTTTTTTTTTAAATTAAGTAAGTACGCTTTTGTAAGATGAGGAAATGAAGTAGGGTTAAAACATTGTATTAAAACGCATAACAACAATGCCCGACTGCCCGAGGTTCACATATTTTAGAAATCTTAAATAATGAATGAATCTCGATAGACAACACTTGGTCAAATGCTACTCTTCATTTACAAGTGTTAAAGAATGGGACAAGTTTTTTGTGTTTTCCCAAATATTCTCATTACATATAACCTTTCATTTGTTTGCAATGAGACATAACTTCAATCAAGAGAAATCGGTGGCTCGATGCTGCGTGATTGAAATTCATAACATGAATACTTACAAGATTCTGAGATTTTGTAGACCAATTCAATTCAATTCAATTCAATTCATTTTATTCATCATGTGACACACATGAAATTTGTTATCCTTTGTACAGCAGTAAACATTTCTTTAAAATATCAATAGAATACACACATTGCACAATAATAATAAAAACAGAAAACAAAAATGTTTTCTAAATTTACAAAACTTAATAAAAAGATTTTATCACCCCGACTAAACTAAATGGAATAGGCAAATGATACAAATTTCAGAAGCCAGATAGACAAAGTATACAGAAATACGGAAACAATGATGAATGGTAAATGGCGAAGGAAAAACAAAAGTACAATAAAAAACAACCCCATGCGCTACATGCCACCCCCCCCCCCCGAAGGAAAACAAAAGTACAATAAAAACAACACATTAGCTACATGCCCCCCCCCCCCCCCCCATCAAACAGACCTAGATGCACTAGGCAACCAAAAGCCAAGTGGCAACAGGGCACACAAACCATTATCTACTAAATTTACAGTTAAAATTGTATATGGTATTAGGTAAAAAAGAATTTTTAAACCTGTTTGTTTTAAGGTTTAATTGACGAATTCTACCCGATTTATTTATAGCAATCAGCGGGTTAAGAGGATGTGTATTGTCAGACAAAATACAATTGAACTTATTCATGAGACTAGTTTGAACCAACTTATGAAGACCTTCGGTATCGTCACCTATGATCATTTACCATCAAATGATTTTGGAGCAATTTCACTGATTTTGTTGTTGGGCAGCCATCTAGGATGGGAAAACCGTAAATTGGGTTAAAACAGAGAACATCCTACTTCCAGAATGTCATCATCCTGAGATAAATTATGTCAGGATGTCGTCAGCTTACATTGATGATGTTGTCATCCTGAGATAAATTATCTCTGGATCTCAACAAAGTTGGATGCCACTTCCAGAGCTCCGTATGATTGAACATCACGGCTAATACATACAATTTTCTGAGATTTTGTATCAGTTCGTTGTCCTATAGCCTTACAATGAATAAGTGTTATATAGCGTGACAATTTGTAAAATAAGTTTAAAACGAACAATACAAATATCCTCGTTAGAGACATTTTATTATGTTTATCTTTATCATTGAAGATATACGTTAAACAACAGATCCGTGAAAAATGTAGCTCATTACTTTGTTTCGTTAAAGAGAACAAAAGTGAAAATTTATTCAAATATTTCGATTGGCAAACATGAACTAAGCACTTCATCTAATTTGTTTGCAGTGATACGAAACTTCAGTCAAGAGAAATCGGTGGCTCCATGCTGTGTGATTGAAATTCATGACATGAATACTTACAAAGTGCTGAGATTTTGTAGACCATCAAATGTTCCTGGAGGAATTTCACTGATGTTGTTATTGGACAATGATCTGTAAGATGGTAAAACAAAATAGGGTTAAAACAAAGATCATTAAATCCCGTTATTTTCGCCGATGTTCTTAGATTTTCCTAAAAGCATACTTGGTGAAATATTACTGATCAGTCAAAAACTATGAAAAATATTTCCGCCTGCAGCTCATTAGGCCTATATATATAGAAAATAAAGTCACGAAGTAGAGTTAAAAACATCGTGTTAAAGCAGATATAGGCCTACATCGGTATATATCCATCAATGTTCTAAGACTTTCTTGAAATCATACCGGTACTTCATGAAACGTTGTCATGGGATCGAAAAGTTTAACAATTTTCCTGCCTGAGGTTTCACGTATTTTAGAAAAATAAAATTACAAATGAATCTCGATAGACAACAGTTGAGTGCATCGAAATATAAAACATAAAAGTATCAGTTCGTTGTCCTAGTATGTTTAACTTTATGATTGAAGATATGTACATTAAACAACAGATCCGTGAAAAAATGTTGCTCATTACTTTGTTTCGTTAAAGAGAAAAACGTGAAAATGCGTTGAAATATTTCGAATGGCAAACATGAACTATAAGCACTTCATCTAATGTTTTTTGCAGTGATACGTAACTTCAGTCAAGATAAATCGGTGGCTCGATGCAGTGTGATTAAAATTCATGACTACTTTAATACAATTCGTTGAGATTTTGTAGACCATCAAATGTTCCTGGAGCAATTGCACTGATTTTGTTATTGTACAACCATCTGTAAGATGGTAAAACAAAATAGGGTTAAAACAAAAATCATTAAATCCCATTAATATGGTTATTTTGACCAATGTTCTTATAATTTCCTGAAAGGTGAGATATTAGTGATCAAACAAAAACTATGAAAAATATTTCCGCCTGCAGCTCATTAGGCCTATATAGAAAATAAAATCACCTATAGGGTTAAAACATCGTGCGTGATTGAAATTCATGATATGAATACTTACAATGTGTTGAGATTTTGTAGACCATCAAATGTTCCTCGAGGAATTTCACTGATTTTGTTATTGTACAGCGATCTGTAAGATGGTAAAACAAAATAGGGTTAAAATAAAGATAATTAAATCCCGTTATTTGCACCAATCTTCTTAGATTTTACTGAAAGCGTACTTCGTGAATTATTAGTGATCGCACAAAAATATTCCTGGAGCAATTTCACTTATTTTGTTGTTTTTCAGCGATCTAAGATGGGAAAACAAAGTAGGGTTAAAACAAAGATCATTAAATCCCGTTATTTTCGCCGATGTTCTTAGATTTTCCTATACTTGGTGAAATATTAGTGATCAGTCAAAAACTATGAAAATATTTCCGCCTGCAGCTCATTAGGCCTATATATAGAAAATAAAGTCACGAAGTAGAGTTAAAAACATCGTGTTAAAGCAGATATAGGCCTACATCGGTATATATCCATCAATGTTCTAAAACTTTCTTGAAATCATACTTCATGAAACGTTGTCATGGCATCGAAAAGTTGAACAATTTTCCTGCCTGAGGTTTCACGTATTTTAGAAAAATAAAATTACAAATGAATCTCGATAGACAACAGTTGAGTGCATCGAAATATAAAACATAAAAGTATCAGTTCATTGTCCTATAGTATGTTTAACTTTATGATTGAAGATATACATTAAACAACAGATCCGTGAAAAAATGTTGCTCATTACTTTGTTTCGTTAAAGAGAAAAAAAGTGAAAATGCGTTGAAATATTTCGATTGGCAAACATGAACTAGGGCCTAAGCAGTTTAAGCACTCATCTAATTTGTTTGCAGTGATACGTATAACTTCAGTCAAGATAAATCGGTGGCTCGATGGTGTGTGATTAATAAATTCATGACATGAATACTTACAAAATGTTGAGATTTTGTATACCAGCAAATGTTCCTGGAGCAATTTCACTGATTTTGTTGTTTTCCAGCGATCTAAGATGGGAAAACAAAGTAGGGTTAAAACAAAGATCATTAACTTCCGTTAATATGGTTATTTTCGCCGATGTTCTTAGATTTTCATAAAAGCATATACTTGGTGAAATATTAGTGATCGGTCACAAACTATGAAAAATATTACCGCCTGCAGCTCATTAGGCCTGTATAGAAAATAATATCGCATATAGCGTTAAAACATATATAGGCCTACGTCGGTATATATCCATCAATGTTCTCAGATTTTCCTTTATGAAACGTTGTCATGGTATCATGATTGAATTTTTTTTAATTTTTTAAATTGAAGTAAGTACGCTTTTGTAAAATGAGGAAATGAAGTAGGGTTAAAACATTGTATTAAAACGCATAACAACAATGCCCGACTGCCCGAGGTTCACATATTTTAAAAATCTTAAATAACGAATGAATCTCGATAGACAACACTTGGTCGAATGCTACTCTTCATTTACAAGTGTTAAAGAATGGGACAATTTTTTTTGGTGTTCTCCCAAATATTCTCATTACATATAACCTTTCATTTGTTTGTAATGAGACGTAACTTCAACCAAGAGAAATCGGTGGTTCGATGCTGCTTGATTGAAATTCATAAATCACACAGCATCGAGCCACCGATTTATCGATTTTGACCAATCTTCTTAGAATTTCCGGAAAGGTGAGATATTAGTGATCAAACAAAAACTATGAAAAATATTTCCGCCTGCAGCTCATTAGGCCTATATAGAAAATAAAATCACCTATAGGGTAAAAACACCGTGTTAAAGCAGATATATGCCTACATTGGTATATATCCATCACCATTTCCTGAAATCATACTTCATGAAACGTTGTCATGGGATCGAACAAGTTGAACAATATTCCTGCCTGAGGTTTCACGTATTTTAGAAAAATAAATTTACAAATGAATCTCGACAGACAACAGTTGAGTGCATCAAAATATAAAACAAGTATCAGTTCTTTATAGTTTGATGAAATTCTTGCGTCGGGTGATAAACAATTGATTTAATTTTGCCCTACACCGACGTGTGTATAGCACTGTATACTCAGTGCTTTCTGAGTGTCTGTGGAAAAAAAACTTCACAGGCGACTTGGACGGGATTCGAACTCACGGCCTCCTGCTTATTAGTGCAGATGTCGTATCCTCTCGATCACCGAGCTAGCTTGTCCGATGTCGATTGGCTGGCTAGAATATCGTGGCACCCGCTGCTATACATGTATAGGATTCTATATAGGTCTAAGGAATGACAGCAAGTTGCCCTAAGGAATGACAGCAAGTTGCCCTAAGGAATGACGGCAAGTTGCCCTAAGGAATGACAGCAAGTTGCCCTAAGGAATGACAGCAAGTTGCCCTAAGGAATGACAGCAAGTTGCCCTCAGGAATGACAGCAAGTTTCTAGGAATGATACAAAAGACACAAACAGGCCTCTTCAAACGTAATGTAGACTTTTATGCTCTGAAATTGTTATATGAGCTAATTAAATGAATAATAAACAAAGTCAGAATGGATGGCCCTTTAAAATTCAAGATGGCGGCCTTGGCTCTCCATACTAACAAAACATAGGCCTAAGTAATATTATTTTGAGGTTCAAAACCCGAAATATAGCATTATGTAAAATACGGTGACAATGTTTTAGTTGGTTGGAACAAAAGGTCGAATAATTGGGGAAAGTGGCGACCAAATTATTCAGCATATCAAGATTTTAAACGTTTGATCATAAAATCAATATTGGCACGAAAAACTGGAATGCAGCCTAGACTTCTATCTTTAAGACCCGCATTTATGTCTAACACCAGTTGTTTGATTTCAATTGTACATTATATAAATGTACAACAAACCCATTAGTTACTCTCAATTGTCAAACGACTCTTATTAATTGCAGTGGTGGATTGGGGGAAGGGGCATGTCCCCACATCGCCATGCATGTAAATTAACTATATTTTGGGGTGCCCACTTTTGGCAGTGTGCCCTAGGCCCCTTATTTGCCTTGTGTCTCTCTGTTTCCAGACCCTGGATCCACGCCTAGTTAATAAGACAACCAAAATGTTGTACTTTCATCGGTAGGTGCCTTTATCTTCGCATATTTGAAAGGAAAAACACTATTCGGATATTCGGTTCATCTATCGAATAACCGAATGTGTGGTTATTTGGCACATGCCTATGAGCAATACCAGGAAGTTGAATACAACAGAAATGATAATACGTTCCCATCTTAAAATTAAAGAAGAGCGAACATAACACTTACAATATTTGTAAGAACGAAAAGTCTTTAAAAAGACCAGTTGGTAGAATGTAGATATTTCCACCCGATAACACACTGCAGATATTAAAAAGGTGTCATTATAGAAAGAAAAGGCGCTTTATTACACATTTTGTCAAATAACGACATTTACTATAGGTTTTCCCGGTCAAGTTCCTCAATTTAGCAGCCAATTTCAACGCAGCGTCAATCAATTTCGGGTGAAACCGATTGCTGCTCAAAATCATCATTCAATTTGCTTAAACGGTCATTCAATTTCATTTCACGTGTCATGCAATTAACAAAAATGCGCATCCAATTTAAAAATACTCTCCAACAACATTCAATTTCGCCTAAGCTTCCCGTGGCGTACATTCAGTCATTCAAATTCGTTATTGGGCAAGCATTTGTGACATTTGTGCAATGAAATTCACACTGTTAAACTTGTTTTCCATGCATGTTTCAATTTCATAGTAGCAATTGGTTCACTTTTTGTAAGAGCCTGCCACTTTATTAAAGGATAAAGTTCCATTTTTACAATTCACTACGTTGACAGATAAAGATAACGAAACGGCAGCCCGTGGTCAATTATCTGATGTAGTCCGAGCACGCTTGATTGAGGCGTTCGAGGAATGTCCCCAAAATACATAAATTGAGAAATGTGTAAGTGGAAACAAATGATAAAAAAACAAAGTAAAAATTTAAACAATAATGTAGAAACATTAACGAAAATGTTAATGAGAAAAACACATGAGTGAAATTGATTGCCTGTAAATGAAATTGAAAATGAAACTCAAGTGCAAATCCTCATTCAAGACAATCTGGCGAAATTGAATGACGGATGTAAACCACTAAAATGAATGACGCAAATCCGAGATTTAATGTCTGAAAACGAAATTGAATGCCTGAATTCTTAATTCGAACCGTGGTAGCAACTGGATTAGCAAAATCTCTTTAATACGAACGCATGGAAACGAATTTGAATGCTATAGTGACGAACTTGGCCGGGAAAACCTAAAATTTGACCGGTAAAAGACATGAATTACGTTCAAAACTCATGATGATTATTATTATTATAATTGTTTTATATAAATTACATATAGTTTAATTTAATTTACAGTGCTTTATACATACGTCAGAGTTAGTTTAATTATTGTTATTTCTATCCCCAGACCCCCTGTACGTACAGTATATCTGTTGTGTTCATGATGACAGCAATAGTAGACTGGTTCCAACCATTCATGCAATCGACACTGGTAATACGATCATGAATCAAACAATTGCAGACATCAGGACACAGCTGATCTGCATAGAACAACAACAACAACAACAACAACAACAACAACAACAACAACAACAACAACAACAACAACAACAACAACAACAACAACAACAACAACAACAACAACAACAACAACAACAACAACAACAACAACAACAACAACAACAACAACAACAACAACAACAACAACAACAACAACAACAACAACAACAACAACAACAACAACAACAACAACAACAACAACAACAACAACAACAACAACAACAACAACAACAACAACAACAACAACAACAACAACAACAACAACAATAACAACAACAACAACACCAACAATCATCAAAATTTGAAGGGAAAAAACAGTAAATTACATAAGGGTAAATTTTTTTACTCTCGTAAGAAAGGACGTAGGGTGGGTTGGCACCCTTAGAAGTACCACCCGCCCCCCGCAGTCCACATAATAGTAATCACTATAATATTGTACATTTCCACATTTAATTTGTATTTTTATTAAAGTATTGTGTCGGTAGCTTTTTTATTGATTTATATGAGTGTATGCGCATTGACAAATGCGCATCATGTGTTTTCCTTTTTTTTTTAAAGAAAAGTCAAGCAGAATGTGTGTGTTTTAAAGTTTTTTGTGGACATCTTAAGAACCAGACTATATACTGTAGTAAGGTGACTGTCATGGAATCAACGGTCGTTGGGAAATAAGGATAATATCACAGCATTTGTAAGGCGCACTTACTCTGTAAAACATTCAAAGGCGCCGGTCTAAATGGAAAAGAAAAATTCTCAAATAGATGTAAAAGCAAGTGTAAACAGATATGTTTTGAGTCGCTGCTGAAAGAGAGAGATATTTTGTATTTTACCAAGGTCTTCTGGTAGGGAGTTCAACAGCCTAAGTGCGATACAGGAAAATGCCCTGTCCCCGTAACTGGCTAAGCGAGTCCGGGGAACAAAGAGCATGTTGTTGGTTGACCTTAAACCTGGTCTGACCATGGAGGAAGGAAAACACTTCCTCTATGGTCTGACAGTGCGGGGCCTCAGCATGTTCTGGATATATAGAGTGGAACAGAACCATGGAGTGCCTTGAATGTTACAAGGATTATTTTGAATTGAATACGCTAATTGACTGCCAATCTGTATGTTTTGGAGTTGGATTTTGTGTCTGAGTTGTGGAGAAGAGATGATTATGAACTTTGTCACAGATTATAACACTTGAGCGATTTAGTGTTTGTTTACTCATATTAACTTACCTGATTGTCATAACTTACCTGATTGTGCCATGAGGACACAAAATCCCTGTGCCATAAGAGCTACAACGATGAAACCCAAGTAGCCCATGGTTTCTCGTTCCACCTTTCCCGTTGATGTCAAAGATGGTTTGTGAGATAAACTACAATCTGAAATACATACAAATGAAACTAAAATGATGTTGTTCCTTCATTTTCAGTTTAAAGGGACAATATCGTCACGATCAGAGCAGACTTTTAACAGGGCATGGAATCGGTGACCTAGTTTAAGATGAACACAGTGGCTGAAAATTACTGGCTCATTTATGCAGCAGCAACTGTAATATTATGACCTTATCATGTGGGGTATTATTTTCAGTCACTGAATTAATCTAAAACTAGCACTCCGATTCCATGCCCTGTTGATCATGACGATATTGTCCCTTTAACGAGTAAGTAAAGACACCGGTAATAAAACATCATGATGTGCATTCAAACTGAATGAAAACACCGAGCAGTGAAGATATTGGCATTGAGATATCTTGGTAATGGTGCCCTCACACCATAGCGATCACCAGTTGCGTATGGTTGCGAATAAAAAATAGTGGTCATAAGTTCCGAACGCAACTCACACGCAACTAATAGGTTTTATAGGTTTGAAGTACGCAACAAGCACGCAGGTGATCGCAGACACACGCAGAGTAAGTTCAGAAATTTTGAACATGTTCAATAATTCTCTGCGAATGCCTGCGATCAATTTATACGCAACAGGGACGCTACGCACGAAACACGATCGCAACACGATCGCAACAGGTACGCAACTCATAAGTTATGAACGCAGGTGATCGCAGGTCCAAATTTGAGGTATCTGGCCAGGTTTTGGTAGCGTACATGTTGCGAATGTGTTGCGTACCTGTTGCGATCATGTTGCGATCGTGTTGCGTGCCTGTTGCAATCCTGTTGCGTGTGTAGCGTACCCCCAACCTATTGTGCGTATTCCCAGCGTATCCCCAACCTATGCCCTGCGTATCCAACCTATTAGTTGCGTGTGAGTTGCGTGTTAGTTGCGTACTACATGCGTGTTGAGAAATGGTATAAATAGTGGGCCTTTTCTAGATCGGTGTCAGTTGTTGGTGGACCTCCGAAGTGACTCTTCGATGACCAAATCAGTACTGAAGAAAATACTGAATCGGCTCCGCTTTTATAGGTTTTTATCACGTGACCGATATTCGCAACTAGCACGCAACTAGCACGTAGGTCCAACGCAACTTGTAAGTTTTGAACGCAACTCAAACGCAACTCGTAAGTTCTGCACGCAACTCGCACGCAACTCGCACGCAACTCGTACGCAGGTGATCGCATATATTGGGGGATCATAAGTTCAGTTCGCAACCCACACGCAACCCACACGCAACCCACACGCAACCCACACGCAACCCACACGCAACCCACACGCAACTCACACGCAACCCATAGGTTGAATAGGTTAGAAATTGACAAAATTGTTGATTTGGGTTGCGTTTGGTGCGTATAAAAATATTTTTTACACGCAACTCATAGGTTTCAGCATACGCTATGGTGTGAGGGCACCATAAAGTATTGCAAAAATGCAATAGTCATATATTTTGATCCTAACAGTAAATTTCTATTCAACGATTGCTACTCATTGAATATACTGTTGTCTGATGTGTAATCAATCAGTGGAATTATACTTTGATTGAAGGAAAAATGTAATAAAAATAGATGTTATATTGACCAGAGTAAGAATTGTTGAATGCTATTGTTTTTTGTTTATTATGTATATGCTTTGATATGAGATTGAATAAATGGAGTAATATAACTCCACTGTAGAATAAATAAGTATTGTAATTGACCTCTTGCATTTTTTTCTAAAAAGGTTTGGATCAAATTAGCCACAGCAGGTTGATCAATTATACTAAGAATCCTATACCATTTCATCATGGGTTGGTGCGTGGGTTATCATTGTGGTTCTATGATTATGCACACACATGTGTATAATGTGCAACTCGGGGGCAGTTTTCACTTTGCGACAACGAACAACACGATGATTAATCAAACGTAATTTTCCATAGGAAACACCCTGTTGGCAAATTTTCCATAGGAAACTCAAAACATACGTTTTGTTCCCTTAATTAAAAGTAAGGGTTTGCTTGTCACTGTTAGAAATCAGAACAAATTACATCATCAAAATAAACGATTATTTTCACTTCGGAGACCAAGACCACAGTGATGCATGCTTCTGATATGTCGTCATCGTCAGAACGATCAGTGATATTGAAGGCCTGTACGGCTGTTTGCTGCCTATGATGTGTACAACAATTGATGATTATCTTTATAAAGAGGGTCTCTAAGAAAATATTGATAATTTACCTTTCCCCATTTTAAGATAGGTTACGTCATAATGAAACTAAATAAAATAAATCTCAACCCAAGGTAAAATATAGTAAAACTATAATTTTATCTGAAACCCTTTCGTCTCGAATTCAGAAGATCTTAAGGAGGTCCACTGGGGGCGGGGTGTTACCCACTCTTACGTTTACATGTGACACAGCGCCGAGATTTTCGTTGGTACTTACATAGTATTGTTGGCCAATGATATAGTTCTTTTAATAAACCTTACAAAGATTTAAACTTGCAGTCAGGTTTGTACAATAATTTTCGTTTTCTCCTTCACACGAAATAAAGCATAGTAACAGAAAACAAGATTGTAATTCTATATAATTTATTCGTTCTCGATTAGACTGACAGGTTGTTGCCCAACTGCGCATTTTGAACTGAAATTCATTAACTTAATTGCCGTATTTCCTGCAAATGGCATTATAGAATTTAATATGGGTTATTGAATATCATAATGTATATGGTGTATTTGTACACGATCATGAAAATCATAATGACAATTTAGCTTCATAATACTCTCATGTGTAGTCCTAGGAATTTAGTGTTTTTTTTACTACAGCCTTTGGGCGCCTGCGGAAACGTGCCCTTATTGGCTGTAGGGATGTGCCCTCTGCTGAAAACTCTAACTTCTAATAAATTCAAACATGTTTTCTCTTGTACTGCTCAACAAAAGTCTCCTCCACACGTGTGCCAAATAGTGCCCGACAGCGGCATAGGGGGCAATTGATATTGAAATCACAGAACTACTACCCGTCCCCCTCTTTTAAGGTTATGTTTAGTTCGCATATCATCATTTCATATCAGAAATATAAGCCGAATTAGAAAATACTTGAATAAAAGTGCTGCTGAACAAATTATACATGCGTTTGTCACATCACGGCTCGATAACGGGAATGCTCTCCTTTACGGTCTCCCGCAGAATCAAATATCTCGTCTTCAGCACATACAAAACACAGCAGCTTGTGTTGTGACTTTGTCCAGAAAGTCATGCCATATCACGCCAATCTTGAAAGAACTGCACTGGCTTCCTGTTTCACAGAGAATTGTTTTTAAACTTATGCTAATTGTTCACAAATCTTAATAACATTGCTCCAATTTATATTTCTGAACTGCTTAAAGTCTACACTCCATCACGCAATTTGCGCTCCAGCAACATGTCACTCCTAAAGGAACCAACTTCAAAACGGAACTGGGGTGATAGGTCGTTTTCTGTCGCAGCTCCGAGACTCTGGAATCATCTTCCAACTAAACTCAAATCTTGTCATAGTATAACCAGATTTAAGTCGATGCTTAAAACTCATCTTATGTCACAACTATTCAAAGATGATGTATATTTGTAATTGCATTGTAGGTACATGTATCTCGGTACATAATTTTTTTCCCCTATGCTATCATTGTATATTGTTTGTATTCATGTTTTTTCTTTGTTTCCGCGCCTTGAGCGCCCAGCAGGGTGGATATGTGCGCGCTAAAAATCTTTATTATTATTATTATTATGTTTAGTTTCAATTTGTTGTATTGAAAAAAACATAAACAAACCAAAAACCAAAAACCAAAAACACAAGCTCAAGGGGGAGGCTCCTTCAAGCCCCTCCCCCTCCCCGGCTACGTGCCAGGCAAGACGGTAGTTTGATCTGTGTGATACGGTGGCCTTACAACTGTTACATATAGTTGTTACGAATGTAGACAGCAAGGCAAACATAGGTAATAAAATGAAAATTATGTTCTAATTTCGATACAAAACCGTATCCAAACAATGTTATACCATAGAGAAAGGACCTATGGTTATACTATGACAAACATCTCTAAACTATATATGACAAGGAGGTAGCGTAAACATTGACCCCTACCAAGGTTAACTAAAGGTCACACAAGGTCAAATGTTACGATGATCAGATAAACATCACCTTTGAAAAAACTTAATTTAAGCAATGATATAAATTAATAGATGAAAAATTAGGATTCTTCCACAACAATTTACAATAATATTGTTAGAATTTTGAAAAGTATACCTCTGTACTTATGCAATTTAATGCAAAACTCATTCGTGCCATACATATTTCTTAAAATAAGGAAATGAATGCTGATATTTATTATCATTAAATTTTGTGTTATTATTTGTTGAACATGTCAGACGGAAGAAGATATATGTCATTTCCATCATAAAACCAAGTATTAAGCTGATCAATAAAAACTCGTTCAGTTACATTACGGGTAATTGTCAATAGCGTAAGCCTATAAGACCATTACAGGAAAAATTAGTAATGAACTAAACATTATTTCCACAATACTATGACCATTATCCAAAGTTAAATTTAATTGTAAATAATAATAACAATTGCCCACTTACCTTGAAACTGTAGATATTCTGATTCAAAAATCACCAAGATGTAAGACGTAAGATGTTTATCCTATGTCCGGTTTAGTTAATAGTGTCCCTCATGTAAATCAGATCTTGTTCGTTGTCCGTGCGATAAACTGATATAATAATTACGATAGAATTACAAATCAACATTGATACATGGAGGGCTGTGCCTGATCAACTCATCACTGTATAGGCTGATGTCACAAATCATTTATAATTGATGGAACCTACACATGTAAGCCTATATTGTTACCCGTTTCTTCCACATCTGAAGTTCATGGCGTTGAAGGCGCCGCAGCGCACCCCCGTAGGCAGAGTCTTAAGGGAGGGATTTTGGGCTTCAGGTCTATCCTAACCACCCAGAATCGCAAATTGTGATATTGTTTCCATAAGAAGATGACTGGATGGCGCTGAAACTCCACATATGGAGATTATGGTGAGAAGCACCGGCGGCGGAAGCCGGTGGGGTGGGGGGGCGGCTACGTTTGAAAAGGGAAATATTTGTTTGCAACCAGTACAGTTAAGGATTCTCTAAACCCAAATTCTCCTTAAATGTTCAAAATTTTCCGTTAATGCCCCAGAATTTCCATAAATGTTCAAACTGTCCTCAACATTATTCTAAAAGGGTTTTGAAATTTCTCATTTTTTTTTGTATACAAATTATTGTTTTAAACCCAAATGAGTAATTATTTATTTATATATTTGTTGGTTCAGGTTGAAGTGGGTGGGCCTGTTATGTAGGACATGCCATGGATTCGTACCGTAACACTGTCAACTTAATATTTATTTTGGAGACTTTAACTTAAATATTTAGAAACTAAAATAGTTCACAAATGCTCACACAGAGCCACCTGAATTCTAATTTTTCCCGGGGTCCGCTTAAGGGCCCTGGGATTCCACGCCGTCAGCTCGCTTTGCTCGCTGGTTAAGATTAAGAAATCGTTTTCCAAAATGAAATCAATAAATGGACTCAGTGCGCATTTTGAACTAAAATTCATTAACTAAATTGCTACTATTCTTGCATATGATACAAATGGCATTATAGAGTTTCAAATGAGTTATTGAATGTCATATGTGGTGTACACGACCATGAAAATGATAATGACGAAAAAAAACACCGGCTATAACAACACTTTATGTGACATTTCCTCTTCACATTCTTTTTGTTTCCCTTTTCTCATTTGTTTTAAATAAAACAAATCGGCAGGCCCATCGGGGTTGACCACCAACACCGTGGCTACCCCAGTGGGTGCAAATATCAATAGTATCACAAATTTGGTTTTATTTTAAAATCCGACTTATTTATTGTGGATAATGTTGTAGTTGTTTAATCAATTTAATAAATTTAGTAACATTGAACATGGACATTTTTGGAAAGTAGCCTATATACGAAAGGTTTTATGCGATATCATTTTATAACTTTATTTTGCTAACATGTTCTGCAATATAATTGTAGTAATCATAAATGCATTGAAGGTTTTGTTTGTCTTATGATCCAAAAAGTAATGAATCAAACAAACACATTTAACGCAAATTAAAAATTCTTTCTTTCTGAGATCTAGCAAAAAAGTGTTTGCCGTCATGCTTATTTTCCGTCCTCTTAAATTGCGCAATTTGGACAGAAATTCATTAACTCAAGTGCCATATTTCTTGCTAATGACATTATCATGTGCCCAAAAGAACCAGACTGGAGTCAAGAGTGGGTTGAATTAGTGTCCAGAGCGCATGTACAGAGGGACACTAGTGGCTGAAAATTGCGGACACCTACAACCAGGGACTAAATTCAATGGGACACACCCCCTCCCCCATCTGGTGTGTCGCATCATGCGTTTACCTGCGTAACGTTATATTGAATTAGTTTTTCCCACTAAAATTCCCACATTATCTACCTTTATCTAACCTAATTATTTATTGAACCTTAAGGGACCCGTAAATCCCCTTTTATGGAATATTTAGAAGTCTTAACCAGATAAAGCCTGGGCATTTTTCGCCCCCTCCGTATTTTCTGTATTCAACAGCCGATTTTCATGAAACTTTGGAGGCATGTTCATTTTGACGCGATACATGTATATCGAATGAGGTCATGAAAATTTTCATAGGTCACCGGTAGGGGGCGCTATATCCATTTTTGTAACTTTTTCCTCATTTTTGGTCAAAAATAGTATTTTTTCCCCCAAACTTCCTTAATTTTTATCCATTGGTCATGACATTTGGTACAAATGTTGTCTTTAATACAAGCAATGGCCAACAATGTGACAACATTTAAATCACCGCTAGCGGGCGCTATAAGTAATATTTTGGGTTGTTTCCCCCAAAAACATGATTTTTAAAGATTTTGACCTGGAAGTGTCAATCGCGGGACTTCCAGAGCTGGAACGCACCGGTTCGAAGCCCTAGAACACTCCAAATTCAGGCACGTGGCAGCTGCGGCAGTTACTCCGTCTGGCATTTTCGAAAAAGTATAAAATTGTAAACAAATTAAAATCTGAATGTTATAACTAGCTTATGATCCATTTCACATTATAAAACAAAATATACAAACAATCTGAATTAATGTTCACTATTTTATCGTTAATGAAATAAGCTGCAACTCCTATATGGTTGTTTTATACATATCTCTTGATTTATAAAGTATGGATGCATTTACAGACATTATTTTTTATCAAACTATCCATAGTTCGCTATTTTCATGCATGTCTGGCAAGATCTTTCAAGCGTGTGGAATATAATGATCAACACAAACACCTCGAATTTTGAATTTGTGTTTAATGCTAAAAGAAAACGCTCCCTGATGCAATCAAGATGGTGACATCAATGATTTAATTTCTGTTTTCAACCACCATTGTGGGCAATTGTCTGGCGAATTAAGTTTTAATTTCTGATGTAGGCTCATAGTCAGACTTGTATGACTTGTGACCTCGGACTCGACCGGACCTGGACTCGACCTTCGGACTCAGACTCGGACTCGACAATAATATCACAGCTTCTGGCAGTGATTTGTCGTATTGTATGATTTCATGTCTTCTTGGGGTAGTTTAACAATTTGCTGTTCTTCTCTGACGGCTTTAGTTCAAATATATTTTAACGATTCTTTTCATGGTATTACAATTGTTTTATTACCGTATATACAATAGACCCATGTCACAGTCTGTACTCAATTCAGAACTTCAGAATAAAAAGCAAAGTCTAAAGACACGTCATGGGCGATAAAATAGCTACTCTTTACTGTTAACAATATGATCACCAAGCCAATGTTGTTTTATTTAGCATTGTGTATAATCTTAGAATTCACCTTGTGTGGTATGAGCTGACGGCCCGTACGCCATACTGCAGTGTTTGGCAGCAGGGCAATCCTTTGACAACTTTATCTTTTGAGTCGCCCCACTAGTGTGCATCGAGGGGCGGTACCTTTTACCCAGTTCGTGAATAAGGTTCAACTTGAGTTGTATCTGTGGGTGATGCTAACAATAGTGACAAGATGGGATAAAATCCTGCGCACAAACACAAAACTTCAAGAAAGTCATAAATGTTTATCTTGTATATTGCTGAATAAAAGTCCCCTCCACATTATCATGTGTCCAAAAGAACCAGACTGGAGTCAAGAGTGGGTTGAATTACAGTGTCCAGAGCGCATGTACAGAGGGACACTAGTGGCTGAAAATTGCGGCCACCTACAACCAGGAACTAATTCATTGGGACACACCCCTCCCCCATCTGGTGTGTCGCATCATGCGTTTACCTGCGTAACGTTATATTGAATTAGTTTTCCCCACTAAAATTCCCACATTATCTACACTCAAAAAAATAAACAGTCGATTTACTTAAAAAAATTAAGGCAAGTGTGTTGCCTTAATTTTATTGAGTCATTTCAACTTGCTAAATATTTAATTTGCCACTACTTGGATTTCTTAAGCCAATGGATAGAGGATTTATAAGTTGAATAAACGTAGCGTTTTAAGTTGAAATATATATGTCAAGTCGGCTTAACCTATAAATTTGTGTGTAGATAAATCGTATCGAACGAGTTAATTTTACTTAAACTCGCAAAGTTGAATTTACTTGATTATTGTAGACCACTACACTTAAAAACCTTATGTGATCTTAGCTAGGTTGTAAAGGTAAGTAATTTCAACTTGTTCCAAATTTAAGTTGCCAGTACTCGGTTTAGTTAATTCAAAAAGACTTAAATAATGCACCTTGCATATACTCAGATATTTGAGTTAATATTTATGCCACTTTATATTAACCTAATCAAATTCCGTGTGGGAACCTTAAATCCAATAGTTAGTTTAACTTAACGAAACTTCGTAAGTTTTGCTTCATATTTTGTAGAACCATTTATTTAAATTGACCAACGTAATTAACTAAATTTAAGAGTTCCATTTGGTCGACTTGATTGATTTAGGTAGACATTATATGCATTAAGACACTTAATTGACTTAATTATTGATCTAATTTATGTTCACTAATTTTATACAACAAACACTCAAGTTGGCAATACTTTGTTGGTGTATTTGACTTGGTTTAACATAGTAAAACACAATAAAAAACAACTTCTTTTAAATGTGTCCTTTTCAAATCGGAAACAATTTATTCTGTATTTATTCACATAAAATGCAACATGAATTAAATACAATACAGCTTGAACAAACAAAACAACTTTTACCAAAAATAAACTTTCCATAGAATAGCAATATATTTTGTCTTATTTTAATCTTAAAAGTTCTTGGCAAGGTTGGTTTGATAATGCAAGTAAATCTTTATAAAAAAACATACAAATTTTACATACAAATTTTACCTTTGTCAAAATTAATATCTCAAAACATTTCAGTGTCAACATGAAGTTTGCTTGCAATGATTGACAATTGTTTTATCAAGTCTACTTCTCACGAGTGATTTTATACATTTAAAAATTAAAGCACTTCTTGCTGTCCTCATCCTTTGATTTTACAAAACTAATTGTTTATATCGATAACATTTTTGTTATTTGGTTTATGATTGTATACAATATTAAAATGTACACGATGTACAGTCAAATAATTTTCTATTACATTGTAATCAATGATGTATATTTCTTTTAATTAGGTGAAATACTGATTCACGAGAGGTAAAACTAGTAAAGAACACTAAACTTTCAAACATTTAAAAACAACTGAAAGACGTTAGAACATCAAGCAGAGTAAACATGATTAAAACTGTATGATTTTCAGGGCTCTCAAAGTCTAGAGGAGTAGGAGGGTACAAGAAAGAAAGTGGAGGGTGCAGACAAATGGCAAAGCCCATTTAACGAGCGCCGAAGGCGCTACGTTCCGGGAAAGGCGGGATCCGGCGGCCTCCCGGAAAAAATTGAAAATTGTACCTCTGAGGTGCATCACTGGGTTTGAGGCCCTCAAGAGGCATTTGGAGGGTTATTTCAACCCATGGAAAACAGAAAAATTAAGAGTCTGAAGTACTTTCCAGACTGAGGCCTTTCCCCGTAATCCACGCATCTAGCGTGCCTCTCTCTCGCTTCGTCGCCATTTCTGCACGCACGCTGGTGCATCATACAGCGAGCTGCCATTCAGCGGCCCACGCATACGTGACTGTGTACGTGTCAGAAGTACAGGTATGTGTGTGATCAGAACGCATGCATATCGCATATAGCAAGTTGACATGGACGTTCATGTCACAATTTCACAAAACATGTGTTGAAGAATGTCATTGGTCGATCAAAGGCGATGTGGGCGGAACTAACTCGTTGTGCATGCGTGCGCCGCTGCCTCTCTAAATAAGGATATCCAGAGTTGTTGACTCGAGTCGGTGACTCGGACTCGAGTCCGACTCGAGTCGCCAATTTTGTGACTTGCGACTTGACTTGACTTGGACAAAATGACTTGGGACTTGACTTGACTTGGACAAAAATGACTTGTGACTTGACTTGACTTGAGTAAATTTGACTTGACGACATTGCAAGTCATCATGTATTTTAGGTTGTTTTATTACATGTATTTTTCTGGTCAATCTGGCCACGGCAGCCGAATACTTTTGTGACGGGAAAAAAATGCCGTCGCGAATTTTATATCTGTACGTAATACATAATAATAGTACTGTACACGTATGTGCCTTGTCCTGTAAAGTGTACGCTACATGTCTAGTCTTCAACACAATTCAAAATAATTTATACAAACGGCTGGAACGAGGTTATAGCGACATTGTTAATTGTATTAATAATTTGTAAAGTGTTGAACAAATTATCGCAAATTTTTCGTAAAACAAAACCGAATAGCTATTTTGACTCAAATTATGTTTATTATGTGTGTAATCATTAAAGCGTACATGTGTTTTTACTCCGTAAAAGGAATTTAAAATATTTTACGAACGTACTTTAAATTCTCCTTACATCATTTCCATGCAAGTGTTGTCAGAGTTGTCAACACAGAATCAGTAAGGATTTCATGCACAACGTTGTAATACACTGGATCCGGAGTCCGTGATTTTAACAAATGTATTGTTTGTGACAATTATTAGCGACCGAATAACTAAGAAGCAGCAATTACTAGTTTTGGGGTATAAAATTTATCTTCTTCCAAATTACCAAATTCCGAGGCCCATAAGAGTGTAAATTACCATCCGTCGGTTTCCGTCCCTTGGGAGAAAATGAATTGTCCCGCGTAACAGCTTCAACCGTCTGCAAATTTTCGTACAAATATTGAAATGAACCACTCTAAATACATGTACATCTACGCTAGATTGATAATTTTCAGATTAAAAATTTAAACCTCAATCGCTTCTTTCTATACTTTCCACAACCCCATAATTTCTGGACCGAATTGATGAAAACTACCTGGTTCCCTGTTTTGTAAATAACATTGAATTCAGATGCGGACACCAACAAAACAATGACGCACTAGGCCCACACAATTTGTGAAGCGTTAACGTCATACTTGGATTTGTTTGTGAGTTTCTGGTCTTCAATAGTCATTTATTTACCTCCCATCATGTTATCACTTGTTTTCATTTATTTGATTCAATCAGCAACTTATATTAATGAAGTAAAATACGTCAAACATCTTCAATAAAGTGTCAATCTTTAGGCCTACACTGTACATTTGAGCTCATACGTTTCACCATACATTTCCTTCACATGCACTGCACGATACACGGTACACGTGTGTGCGTTTGTATAGTTTCTAGAAAATATTGCCCGATGATTACAGCGAGGTTTCGCGGCTAATTCGAGATAAATGTGTCAATTATGTATATCCTATAAACAACAAATGACAAACACTGGATTTATTCTCACTGCCAAGACAGGGAACAACATGACAAACAGAACATTATTATAGGCAAAAAAAAAAAAAGGCTCCAGTTTCTGGTGATCTCCGTGCGCGTGGCCTCAGCTAGACCTGCACGTCGGCATTGTATTTTATTATGTTTTGCTATGAAACGATAAACCAATCGCAGCCACACATTTTCACATAGGGGTATAAACGTTTGGCTGATTTGTGAGTCCTCTAGCCACCATACTTTGTATAATGGGAAATTTGGTCCCCGCTCACACATGTAAAACTATTTTAAACAAACAAACAAACAAAACAAAATCGCGTCACCGCACCAATTTTGAAACTGGAGACTTTTTTAGTCTTATTCGGGACGATAAATGACTTGTGACTTGACTTGACTTGAGAAAATTTTACTTGTGACTTGACTTGACTTGGGAAAATTTGACTTGTGACTTGACTTGACTTGAGAAAATTTGACTTGAGACTTGACTTGACTTGAGAACATTTGACTTGTGACTTGACTTGACTTGAGAAAAAATGACTTGGTTACAACACTGAGGATATCCCGTAAGTTATGTTGGCTTTGGATAAGGACATGACTTTGCGTAGTAATTTTTTTTTAATATTACGAAACTAACAAACTGCAAAATATTACAAATATAAAACCAGAACTTGAATGTTAATTTGTTTCTATCACAATGAACTTTAGTTAAATTTCAATAAACCTTGTTTCCTGAAAGAATGAATTTATAGAGACCTAGCTAGGAATAATTAAAACAATAACTGCTACTACTAAACAACGATTTTAAGAATTAAGATTATTTTCAGAACCCAATATTTCTCGTTCAAAATTCTGTTGGTGTACTGATTGTTACTTAATGATAAGTTATAAATCATGTTCACTTTGGTGGGGTGGGAGTTTTGCGAGCATTCATTGCCAGGAATACCAACATGTTCATGTTATCAGGCCGTAAGCGGCTCCGCTTTGCCGTGACGACATTTCCCGCGGTGCGGAAAACCACGTTTGTACGGCACTGACGTTGCCGGAATATCAAGATATTTCTGCCGATCCTTGCGACTGAACCGATCGAAAATTGACAACCACCAATGACATGATCATTACTGAACTCGACAATGACCGACTTAACACCTCCTTTTATGTATTTATTTTTGAAACAAACTGTCACCTTGTCGGCAAATGTATGTAATACACAAGAAAGCTTGGTATCGGTGGGTAAATAAATGTTAATGTTGGCGATATGCTGAGGGATGGTCAGTACATCAAAATAATTACACAACAAAACCAATTTCAACACCACTTTTTATTAGGACAACAATTAATGTGGGCATCCCTACGAAAGTCCATTAGTGCCATCGTCATTTTATTGAGAGCAATTATTTTTATTTTCGAGAGCAGTTATTTTTATTTTCCAGAGCAGTTATTTTTATTTTCGAGAGCAGTTATTTTATTTCCGGATCTTTACGAAACAAAGTTTTGTCGCGGGCTTTGCCTTATTTTATGTACAACAACGATTACAGGTCTGATAGCGGAATGGCCCTGTTTCACAAAGCCGTCATAGGACGCGCAGTCTATTTTTAGTAACTTTCGGTTTTATCGCTATTTATTTTCCAGAGCAGTTATTTTATTTTCGAGAGCAGTTATTTATATTTTCAAGAGCAGTTATTTTTATTTCCAGAGCAGTTATTTTATTTTCCAGAGCAGTTATTTTTATTTTCGAGAGCAGTTATTTATATTTTCCAGAGCAGTTATTTATATCGAGAGCAGTTATTTTTATTTCGAGAGCATTTATTTTTATTTTCAAGAGCAGTTATTTTTATTTCAAGCCAGCTTTCAAGCCAGTCTTTTGAAGCAGCTGTTTCGATTTTCGAGCAGTTATTTTATTTTCCAGAGCAGTTATTTTTCCAGAGCAGTTATTTTATTTTCCAGAGCAGTTATTTTTATTTTCCAGCCACAGTTATTTTTATTTTCCAGAGCAGTTATTTATATTTTCCAGAGCAGTTATTTATATTTTCGAGCAGTTATTTTTATTTTCGAGAGCATTTTTACAAAATATTTTCAAGAGTAGTTATTTTTATTTTCAAGCAGCTTTATTTTGTCTTTTTGAACAGTTGTTCGATTTCCAGAAGCCATCATCACCTATGGCTGCGGCGGCTTCGGACGCATGGAGTCTGCATTTGATCAGGCGTTACTTAGTTTAGGACTTAATTATGACGAAATAATTGCTTCACTGCTTCTAATCATAATACAGCAAGCGTAACCTAAACCGTAAATTGCGAGAACTTTGCCTTTTCGCCGAAAACACCACACAGACATCGTTGATTTTGCAGCATGTTTTATAAAAGGGCAGTTGAGTACCCTTCAGGGCAATCCTTTTGTGGTTACCGGTGGATGCAATTCCTAGAAGGATGCCTTCATAGAATGGAATTCACCCCTGGTAAGCTGAGAAAACAGTGCGCCATCTTCTGGGATTTCCTATGAACCCAGAGGAGTCGAGGCAAAGAAGGTATGGCGGCGGCTAGCAGAGAAGGACATACAATGTTTTAAAGAGGCCCAAACTTTGTGTGGCACTTGGACTCTTAAGTGACAAACTAAAGTCTTTACGGGGTTTGTATTAACGGATGTATCGACGGGGTATCTTCAAGACAGATCCTCTGGCTTTCAGAAGTTTCCTCTCTGACAAATAGTGACCCTGGCGTTATTGCGGGTATTTCATGGAAACTGTGAGAACAAAAGTAGGTTGTCCTAGACTACTTCGGGGCGACGCTGGGAACGGGAAAACAGTTCTGTTCGACAGATGCAACAGTTCTTGAGTAGAAGAAACTCTCAAGATGCATTTGCAGGGAGAGGAGCTCTCCAAAGGAAGCAGTCAGAGCAACCAGCGCATTGAGTTCTGTGGGGCATTCTGAGGAAAAAATGACTGCTCCCAGTATTACAGCTGCGCTTTTGAGGAATGATGAAGGCAGCTGTACGCACTAGCTACACCGCATACACAGGCTAGGTTGGGCGTCCGCGCGAAACATGTGCTTCTTTGAAACCAAAAATAACTGCTCTCGAAAATATAAATAACTGCTCTGGAAAATAAAAATAACTGTTTCGAAAAATAAAAATCACCGTTTCGAAAATATAAATAACTGCTCTGGAAAAATAAAATAAACTGTCGGAAAATAAAATAACTGTCTCGAAAATATAAATAACTGCTCTGAAAATATAAATACTGGTAAAACCGAAAGTTTCTAAAATAGACTGCGCGTCCCATGGCCTTTTGTGAACGGGGCCTATCTCCGCTCATCAGGTCTGGTAATCGTTGTTGTACATAAATAAGCAAAGCCTGCGACCAAAACTTTGTTTCTGTAAAGATCCTGAAAATAAAAATAACTGCTCTCGAAAATAAAAAATAACTGCTCTCGAAAATAAATGACGATGGCACCACCGGGCTTCGTAATCCTTATAAATAAAATCCTCTTTTTTTTTTACACATCAAAACACCCAGTGCAGACATAAAAGCAGCAATTACTGTGAACAATAGGCAAACATTCCATCCTGAGCAGCTAGTTTGATACTTGTTTGTAGCATACAAAAGCAGCCGGTCTATTTTGAGTCTATAATAATGAATGGATACAATGTATCCCAAACAGTTTTACAAAAGGATGGAATCGCCAGCACAGGAAACATCGTTAACCAATCAGGATACAGCTTACACAAAGCGCAAGGGAGCGTATATAATGGCTGCGGCCGTGTCGCTGGAGAAAACTGACTAGTTTTGACGTGATTTCAGGTAATGGAAACTTCGTATCGCACCGCGTGCGAATCAGTTTTTGCAGAGAAGTTCACAGAAAGGTGAAAAAATATTTTTGGTCAATCCGGTGAAGTAGCCGGCGGGCAAAAACCTGCCGCAGGCGGCGATTTGCCGCCGGCAGACCGGCTACTTTGAGAGCCTCCCTGGATCATTTTAGTATTTGCCGCACAATTGTTCAGAAACCAGTTATAAAAAATATATATAAGTATTGTTATTTGTTTCGCTTCTTTGTCTTAAAAAAAGAGAACTTGGTCTATCCCAACTTTTCCCTAATTCAATTATTAAGCAAAAAAAATAATAAAAAATAAACTTATTTGTGTTTGGAACAAATTTCAAAATATCATAAATTAGGCTTCTTGTGTACTGGGTCAATCCATGCCATGTCAACCAGGGTGTGTGTGTGTGTGTAGGGGGGGTCATGACCCACTCAAATGTTGTTGATGAATATTTAAACAGTCCCCTAAAAATATGAGTGTAACACAACAATTCATTAAAATTAATCCCAAGAATTATTACATTTGTTTTTTGCTTTTGATCATTGGAAGCCCCATCCCCACTCACTTTCCCTTTTATCCAATTTTAAATATAAGCAAAAAATAAACTTATTATTTTTGTTTGAACAAATCTCACAAATTGTCACAAGGTTACTTGTGTACCAGTCAATCCATGCCATATCAACCGAGGTGGGGGTTGTCAGTGACCCACCCAGATTTTATCAATGAATATTTTAACAAACTCTAAAAAAATATGAATGTAAACAACACAATTAAAAGTTTCCCCAAGTATTATTACTTGTAATTTAAAAAGGGGAGCTAAAAAAAAAAAAAAAAAAAAGAAAAAAAAAGTCTGATTCATGAGAGGTAAAACTTAGCATTTAAAGAATGTTGAAACGTTTAAAAGGAAGGCAACGTTTTTTTTTCTATACTTGCTTGGAGGCAGATATGTACATCTCGACCACAAACACATGGAATATGTTATATGCAAAACTAACATTACTCTTTTAGTCACCAGTGCGAAAGAAAATGTAAAGGTCCAACATATCGTTTCTGGAGACAAAAGGGCTCTTAAAAGCCCCCCCCAAACTCACCGATGCACAATTGGGGTTGAAAAAAGGGCGGGATAAATTATTTAATGAGTCATATTTTAAAAACATGAATTTGGAAGCCAAAATGTGTGTTCTGTTCAGCACAATCTGCTGGTTGATGATAAAAAATGATTCGCAAAGATCTGGCACAGACCGGACAAAATTAATTTCAAAACTTAGGGCCAGTCGGCAGAATGTCCTTCATAATAATGGGCATTTTCACATTGATGGGCCAAAAAGATTCCTTTTAAATGTGCTCACACTGGTGCCCGTAGTGTGGAAACACAGACATGGATCTTGGCCTTAGACAATGAATTGTTTCTCAACAAACTGTTCTGCAAAGCGCCTGAACTTTGGGTGATATTTTTTCTGATTTAGACCCATAAATACCTTTTGAAGTACCCTCAAAAGTATTTTACTTATTTTGGATAGCCTGTTGACTATGGTGTAAGCATCAGGCCACACAAGAGAACACAAGCTCGCGTCACAGTATCTCCAATGTCACTGATGACTGTGGTACCTTCTAGCACTATCCAGACATCTGCTGGGGTGTGTCCAATGGTGCATCCTCCTTCTTTATTATGTAGACTGCCATTGTAGCTCTTTCCAACTTCTTGCCTAATGACATCGTCCTCTGTGGTGTCCTGTAAATAAATTTAAAAAACAAAACAAATTAAACATCATGTTTCAGTTAAAGATGATATCGCGTGATATTTTGCCCTAAATATAAAAAATACAAAAAAATTTGAGAGAGAGATTTTTTTTTCCCTGAGAGTATCAGCCACTCTAAGTAAAATTATGTTGTTTTTCCATATTTTTATGCTCAGGAACCATAAAAATCAAAAATCTTATATAAATACATAGGACCAGTCACTTTGAGATATTATTGAATCCTGGACCAAAAAATAAGAGATTAATTATCAGCATCCTCTCAACAAAAACCCCCAAAACAAAAAAATATTCTGGGCTTCCTTGTAGTGGGGATTTCATTTGTTGTTGATGGATGAAATGCATCATTACTCCTTTTCTTAAAAATAAAATAACAAATGTAAATGTCTCCATCTACCCTGGGGCCCTCAAACCAGGAAATAATAAAGGGCAGTAAGATGCTTTGCCGGCACCGTTTTCTTTGGCAAATGTTAGTTTCACAGAGGCTTTCTGGAACATGCGTACACTGGATTAGTTTTTGGGACTTTTACCGTTAAAATCTTAGTCTGGTTCCGCGCAACGTTGCCGTTGTGACTTTTGTGAATCATGAGAGAAGGTATTCAGACCATTTAAAATTTCGGACCTTTATGCTAAATTGCCAAGTTCGGAAATAGGCTATTGTTATTAGATTTTC
Organism: Zoroaster sp. YZ-2022; assembly: GCA_029582265.1. Lineage (NCBI taxonomy): Eukaryota > Metazoa > Echinodermata > Asteroidea > Forcipulatida > Zoroasteridae > Zoroaster > Zoroaster sp. YZ-2022. The sequence goes on along the minus strand of CM055828.1, from coordinate 30,029,863 downwards.
AAAACTGCTAGGAATCTTTTGAGTAAGTCGTGTGAGCATAATAACAATAGCATATGTCACAGATCCACCTCACTTCTATTGGCTATTTGGCTAGTAAAAGTAAGTAAAAAGTACACCCACGTGGTGTAAAACTTGCGGTAAAATTATGGTAGTAACAGTAGTGTGGTGTACAAACACATGCAATGTACGCATGTGTACATTATATCAGATGACTCTGCTACTTTTCTGATCATTGTTAAAATTCTCCACTTTATTTTAGCCAAAATATCATTCCATCCTGTTTTGAAATACCTGCAAAGCAACTAACCATTATTGTCCACATTATATCCATAAAAGCTTAATCATTGTGTGATTATACTAAATAGGGAATGCAGATGAAAGTGATTTCCACCGATTTATCTCCGGATACAGGTTGTCAGCGGGTGTACTTCAGCTTTTTGATTAAATCATCCGAAATGCGCATGTGCGAACACATAGAGTGGTTGTTTCAGTAACGAATGAGGATACAGTTATTGTTACGTAAATACCATAAATTTTAAGTTGGTGTAACTAACAACATGACAACTTTGTTTTTACTCTAACAAATCTAAGTAAAAGAGGATAACATTAAAGTGAAATTTACTTAATATTGACTATCGTCGCTGGAATCTCTTACTCAATATCGACTTAAATGCAATCGTTGTATTTATAAGTGCTTTTTTATTTAAATGTATCGGTATAGCTTAAAGAGTTAGTGCTAATAAGGGCCGTTAACGTAATTTACATTTATTTTAACTTGATAAATTAGAGTAAAGACAATATTCAAAAGGTAAAATAATAGTTGTACCTGGGCTATGGCCGTGCTCGAACACCTAACAAATAAAATTAACCATAAGCAAACATTGTCATGTAGGTAAGTCCAGTGTGCACATTGGTGCCCTCTTAGTTTTTAGCCCAACATTGGCACAACCGTCCGTCGGTATATAAAATGCTTTTGTATTAGGTAAAAAAAATACAATTTCATCGTCCAAAAATACATTTTGATATTACGTATATTAAGACATTGGATTCAAAATAAATAAATAAATAAATAAATAAATAAATAAAGTCAGACGTTCTTTCAGCAGTGATTTTTTCACTAAGGTGCTTTTTTTTAATTTAAAAAGTTTTTAACGAACTTTTTCCCTTTAAAATAGTAATATGTATTAGGAAATAATTCTATATATTGGACAAATTCCTCAAATTTCTCCTGGTGTCAAAACATAAATTAATTTTTATATTGCTGGCTGATGATAATAATTTTGCCGAGCGCTGTCATACGATGACTCACGTTTACTCGTGAGACCTCTCCTTGCGCAATCACGGGCCTGCGAAACTAAGTGATGCAACATAACAGGCAATAATGGAGGTGCACATCATGTCCGTGGTTGTAAACAACAGTCCCAGCATTATTGTTCATAAAAGTGTTGCAGACTTAACATTGTAGATTCTGAATAGAAACACTGAACAGTGAACACCCAATGCATAAAGCTCAATCTAATTTTTACTTGACGTAATAGTTACATTTCTCTATTTGAAATCCAGAAAAACCAGAGTAGAAATTAAGCCAATAAAAATGGCGTGCGTGGGTAATAACAACTCAATTTATCACCCCTGTTATTTTTTACTTAGTTTTTGTTGAAACATACAACTTATATTCATTAAGTTTCAATTTTACAACAATTTCAGTATTAAAGCACTCACTAAGTCAAATAGAGTAATTGAATCCAACACAGACAGAGCTATAAGTGCTACCAAATAAAAGAAGCACATAACTCATATTCACTCAATTTTGAATGAAGTTGACTTATTTGTTGATCAAGTTGTTTGAAACTGTATAACAAAGTATTATAAATTTCCCGTAAAACATGCGTGTTTTTTTGCTTAAATATATTATGTAAAGCGAACAAAACTCGATTTCAAGTAAAACAAATCTCAATTTTTGAGTGTACCTTTATCTAACCTAATTATTTACTGAACCTTAAGGGAACCTGTTAGTCCCTTTTTATGGAATATTTAGACGCCTTAACCCGATAAAGCCTGGGCTTTCTGTTCTCAGAACCCTAGGGAGGGCATATTGCGCCCCCTGCGTATTTTCTGTATTCAACAGTCGATTTTCATGAGCTTCATAGGCATGTTCATTTTGACGCGATCTATCGAATGAGGTCATGAAAATTATCATTGTGGTTCTATGATTATGCACACATGTGTATAATGTGCAACTAAGGCAGTTTTACTGTGCGACAACGAAAAACGCGATGATTAATCAAAACGTAATTTTCATAGGAAAACACTCCACAATCATTTTATTAGCTTGTTTAAAGTTTTCTGAATTTGGAAACTCAAAACATACGTTTTGTTCCTTAAAATAAGGGTTTGCTTGTCACTGTTAGAAATCAAACAAATTACATCCTCAAAATAAACGATTATTTTAGAGCTTCGGACCAAGACCACAGTGATGCATGCTTCTGATATGTCGTCATCGTCAGAACGATCAGTGATATTGAAGGCCAGTACGGCCGTTTGCTGCCTATGACATGTACAACAATCGATGGTTCTCTTTATAAAGAGGGTCTCTAAGAAAATATTGATAATTTACCTTTCCCCATTTTAAGATAGGTTACGTCATAATGAAACTAAACATAAATCTCAACCCAAGGTAAACTATAGTAAAATAATCATTTTATCTGAAACCCTTTTTTCTCGAATTCAGAAAATCTTAAGGAGGTCCACTGGGGGCGGGGTGTTACCCTCCTACGTTTATGTGACACAGCGTCAGGCAAGACGGTAGTGTCGTCAAAATATCCAAGATTCAGTTAAAAGGAATATATATATACATATATATATATATATATATATATGGGGAAAAACTGACGGGGTCACGACACAGCAAAACAATTGTAGATCAAATCCAAAATTTCTGTTCTGATTGTTTAATTACCACCAAACACTAATTAAATAGGGTAGTCCCACGAGGCAACTCTACAAAATTGCGCTATTTACCAGGTAAGAATAACGTCTGTCTAATACCCGCTAAACTTAAGGATTTACTATATAATGGGCAATAATCAAAATGACAAACCCTAGATCCTAAGTAAGACTAATTGCGGTGACACCATGTGGAATCTCAATTGAGTAGTACTAGTTCTGAAAAGAACTGGGGTACAACTCGACGTTTCGATCAGTATGCTCTGACTGTCCTCGGAGAATGCCGGACTCTGGAAAATGCTGCTGCTTAAGTAGACTGCTGGAGGATCATCCCATCAATGGATGCTGGAGGATTAGTTCGTTGAGGCGCGCAGGCGGGAAACTGTGAGACTATGAGACTAGGATCCTAGGGGTTGGGGGAGAGGAGTGTGTGCTCACTGAACTGAATCAGTTGCAAGCACAGGGGAAGGAGGGTGGTTGACTTAGCATCCATTCATGACTTAGCATCCATCCATTCATGGGATGATCCTCCAGCAGTTTACTTAAGCAGCAGCATTTTCCAGAGTCCGGCATTCTCCTGAGGACGATCAGAGCATACTGATCGAAACGTCGAGTTGTACCCCCAGTTCTTTTCAGAACTAATTATTACTCAATTGAGATTCCACATGGTGTCACCGCAATTAGTCTTACTTATCATCCTCACCATGCAAAGCTACAAGTTTTACCCTACCCTAGATCCTGATCAATTAGCGAGTGTTAAGCCTAAGGCCTGGAGGATTTAAATATCCCAACAGTTCGTACGTAAAAGTTCGTTCTGCAGTTCCAGCTCGTATAAATGAACAGTTAGATCCCACCTGTGGGTTTCAAGATGGATGTCACACTCTGGTGAATCACTTGTTGGCCAGCCATGTCTTCGTGCGTAACACGGTAGCTGCCCGGCAATCCAAAGGAAGCCTTTTGTGTAGATCAGAGCTGTTCCAACCCTGGGTTACGCCGATATGGTAGTCCCGTTCACTTTGGCTTTGGCAGAGATGAAACCGAGAGCCTCACGGCCTCTCGCCCTCTGGTCGATCATCTAAACATCATAACCAAATCTCAAATTAAGTATCTTTACAAAAGACCTATTTATAATAGTTCTCGTACGTGTTCTGCTGGTGAGCTACGTTATGTACGTATGCGTTCGTTAGTCTCTCCATTATAAGCAAGAAAGCACTTTATTGCTTAAAATATACACCATTACATAGGATGACCCCTTTTCAAAAGTCGTGTATCGTTTACGCTAAAAGTATATCAGTTTACTTATTTACAAATGACAAAACTCTACATGTTCTGCAATATCTATTATTTAAAGAAACAACACATTCTATGGGGTAGATGTAAACCAATTTTCCTATAATTAACGGCGGTAATTAAACAAGTACATTAAAAAGGTATTTACAAAAGTACATGTACTTACAATCAGTATGTCTTGCCTAGCAGAATAGCAATCGAGGAGATCTGTCCGAGCTTCACAGCAAATTTGCAGAGCAAAATATTCGTTTAATTGCCGTTCAAGAATTTGTCACACTCTCGCTTTTTTACGCCGGATTTAAAAATAAAATCACTAATATCTCAATCTGGATATGCTCTGGGAAACCGGCTACCTGCTTGTATACCAAGTCTAGAATTCCTGGAATCTGCCCCGCCTAGCCAAAACAAAAGCTCGCCTGAGTATATCGTGTCGTTCATACCCAGCATGCCCTACGCGCAGACCACATGATGCAACACCTATTCAAAACTCCCGCGACGAAAGAAAAGAAAACCAACACTTTAACCTCACCACTTGACCACTTGACTATGACCATTCAACCTTATGCGAGACATGCAGACTTTACTGCAAATTAGACTTGTACTAGTCCACAGTTAATAAAATAAATAAAAGGGACATCGTGACAGGTAGTTTGATCTGTGTGATACGGTGGCCTTACAACTGTTACATCTAGTTGTTACGAATGTAGACAGCAAGGCAAACATAGGTAATAAAATGAAAATTATGTTCTAATTTCGATACAAAACCGTATCCAAACAATGTTATTCTATGAAAAACATCTCTAAACTATATATCACAAGGGGGTAGCGTAAACATTGACCCCTACCAAGGTTAACTAAAGGTCACAAAAGGTCAAATGTTACGATTATCCGATAAACATCACCTTTGAATCATTGATATAAATTAATATATGAGAAATTAAGGTTCTTCCACAACAATTTACAATTGTTAGAATTTGAAAAGTATACCTCTGTACTGCTATTTAATGCAAAACTCATTCGTGCCATACATACCGGTATTTCTTAAAATAAGGAAAGGAATGCTTATATTTATTATCATTAAATTTTGTATTATTATTTGTTGAACATGTCAGACGGAAGAAGATATATGTGATTTCTATCGTAAAACCAAGTATTAAGCAAATCAATAAGAACTCGCTCAGTTACCTTGCGGGTAATTGTCAATAGTGTAAGCCTATAAGACCATTACAGGAAAAATTAGTAATGAACTAAACATTATTTCCACAATACTATGACCATTATCCAAATTGAAATTTCCTTGTAAATAATAATAATAATTGCCCACTTACCTTGAAACTGTAGATATTCTGATTCAAGAATCACCAAGATGTAAGATGTAAGATGTTTATCCTATGCCCGGTTTAGTTAACAAGTGTCCCTCATGTAAATCAGATCTAGTTCGTTGTCCGTACGATAAACTGATATAATTATTATACGACAGAATTACAAATCAACATTGATACATGGAGGGCTGTGCCTGATCAACTCATCACTGTATAGGCTGATGTCACAAGTCATTTATAATTGGCGGACCTACACATGTAAGCCTATATTGTTACCCGTTTCTTCCACATCTGAAGTTCATGGCGTTGAAGGCGTCACGGCGCATCCCCGTAGGCAGAGTCTTGAGGGAGGGGTTTGGGTCTTCAGGGGGACAGGTCTATCCTTACCACACAGAATCGCAAATTTTGATATTGTTTCCAGTTTACTTTCTTTTATAAGAAGATGACTGGATGGCGCTGAAACTCCACGTATGGAGATAATGGTGAGAAGCACCGGCGGCGGAAGCGGGTGGGGGGGGGGGGGGCAACGTTTGAAAAGGGACATTTTTGTTTGCAACCAGTACAGTTAAGGATTCTCTAAACCCAAATTCTCCTTAAATGTTCAACATTTTCCATTAATGCCCCAACATTTCCATAAATGTTCAAAACTGTCCTCAACATTATTATTCGTTTTCCAAAATGAACTCAATAAATGGACTCAGCGCACATTTTGAACTAAAATTCATTAACTAAATTGCTACTATTCTTGCATATGATACATATGACATTATAGAGTTTCAAATGAGTTATTGAATGTGGTGTACACGACCATGAAAATGATAATGACGAAAAAAAACACCGGCTATAACAACACTTTATGTGACATTTCCTCTTCACATTCTTTTTGTTTCCCTTTTCTCATTTGTTTTAAATAAAAAAATCGGCAGACCCGTGGGGGTTGACCACCAACCCTGTGGCTACCCCAGTGGGTGCAAATATCAATAGTATCACAAATTTGGCTTTATTTTCAAATCCGACTTATTTATTGTGGATAATGTTGTAGTTGTTTAATCAATTTAATCAATTTAGTAACATTGAACATGGACATTTTTGGAAAGTAGCCTATACGAAAGGTTTTATGCGATATCATTTTATAACTTTATTTTGCTAACATGTTCTGCAATATAATTGTAGTAATCATAAATGCATTGAAGGTTTTGTTTGTCTTATGATCCAAAAAGTAATGAATCAAACAAACACATTTAACGCAAATTAAAAATTCTTTTCTTTCTGAGAATCTAGCAAAAGTGTTTGCCGTCATGCTTATTTTCCGTCCTCTCAAATTGCGCAATTTGAACAGAAATTCATTAACTAAAGTGCCATATTTCTTGCTAATGACATTATCATGTGCCCAAAAGAACCAGACTGGAGTCAAGAGTGGGTTGAATTACTGTGTCCAGAGCGCATGTACAGAGGGGCAGTAGTGGCTGAAAATTGTGGCCACCTACAACCAGGGACTAAATTCATTGGGACACACCCCCTCCCCCATCTGGTGTGTCGCATCATGCGTTTACCTGCGTAACGTTATATTGAATTATTTTTTCCCCCACTAAAATTCCCATTATCTACCTTTATCTAACCTAATTATTTATTGAACCTTAAGGGACCCGTAAACTTTTTGGAATATTTAGACGCCTTAACCCGATAAAGCCTGGGTATTTTTCGCCCCCTCCGTATTTTCTGTATTCAACAGCCGATTTTCATGAAACTTTGTAGGCATGTTCATTTTGACGCGCAACACGTTGGCCGGACCACTGGAAGTGTCAATCGCGGGACTTAATTAAGGGACATGGCAGTTGCGGCAGCAGCAATGGTTTGGGGTCCGCCATGTCTCTCCCCTATTCGATAGTTGGTTACGGTGCGGGAAAGTAAAGGAGGGACCGGGGGTCTGCCGATTCCCCCAGAAGGGTGCTAAGCTGGTTATCACGCTGGGTTCGCCTAGAAGATTTAACCCTCCCCAATGCCTGGTATTCACTCTGTTATGAATATAATATTTAGTATTATTATTTTTTTCTTTTAACCCAAATGAATCAATCACAAATCATGTCACTTTACGTTTCTCCCTTATTTACATGCAGCTGTTTATTGCACTGTGCAGTGGCGCAAATCCGTGTCGAAAAGTGGGGGATTTTACCGCATGACAAATTCTGGGGAATGATCCTATGGACCACCCATCCTGGGCCAAAAAGTGGGGAGTATAATCCCCTCCATATACATCATAAGGTCTGCAATGCCGTATTTCTCACCGACCAGCCCAAACACGATGTTCAACAAGGGGTGGTTATTGTGTCACTACATTGTACATGTTATTTAATTATTTATATGCTTACACAGTATTCATTCTCAACCTCCAGAAGATTCTTCTATTTACATAATAATTGCAGATTGAAAATCATTAATCGAAGTAGAACAGTCATCCATAATTTCAAATAATTGATGGGCATTGAATTGATTCTTAGCTATGCATCGATGATGGATGATTATAGACGTTAGAACAACCATTCCTTTGCCCAAAACTATTACATGCATAAAGGGAGGGGGATTTTAATTAAAAGACGAGCTCTGAGGCCCTCCGCTTGGCCATCCATGTGGCTGTCCATACTTGAAGAAGAGTGTCATACATCTCCTCGATCATCCCAAACATGGTGTTCCTTCCTCCATGTACCAAGCAGCGACAGCGATTTTTACGCTAAATATATTATGTAAAGATTACTTGATTTGGAAACGCATTATATTACTAGGGTGTATGTATGGCACGGAAAACTTAGTTGCAGTAAATCTTTTTAGCGGGAATTATTGAAGGTGGGGGACATCGTCCTAGTCACAAATATTGGGAGACATTTTAAAATAGAGACTAACAATTAATTTGTGCCAAACATCCATTAATGTTTTGCAAAGCACATTGGCGTTGATCGGTAGGGAGCTGCGGTCGGGAAGGTTCCCCCAATAGTTATGCCTCTAATCCTGGCTTGCTACAGACTCGACTCATAAACCAACTCATGTATTATGAAAGCGCCCTCAACTAAATCCCCTCCCCCGTTGCTATTGAATTACCAACCTATTACATTAATTAGTTGTGTGATATAGGGCTACATTTCGTTACTTTCATCTCCAATCCTCTAAGTTACCCCCCTGACTGTATGTCATGAAATATATTCATGTGTAATACCGTCCCTCTATTCCCCACTATTATATTATTGAATTATTGTTTTTTTATCGAGAGGTTGTAACGTTAGCCAGAGTCCCATTTGGACAATGTTTTCCCGTTAGGTGAACATCATCATAGACTTTGTCAAGCGATTCTTTTATTTAAATTAAATCACCAGAATAAGGTCGTATTTAATCCTACTTTTAACCAGTTTTGTATGAACACATTCTGTGAAGTAAGCCTATATCTCATGTCTTATACTCGATAAATTATTGGATTCATTAATCGCTATAAGCTTTCTGAGTATATTGATGATCCTTACTCTAATTGTCTGTTCAACATTAATACACCAAGTTGAAACTTGATCATGAAAAATATTATGTCGCTAGCAAGAATATGATAAATACCATGAAATAATTATGTACATATCCAAAAATTAAATATTAAAAATGATTTTTAAGAGTCAATGGTTTTTCCCTTTTCTTTTTCTGGGGGGGCACTATCAGGATTTTTCGAAGGGGGCACCTGGGGGGGCACTGGAAATTTGTGGGGAGCACGTGCCCCCAGGCCCCCCGTGGCTACGCCGCTGCTAGTACCAATCTTCCTGTGAAAACCTCCAAAAACACAACAGCTGATTTCGATTGGCGAACCAAATGCCTCGACCAATCACATAATGTTATCATCCAGAAACCGTTGTTCTATTTCTCACTATGTTGACCTTTGACGCCTTTTGATCCCAAAACCAACCTGTCATTTCTCATCCAAGTTTCATGAGCAAAACTATTCGGAACACAAGTAACTTGTCGTCCAGACAGACGCCGAAGGTGATAGCTATATCCTTACAGCGTTTAGGACTGATGGGTAAGCAAGCCATGGCCAGCTGGTCCTCAGATTGTAATGGGGGCGCATTACTGGAGACACCGCTATCACCTCTTCTCTTTCAATCGCCGCTTTTCTCAGGCCTTCTGATATATTTTTTCTGCAGCATACTTCGTCAATGGCTTAGAAATTAGCACAGAAATCTAATTTAAAATGGTTCGTATGTAATTAATTCACCGTCAAAGTCGAGTTTTAGTATACAAATGCAGTTGACGAAGTGTACTGCAGAAAACAAAATCGCGAGCCACACACTTCACTTGGTCACATTGTCTGCTCAGCGCAGTTTATGAGGGCGACCTCTGCCCCGACTCGTAGACATAGGCTAACTGTGCAGGGCAGACCTCCCAGTCTCATCACATGAGCGCACCACATAGCTTTCCGCTTAAGCAGATATTGTTCATAATTTATACGCATATAGGATATGCAAATATTGAATTTGAAATTGGAAACTTGAAACAGTTATTTTCTGTAGATACTAGTTAATTTATGACGTTACTTTAATAAATACTCACTTGAAAAATCAGTATATGATCAAATGATTCAAATCTATATTTTATTTACAGAATAGCTTACAAGTGATTGAATGTGTCAATAAACAGGTGGCCTTTTAGTGGCAAACACATTGAAAATTAAGATTTTTAGATACTCGCTGTAAAACATCGAATACTTGTTTGGGGGATTGTTGTAATCTTCCAAGCACTGATCTGAACAAAATTGAGTCATGATGACCAATTCCAATGCATTTACTGAAGCCTATATGATACCACCGTTACGTTAAAATGTTTAATCAAAATTCATGTAATTTTATAATTTGTTTTTGGTTTTGAGCATTCTGATGCCCAATATATGAATTTAATCATAAATACCATAAATAGTGATTTGGATATGATTTTGCTGCCGTAAGTGTACTTTTGAAAAAAATCAGAAAATTCAAATCAAAATCTTCTTAAAATCATGTTTTTTCATGCACGAAACGATTAAAACTTGTAGTAATAACGCCCTCTAGTGAAGATCACAGTTGTCATAATTATGTGACGTCACATCATTTTGTTTAATAAAAACACCATATATGAATTGCCCAGTTAGATGCCAAGTGAATGCCAATATGGGGAAAATAATGTTTTTGACCAAACATAAAAACAAATAGTAAAGCGCCCCAAACGAGTATCCATAAAAATTGTTTTGACCTCTTCTGATAGATAAACTTTTTAAACTCAACATCCATACGAAGTTTCATGAAACTGCTTTCTTTTTTTCTTGAAGGTGTCAATTCTAGGAGTTTTTGGTCGTCGTTGGCTTTGGTATTTTGACACTCATTAGCAACAATTGTATACTGTATACAGAAACGGGTTAAAAGATGAGTTAATAGGTAGGATGAACACAGCAATCCAGGCATACATATCAAGACTGATCTGCACCGTCCCAGTCTGAGAGAGAATCCCCATGATGAGGACAGGCATCCAACATGCGAGGTCGGTACTGACTATGAGCGCCATTTTGATCGTCATCTTGATTTCACGTTGCTGGCGAGCGGTCCTGCCGACACTCGTCGCAGAGCGTTTTACACTCACGAAGATGGCGATATAGCAACAAAGCACGATCATACAACACAACATGTTCACGCCGAGAAACAGGACAATGGAGTAGATCCATGATGGTTGACTTCCCTCAGCAACTGCGGTAACAATTTTGGGATCCCACCACCATGCGTGTTCGTCATGAATGTAGTTCTCTTTATTACTAACACTGTTCGGATGTGTTATTAGAGGGAGCCCAATACACACATCAGATAGTCCATATACCTTTGAATCAGACCCACTTATGACGGTTGGAACAATACTTAGACACGCAGCCGCTACCCATATAATGCAGACGATAACTCTGGATGTTTTATTCCGGATTTTGATTGCACTGAAGGGAAACACGATGCCGAGGAAGCATTGGATACTGATAATGGTGACGAAGAAGACAGATGCCTCACTTGATAGCACTGACAGCACCCCAGCAATCTTGCAAACTGCACTTGACCTCCATCTTTCCGCTCCGTTAAAGTACTTCTCCCCAAATTGCAAATCTGCACTCGCAATGATCAGCATATAAACACTCATGATCAGGTCAGATATAGCTAAATTGACCACCAAGAACGTGTGCGTCTTATTCTCACTTGTTTCACTGCGTTTCCAATATCTCCATATAACAACCACTGAATTACCAATGAAGGCGCTAATACCAATAATCCACATAAACACTCTAAGTACGTGGTTCCTCATCAGACTGCCACATTGGTCTAATGGTGACTTTAACTTTTTGGTCTTGCAAATAGAATCATTAAAATCAGGAATAGCTGAATCAAATTCACAGCAGAGACGGTAGTCATCGACAAACCTAAAATAAAAACACATGTTGGAAAATAACATTCAGCCTTTTGTCTTCCATGTATGTTGTATGATAAAAAGTTGGTGAAAACCCTAATAAAAATTGTTTGCAGATGTTTTTGTTAAAAGGGTTGTTTATGACTCGAAAAAATGCAACAGAAGTATTCTTGATAAATGTAGACCTACATCATTTCTTGCTTGATCCTCATAGACCTCTTTGCGCACACGCAAACTGATTTGCGTAATGCATACTGGTCTATAGCGAAAGAAAACAAATACTGCAAAACTGGCCCTCCTTCCCCAGATTATGTCAATCAATGTTACAACCACACTGAACAACAGTTTATCTGTTAGCCATATTTTTTTTTCGATTTCAATTTTGTTGTGTTTAATAACATAACTACGTATAATGTTCGATTATCACAGTAACGTATGGGAAATATGAACGATGATCACCAGCAGGTAGACCGAGATATAACGCGAAGTAAAGTCTATGTATGAGGTATTAATTAACAAAATGACCATTTAACGTAGCCACTTCTTTAATTGAATACAGAAATTAAACATCTATCGAGCAATGATAACAATGTATTGTGTAAATTACCATCAAGTTGATTTATTCAAATAATCAGCCAATACCCTAAATATGCACTATAGCCGCCCGGTCCTAAATGTTGCCCTTCTTTTCATTATGATTTAAACATTATATTCGAAGTGATTAGGTACTGAAAACGGAATTCGTAAGTCAAATTTTGCAAATAGATCATAGGTCGACTTTGGTTTTTGTGTTCGCTCGTGCTCTTCACCTCGACAAGAAAAATACCCTTATTAGCTTAAAACTGAGATTGAAACTGTGATTCAATAAATTGAGTTTTAAAAACTCCACTAAAGAATTAAATAATAATAATTTGTTTTAAAACTTATTGTCTAATGTCGCATGCATTGTTCTCGTTCAGGGTAAAGTAACATTTGAAGTTTCTTTTGAATGAGTGTTATATGGAGTGCCATGGTCGAGCGGTTTAGTGCATCGGATTTGTGTTCTGATGGCTGAGTCGTCAGAATGTGGGTTCGAATCCCAACCGCGACCGGGGTACTTGTGTCCTTGAGCAAGACACTTTACCATAATTGCTTCTCCACCCAGGGGTAAATGGGTACCTGTGAGGGCAGAGTTGGTTGTTGTGTTTGATTAGCCCTAGATGCGCTGAAATGGCAGCAATTGAGCTGTATACTCCCCAGGGAGCGGAGATGGTTGCAGGAATGATTTATGAGCCTGATGAGCATGGGTAATAATGTAATGCGTCTTGAGCACCAGTTTGGTGGATACGTGCGCTATATCATCATCATCATCATTATTATCCGTGTTTGAGCGGATGCTTTCATGATATGCTTTCATCATTCACTTACAGTTTGTTGAGGCTCACAAGGTCGTTTAGCGCTTCGTCCTTGACATCTATTGGGTTATCAGTGGATGGTTTAATTCTGATCAATATCCTGGTAAATAAACAATGTAAAATAACGAACATTTACTAATACATACCCTAATTTAAGACAGAAAAAATTATAGATGACATGCAATGTGGTGATTTGTCTGAAATTTAGTATTCAGATAGAGGCGATCATGGACTGTGGAAGCCATAGTATTCAGATAGAGGCGATCATGGACTGTGGAAGCCATAGTATTCAGATAGAGGCGATCATGGACTGTGGAAGCCATAGTATTCAGATAGAGGCGATCATGGACTGTGGAAGCCATAGTATTCAGATAGAGGCGATCATGGACTGTGGAAGCCATAGTATTCAGATAGAGGCGATCATGGACTGTGGAAGCCATAGTATTGAGATAGAGGCGATCATGGACTGTGGAAGCCATAGTATTGAGATAGAGGCGATCATGGACTGTGGAAGCCATAGTATTGAGATAGAGGCGATCATGGACTGTGGAAGCCATAGTATTCAGATACAGGCGACCATGGACTGTGGAAGCCATAGTATTCAGATAGAGGCGATCATGGACTGTGGAAGCCATATTTTAACCACATTTATCCTAAGGCCAAAAAAGGTCTCCGATTTCTGATCTCCGCGCGCGTCACCTCAGACCCGCGCGTCGGCATTTTGATTTTTTTTCCCATGAAACGATGTCCAATTGCAGCCAAAATTAGTGACTCGAGTGGAATTCTGTCATACTGTGCTTTAAACGATATTTTCACATAGGGGTATGAACGTTTGCCCGATTTGTGAGGCCTCTCGTAGCATCCATACTTTGTGTATGGGAAATTTGGTCCCGGCGTATACAATGTAGCCTATCACGTATTTCCCTGTTGGCAAAACAAAAAACAAAAAACAGAAAAAAAAATAAGCCAAAACATGACCAGAAACCGGAGATTTTTTTGGCCTAAGATGCAGCAATGTTATTATGAAAAAGAGAAGAACAATGTCTTACAGGGTTCTTAGTTGCCTAAGTCCATCGAAGGCCTTGCTTTCTATAGTTTCCAGAGGAATATTCCTGACATCCCTTGAAAACAAGCAAATAATATTTAATTTACTACGTGTGTCAGAATTAATCCAGATATCAGATGCAAGGGAGCTGAATTTTGAAATTGATGGAAGAAATATACGGGGAAAAGTTTACGAAAGGTCACGAAATTGAATGCTTCTGAAATTGCTTCAGATGGAATGGGTATTTTCATATTGTGTTTATACACGTCCTGATGCGTGTGTATTTCATTTTTGTAATAAAAGTAGCATGAACTTAGGCTATTCAACACAAACACTTTTCACATACAAATTAGTTTTTTTTTCTTTAGACTTAGCGCACAATAACAATATAACAATAAAATAATAACAATGCCGTATACTTTTTGCATAATTTTTTTGGTATCGAGAAGCATTTTTGAAAAGGTCCCAGTAACAGTAACCAAACCCTTCTATGAGGCAATTGGTACGTAGCGGGTATAAGCACTGTTCCTGTTTTAATAATACGCGTCCAAAATATTGGGTTAAACATATTCTGCTCCATTTTACACTTCGGCTTTATCTTTACTGCAGCTGTGAGTTTGAATCAAGGTTACATTTTATTTTAAAAGAATATACAGGTACATGTATATGAAGCGTGGTTGTACCTTTTGACCACAAACTTTGTTAGTGCTTGACTCTTTGAAAAAAGTACCGTATGTTATTTATTTGAAATATCTTACAAGGTTCTCAAGTTTACTAGATCCGAGAAACAGGAACCGTTGATACTGGTGATCATATTGTTTGATATGTTTCTGGAATAAAAATAAATAAAAAAGGTTTGTCACCTTAAAGTTTATAAACCTTCACAGTAAAAGAATACCAATTCAACGCATTGCAACGGATGCTTATGCATTGCATGAATGAAATCTTTATTTCACTTTATCATTGCATATAAATAGGAACGCGTTCTCTTAGTAAATATCATTTGATACACTATGTGCAATTATATACACCAACGTTTAGTATATATACAGAATACGTCATGAGACTGTGATCAAATGCTGTAATGAACACAACTGAATTTGAAAAATCAAGAAAGAAACTCAATTTAAAAAAAATTAAACAACATCGTGTTAAAACATACATCAGTAGATATCATGTTCATAGATTTTCCTGAAAGCATACTTTTTTGAAATATTGTAATGGTATCAGACAATCTTAACATTTATCATGCCTGAGGTTCACTTATTTTAAAAATGAAATTACAATAAACATCGATAGACAACAGTTGAGAGCCTGAAACTTTTAAAAAGTGTGTTGTCCTATAGCCCTTCATTCACAAGTGTGACGTGTGACGAATTGTAAATTAGTTTAAAACCATTTTATTTATTTTAATTACTTCATGAACATTTTTACCTGTATGATGCAAGACATTTAACAACTGATCAGTACAAAAGTGGATGGTTACGTTCTGTTGTACGTAGAAAATAGTTAATAATACATTATTTCGATTGTTAAACATGAACTACGCACTTCATCTAATTTGTTTGCAGTGAGACGCAACATTAGTCAAGATAAATCGGTGGCTCGATGCTGTGTGATTAAAATTCATGACATGAATACTTACAACGTGTTCAGATTTTGTAGACCATAAAATGTTCCTAGAGCAATTGCACTGATGTTGTTGTTTTCCAGCCATCTTAGATGGGAAAATAAATCAGGGTTAAAACAAATATTATTAAATCCTGTTAATATGGTTATTTTGACCAATGTTCTTAGAATTTCCTGAAAGGTGAGATATTAGTGATTAGATAAAAACTATAAAAAATATTTCCGCCTGCAGCTCATTAGGCCTATATAGAAAATACAATCGCCTATATAGAGTTAAAACATCGTGCGTGATTGAAATTCATGGCATGAATACTGTTGAATGTGTTGAGATTTTGTAGACCATCAAATATTCCTGGAGAAATTTCACTGATTTTGTTATTGTACACCGATCTGTAAGATGGTAAAACAAAATAGGGTTAAAACAAAGATCATTGAAAGCATACTACGTGAATTATTAGTGATCGCACAAAAACTATTCCTGGAGCAATTTCACTTATTTTGTAGTTTTTCAGCGATCTAAGATGGGAAAACAAAGTAGGGTTAAAACAAAGATCATTATTATTATTATTATTATTATTATTATTATTATTTTATTCAGATAAAAATCAACAAGAACAATGGATGACATACTAACTTCCGTTAATATGGTTATTTTCGCCGATGTTCTTAGATTTTCCTGAAAGCATACTTGGTGAAATATTAGTGATCGGTCAAAAACTCTGAAAAATATTTCCGCATGCAGCTCAATAGGCCTATATAGAAAATAAAGTCACGAAGTAGAGTTAAAAACATCGTGTTAAAGCAGATATAGACCTACATTGGTATATATCCATCAATGTTCTCAGACTTTCCTGAAATCATACTTTATGAAACGTTGGCATGGGATCGAACAAGTTGAATAATTTCCTGCCTGAGGTTTCGCGTATTTTACAAAAATAAAATTACAAATGAATCTCGACAGACAACAGTTGAGTGCATCGAAATATAAAACATAAAAGTATCAGTTCGTTGTCTTAGTATGTTTAATTTTATGACTGAAGATATACATTAAACAACAAATCCGTGAAAAAATGTAGCTTATTACTTTGTTTCGTTAAAGAGAAACAATTGAAAAGGTATACAAATATTTCGATCGGCAAACATGAACTAAGCACTTCATCTATTTTGTTTGCAGTGATACGTAACTTCAGTCAAGATAAATCGGTGGCTCCATGCTGTGTGATTGAAATTCATGATTACTTTTACAAATACATGACTAAAATTAGTTGAGATTTTGTAGACCATCAAATGTTCCTGGAGCAATTGCACTGATTTTGTTATTGTGCAGCCATCTGTAAGATGGTAAAACAAAATAGGGTTAAAACAAAGATTATTAAATCCCGTTAATATGGTTATTTTGACCAATGTTCTTAGAATTTTCTTAGAATTTATGTTTTAAAACATAAAAGTATCAGTTCGTTGTCCTATAACCATCCAATGAATAAGTGTGATATAGTGTGACAATTTGTAAAACGAACAAATTTAAAACGAACAATACAAAATTTACTCATTAGAGACAATATATATGTTTAACTTTATGATTGAAGATATACCGGTACATTAAACAATGGATCCGTGAAAAATGTAGCTCGTTACTTTGTTTTGTTAAAGACAAACAAGTGAAAATGCATTTAAATATTTCGATCGGCACGAAACATGAACTTTGTACTCCTTCTAATTTTGTTTTGTCGTCAGATGTAAATTAAGTACAAAATAATGTATGGCAGGTTTCTGTTTGATTGACAAGTAAGTACGCTTTTGTAGACTATCAAATGTTCTGGGTCAAAGTATATTAGTATACTACTAATATTGCTGTTGTCCAGAAATCTATCTAAGTAGAGTTAAAAACATTGTATTGAAACACATAACAAGAATTATCCTGCCTGAGGTTCACATATTTTAGAAATTTAAAATAACAAAATCTTGATAGACAACTCTTGAGTGCATCGATATAAACAAAATGGGTGGAATATCAGCCTCCATTAACAAGTGTTATAGTATTGTACATGTTAATTATTTGTTTGAATTTGTTTCTCCAAATGTTCTAATTACATATAACCATTTAAATAAGTATAATGTTTGGTCAAAATCAGATACATTAAAGGGACACTATCGTTACGATCAACAGGGCATGGAATCGTGGTGCTAGTTTTAGATGAATCATTGTCTGAAATACCGGTATCATGATTATTATTTTTTTTAAATTTAAGTAGGCCTAAGTACGCTTTTGTAAGATGAGGAAATGAAGTAGGGTTAAAACATTGTATTAAAACGCATAACAACAATGCCCGACTGCCCGAGGTTCGCATATTTAAAAAATCTTAAATAACGAATGAATCTCGATAGACAACACTTGAGTGCATCGATATAAAAACTGGTTTGGTGGAATGCTACTCTTCATTTACAAGTGTTATACAATGGGACAAGTTTTTTTTTTTTTTTTCCCAAATATTCTCATTACATATAACCTTTCATTTGTTTCCAATGAGAAATAACTTCAATCAAGAGAAATCGGTGGCTCGATGCTGCGTGATTGAAATTCATAACATGAATACTTACAACATTCTGAGATTTTGTAGACCATCAAATGTTCCTGGAGCAATTGCACTGATTTTGTTATTGTGCAGCCATCTGTAAGATGGTAAAACAAAATAGGGTTAAAACAAAGATTATTAAATCCTGTTAATATGGTTATTTTGACCAATGTTCTTAGAATTTCCTGAAAGGTGAGATATTAGTGATCAGACAAAAACTATGAAAAATATTTCCGCCTGCAGCTCATTAGGCCTATATATAGAAAATACAATCACCTATATAGGGTTAAAACATCGTGCGTGATTGAAATTCATGACATGAATACTGTTGAATGTGTTGAGATTTTGTAGACCATCAAATATTCCTGGAGGAATTTCACTGATTTTGTTATTGTACAGCGATCTGTAAGATGGTAAAACAAAATAGGGTTAAAACAAAGATCATTAAATCCCGTTATTTGCACCAATCTTCTTAGATTTTACTGAAAGCAACTTCGTGAATTATTAGTGATCGCACAAAAACTATTCCTGGAGCAATTTCACTTATTTTGTTGTTTTTCAGAGATTTAAGATGGGAAAACAAAGTAGGGTTAAAACAAAGATCATTAACTTCCGTTAATATGGTTATTTTCGCCGATGTTCTTAGATTTTCCTAAAAGCATACTTGGTGAAATATTAGTGATCGGTCAAAAACTATGAAAATTGCACTGATTTTGTTGTTGTGCAGCCATCTGTAAGATGGTAAAACAAAATAGGGTTAAAACAAAGATTATTAAATCCCGTTAATATGGTTATTTTGACCAATGTTCTTAGAATTTCCTGAAAGGTGAGATATTAGTGATCAGACAAAAACTATGAAAAATATTTCCGCCTGCAGCTCATTAGGCCTATATAGAAAATAAATTATAGGGTTAAAACTTCGTGCGTGATTGAAATTCATGGCATGAATACCGTACTTACAATGTGTTGAGATTTTGTAGACCATCAAATGTTCCTGGAGCAATTTCACCGATGTTGTTATTGGACAACAATCTGTAAGATGGTGAAACAAAATAGGGTTAAAACAAAGATCATTAAATCACGTTCTTAGATTTTACTGAAAGCATACTTGGTGAAATATTAGTGATCGGACAAAACTATGAAAAATATTTCCACCTGCAGCTCATTAGGCCTATATAGAAAATAAAATCACCTATACAAGGTTAAAACACCGTGTTAAAGCAGATACAGGCCTACATTGGTATATATCCATCAATGTTCTCAGATTTTCCTGAAATCATACTTCATGAAACGTTGTCATGGCATCTATAAACAAGTTGAAAATTTGTCCTACCCAAGGTTCACTCATTTAAAAAAAAATAATTTACAAATGATTCTCGATAGATAACAGTTAAACATCGAAATATAAAACATAAAAGTATCAGTTCGTTGTCCTAGTATGTTTAACTTTATGATTGAAGATATACATTAAACAACATATCTGTGAAAAAATGTAGCTCATTACTTTGTTTCGTTAAAGAGAAAAAGTGAAAAGGTATACAAATATTTCGATCGGCAAACATGAACTAAGCACTTCATCTAATTTTTGGCAGTGATACGTAACTTCAGTCAAGAGAAATCGGTAGCTCCATGCTGCGTGATTGAAATTCATGACATGAATACTTACAATGTGTTAAGATTTTGTAGACCATCAAATGTTCCTGGAGCAATTTCATTGATGTTGTTATTTGACAGCCATCTGTAAGATGGTAAAAAGAAATAGAGTTAAAACAAAGATCATTAAATCCCGTTATTTTTCGCCGATGTTCTTAGATTTTCCTAAAAGCATACTTGGTGAAATATTAGTGATCATTCAAAAACTATGAAAAATATTAAAACAAAGATCATTAAATCCCGTTATTTGAACCAATCTTCTTAGATTTTAATGTAAACATACTTCGTGAATTATTAGTGATCGCACAAAAACTATTCCTGAATCAATTTCACTTATTTTATTGTTTTTCAGCGATCTAAGATGGGAAAACAAAGTAGGGTTAAAACAAAGATCATTAAACTTCCGTTAATAGTGTTATTTTCGCCGATGTTCTTAGATTTTCCTAAAAGCATACCGGTACTTAGTGAAATATTAGTGATTGGTGAAATACTATGAAAAATATTTCCACCTGCAGCTCATTTGGCACACGAAGAAGAGTTAAAAACATTGTGTTAAAGCAGATATAGACCTACATTGGTATATATCCATGAATGTTCTTAGACTTTCCTGAAATCATACTTCATGAAACGTTGTCATGGGATCGAACAAGTTGAACAATTTTCCTGCCTGATGTTTCACGTATTTTAGAAGAAAAAAAATTACAAATGAATCTCGATAGACAACAGTTGAGTGCATCGAAATATAAAACATAAAAGTATCAGTTCGTTGTCTTAGTATGTTTAACTTTATGATTGAAGATACCCGGTATACATTACCGGTAATTAAACAACAAATCCGTGAAAAAATGTAGCTCATTACTTTGTTTCGTTAAAGAGAAAAACTGAAAAGGTATACAAATATTTCGATCGGCAAACATGAACTAAGCACTTCATCTATTTTGTTTGCAGTGATACGTAACTTCAGTCAAGATAAATCGGTGGCTCCATGCTGTGTCATTGAAATTCATGATTACTTACAATTCGTTGAGATTTTGTAGACCATCAAATGTTCCTGGAGCAATTGCACCGATTTTGTTATTGTGCAGCCATCTGTAAGATGGTAAAACAAAATAGGGTTAAAACAAATATTATTAAATTCCGTTAATATGGTTATTTTGACCAATGTTCTTAGAATTTCCTGAAAGGTGGGATATTAGTGATCAGACAAAAACTATGAAATCCAGAAATCTATGATGAAGTAGAGTTAAAAACATTGTATTGAAACACATAACAAGAATTATCCTGCCTGAGGTTCACATATTTTAGAAATTTAAAATAACAAAATCTTGATAGACAACACTTGAGTGCATCGATATAAACAAAATGGGTTGGGTGGAATATCAGCCTCCATTAACAAGTGTTATAGTACCGTATTGTACATGTTAATTATTTGTTTGAATTTGTTTCTCCAAATGTTCTAATTACATATAACCATTTAAATAAGTATAATTTTTGGTCAAAATCAGATACATTAAAGGGACACTATCGTTACGATCAACAGGGCATGGAATCGGGGTGCTAGTTTTAGATGAATCATTGTCTGAAATACAGGTATCATGATTGAATTTTTTTTTTAAATTTAAGTAAGATGAGGAAATGAAGTAGGGTTAAAACATTGTATTAAAACGCATAACAACAATGCCCGACTGCCCGAGGTTCACATATTTTAAAAACCTTAAATAACGAATGAATCTCGATAGACAACACTTGAGTGCATCGATATAAAAACTGGTTTGGTGGAATGCTACTCTTCATTTACAAGTGTTATAGAATGGGACAAGTTTTTTTGTGTTTTCAGAAATATTCTGATTACATATAACCTTTCATTTGTTTGCAATGAGACATAACTTCTGCGTGATTGAAATTCATAACATGAATACTCACAAGATTCTGAGATTTTGTAGACCATCAAATGATTTTGGAGCAATTTCACTGATTTTGTTGTTGCGCAGCAATCTAGGATGGGAAAACAAAATTGGGTTAAAACAAAGAACATCCTACTTCCAGAATGTCGTCATCCTGAGATAAATTATGTCAGGATGTCGTCAGCTTACATTGATGATGTTGTCATTCTGAGATAAATTATCTCAGGATCTCAACAAAGTTGGATGCCACTTCCAGAGCTCCGTATGATTAAACATCATGGCTAATACTTACAATTTTCTGAGATTTTGTATCGGTTCGTTGTCCTATAGCCTTACAATGAATAAGTGTTATATAGCGTGACAATTTGTAAAATAAGTTTAAAACGAACAATACAAATATCCTCGTTAGAGACATTTTATTATGTTTAACTTCATGATTGAAGATATGTTAAACAACAGATCTGTGAAAAATGTAGCTCATTACTTTGTTTCGTTAAAGAGAACAAAAGTGAAAATGTATTCAAATATTTCGATTGGCAAACATGAACTAAGCACTTCATCGTATTTGTTTACAGTGATACGAAACTTCAGTCAAGAGAAATCGGTGGCTCCATGCTGCGTGATTAAAATTCATGACATGAATACTTACAAAGTGCTGATATTTTGTAGACCATCAAATGTTCCTGGAGGAATTTCACTGATGTTGTTATTTGACAGCCAACTGTAAGATGGTAAAAAGAAATAGGGTTAAAACAAAGGTCATTAAATCCCGTTCTTTTCGCCGATGTTCTTAGATTTTCCTAAAAGCATACTTGGTGAAATATTAGTGATCGCACAAAAACTATTCCTGGAGCAATTTCACTTATTTTGTTGTTTTTCAGCGATCTAAGATGGGAAAACAAATTAGGGTTAAAACAAAGATCGTTAAACTTCCGTTAATAGGGTTATTTTCGCCGATGTTCTTAGATTTTCCTAAAAGCATACCGGTACTTGGTGAAATATTAGTGATCGGTCAAAAACTATGAAAAATATTTCCACTTGCAGCTCATTTGGCCTATTATGAAAATAAAGTCAGAGTAGAGTTAAAACATCGTGTTAAAGCAGATATAGACCTACATTGGTATATATCCATCAATGTTCTCAGACTTTCCTGAAATCATACTTCATGAAACGTTGTCATGGGATCGAACAAGTTGAACAATTTTCCTGCCTGAGGTTTCACGTATTTTAGAAAAATAAAATTACAAATGAATCTCGATAGACAACAGTTGAGTGCATCGAAATATAAAACATAAAAGTATCAGTTCGTTGTCCTAGTATGTTTAATTTTATGACTGAAGATATACATTAAACAACAGATCCGTGAAAAATGTTGCTCATTACTTGTTTCGTTAAAGAGAAAAAGTGAAAATGCATTGAAATATTTCGATCGGCAAACATGAACTAGGGCCTAAGCAGTTTAAGCACTCATCTAATTTGTTTGCAGTGATACGTATAACTTCAGTCAAGATAAATCGGTGGCTCGATGCTGTGTGATTAAAATTCATGACTACTTACAATTCGTTGAGATTTTGTAGACCATCAAATGTTCCTGGAGCAATTTCACTTATTTTGTTGTTTTTCAGCGATCTAAGATGGGAAAACAAAGTAGGGTTAAAACAAAGATCATTAACTTCCGTTAATATGGTTATTTTTGCCGATGTTCTTAGATTTTCCTAAAAGCATATTTGGTGAAATATTAGTGATCGCACAAAAACTATTCCTGGAGCAATTTCACATATTTTGTTGTTTTTCAGCGATCTAAGATGGGAAAACAAAGTAGGGTTAAAACAAAGATCATTAAACTTCCGTTAATAGGGTTATTTTCGCCGATGTTCTTAGATTTTCTTAAAAGCATACCGGTACTTGGTGAAATATTAGTGATCGGTCAAAAACTATGAAAAATATTTCCACCTGCAGCTCATTTGGCATATTAAGAAAATAAAGTCACGAAGTAGAGTTAAAAACGTCGTGTTAAAGCAGATATAGACCTACATTGGTATACATCCATCAATGTTCTCAGACTTTCCTGAAATCATACTTCATGAAACGTTTGTCTTTGGATCGAACAAGTTGAACAATATTCCTTCCTGAGGTTTCACGTATTTTAGACAAATAAAATTACAAATGAATCTCGATAGACAACAGTTGAGTGCATCGAAATATAAAACATAAAAGTATCAGTTCGTTGTCTTAGTATGTTTAACTTTATGATTGAAGATATACATTAAACAACAAATCCGTGAAAAAATGTAGCTCATTACTTTGTTTCGTTAAAGAGAAAAAAGTGAAAAGGTATACAAATATTTCGATCGGCAAACATGAACTAAACACTTCATCTATTTTGTTTGCAGTGATACGTAACTTCAGTCAAGATAAATCGGTGGCTCCATGCTGTGTGATTGAAATTCATGATTACTTACAATTCGTTGAGATTTTGTAGACCATCAAATGTTCCTGGAGCAATTGCACCGATTTTGTTATTGTGCAGCCATCTGTAAGATGGTAAAACAAAATAGGGTTAAAACAAAGATTATTAAATCCCGTTAATATGGTTATTTTGACCAATGTTCTTAGAATTTCCTGAAAGGTGAGATATTAGTGATCAGACAAAAACTATGAAAAATATTTCCGCCTGCAGCTCATTGGGCCTATATAGAAAATAAAATCACCTATACAAGGTTAAAACACCGTGTTAAAGCAGATACAGGCCTACATTGGTATACATCCATCAATGTTCTCAGACTTTCCTGAAATCATACTTCATGAAACGTTGTCTTGGCATCTATAAACAAGTTGAAAATTTTTCCTACCCAAGGTTCACTCATTTTAGAAAATTAAATTTACAAATGAATCTCGATAGACAACAATTGAGTGCATCGAAATATAAAACATAAAAGTATCAGTTCGTTGTCCTAGTATGTTTAACTTTATGATTGAAGATATACATTAAACAACATATCTGTAAAAAAATGTAGCTCATTACTTTGTTTCGTTAAAGAGAAAAAGTGAAAAGGTATACAAATATTTCGATCGGCAAACATGAACTAAGCACTTCATCTAATTTTTTTGCAGTGATACGTAACTTCAGTCAAGAGAAATCGGTAGCTCCATGCTGCGTGATTGAAATTCATGACATGAATACTTACAATGTGTTAAGATTTTGTAGACCATCAAATGTTCCTGGAGCAATTTCACTTATTTTGTTGTTTTCCAGCAATCTAAGATGGGAAAAGAAAATAGGGTTAAAACAAAATCATTAAATTCCGTTAATAGGCCTATGATTATTTTCGCCGATTTTCCTGAAAACATACTTGGTGAAATATTAGTGATTGGTCAAAAACTATGAAAAATATTTCCACCTGCAGCTTATTTGGCCTATATAGAAAATATAATCACATACAAGGTTAAAACACCGTGTTAAAGCAGATATAGGCCTACATCGGTATATATCCATCAATGTTCTCAGATTTTCCTGAAATCATACTTTATGAAACGTTGTCATGGTATCTATAAACAAGTTCCAAAATTGTCCTACCCGAGGTTCACTCATTTTAGAAAATTAAATTTACAAATGATTCTTGATAGACAACAGATGAGTGCATCGAAATATAAAACATAAAAGTATCAGTTCATTGTCCTATAGCCATCCAGTGAATAAGTGTGATATAGTGTGACAATTTGTAAAACGAACAATACAATATATTATAAGAGTATGTTTAACTTTATGATTGAAGATATACATTAAACAACGGATTCGTGAAAAATGTAGCTCGTTACTTTGTTTCGTTAAAGACAAACAAGTGAAAATGCATTTATATATTTCGATCGGCACGAAACATGAACTTTGTACTCTTTCTAATTTTGTTTTGTCGTCAGATGTAAATTAAGTACAAAATAATGTCTGGCAGGTTTCTGTTTGATTGACAAGTAAGTACGCTTGTGTAGACTATCAAATATTCTGGGTCAAAGTATATTAGTATACTAATATTGCTGTTGTCCAGACATCTATGATGAAGTATAGAGTTAAAAACATTGTATTGAAACACATAACAAGAATTATCCTGCCTGAGGTTCACATATTTTAAGAAATTTAAAATAACAAAATCTTGATAGACAACACTTGAGTGCATCGACATAAACAAAATGGGTTGGGTGGAATATCAGCCTCCATTAACAAGTGTTATAGTATTGTACATGTTAATTATTTGTTTGAATTTGTTTCTCCAAATGTTCTCATTACACATAACCATTTAAATAAGTAAAATTTTTGGTCAAAATCAGATACATTAAAGGGACACTATCGTTACGATCAACAGGGCATAGAATCGGGGTGCTAGTTTTAGATGAATCATTGTCTGAAAATAATATCAGTACCTCACATGATAAGTTTGTGACAAGGTATTACTGATCGGTCAAAACGGATGAACAATGTTTCCGCCTGCAGCTCATTATATCGCCTATACACACTAAGAAATAATGGTTCAAATCTGCACCCATATCGTTGATACAATAGCAGCACCCCTGTGGGTGCAGACTTGGCACCCCCTGGATGTGTGCCTCCCTACGGGTGCAGATTTACACCCTCAAAGGAGCAAATATGCACCCATAGAGGAGGCACACATCCAGGGGATGCCAAGTCTTCACCCACAGGGGTGCTGCTATTGTATCAACGATATGCACCCCTTTGGGTGCAGATTTGAACTATTATTTCTTAGTGTGTAGGGTTAAAGCAGATATAGGCCTACGTCGGTATATATCCACCAATGTTCTCAGATTTTTTTTAATGAAACGTTGTCATGGTATCATGATTGAAATTATTTTTTTTGGAAATTGAAGTAAGTACGCTTTTGTAAGATGAGGAAATGAAGTAGGGTTAAACATTGTATTAAAACACATAACAACAATGCCCGACTGCCCGAGGTTCACATATTTTAGAAATCTTAAATAACGAATGAATCTCGATAGACAACACTTGAGTGCATCGATATAAAAACCGGTTTGGTGGAATGCTACTCTTCATTTACAAGTGTTATATTATGGTACAAGTTTTGTTGTGTTTTCAGAAATATTCTCATTACATATAATCATTCATTTGTTTGCAATGAGACATAACTTCAATCAGGAGAAATCGGTGGCTCGATGCTGCGTGATTGAAATTCATAACATGAATACTGACAATATTCTGAGATTTTGTGGACCATCAAATGATTTTGGAGCAATTTCACTGATTTTGTTGTTGGGCAGCAATCTAGGATGGGAAAACAAAATTGGGTTAAAACAAAGAACATCCTACTTCCAGAATGTCATCATCCTGAGATAAATTATGTCAGGATGTCGTCAGCTTGCATTGATGATGTTGTCATCCTGAGATAAATTATCTCAGGATCTCAACAAAGTTGGATGCCACTTCCAGAGCTCCGTATGATTAAACATCATGGCTAATACTTACAATTTTCTGAGATTTTGTATCAGTTCGTTGTCCTATAGCCTTACAATGAATAAGTGTTATATAGCGTGACAATTTGTAAAATAAGGTTAAAACGAACAATACAAATATCCTCGTTAGAGACATTTTATTATGTTTAACTTCATGATTGAAGATATGTTAAACAACAGATCTGTGAAAAATGTAGCTCATTACTTTGTTTCGTTAAAGAGAACAAAAGTGAAAATTTATTCAAATATTTCGATTGGCAAACATGAACTAAGCACTTCATCGTATTTGTTTACAGTGATACGAAACTTCAGTCAAGAGAAATCGGTGGCTCCATGCTGCGTGATTAAAATTCATGACATGAATACTTAAAAAGTGCTGAGATTTTGTAGACCATCAAATGTTCCTGGAGGAATTTCACTGATATTGTTATTTGACAGCCATCTGTAAGATGGTAAAAAGAAATAGGTTTAAAACAAAGATCATTAAATCCCGTTATTTTCGCCGATGTTCTTAGATTTTCCTAAAAGCATATTTGGTGAAATATTAGTGATCGCACAAAAACTATTCCTGGAGCAATTTCACTTATTTTGTTGTTTTTCAGCGATCTAAGATGGGAAAACAAAGTAGGGTTAAAACAAAGATCGTTAAACTTCCGTTAATAGGGTTATTTTCGCCGATGTTCTTAGATTTTCCTAAAAGCATACCGGTACTTGGTGAAATATTAGTGATCGGTCAAAAACTATTAAAAATATTTCCACCTGCAGCTCATTTGGCCTATTATGAAAATAAAGTCACGAGATAGAGTTAAAAACATCGTGTTAAAGCAGATATAGACCTACATTGGTATATATCCATCAAGGTTCTCAGACTTTCCTGAAATCATACTTCATGGAACGTTGCCATGGGATCGAACAAGTTGAACAATTTTCCTGCCTGAAGTTTCACGTATTTTAGAAAAATAAAATTACAAATGAATCTCGATAGACAACAAAAACATAAAAGTATCAGTTCGTTGTCCTAGTATGTTTAATTTTATGACTGAAGATATACATTAAACAACAGATCCGTGAAAAATGTTGCTCATTACTTTGTTTCGTTAAAGAGAAAAAGTGAAAATGCGTTGAACTATTTCGATCGGCAAACATGAACTAGGGCCTGAGCAGTTTAAGCACTCATCTAATTTGTTTGCAGTGATACGTATAACTTCAGTCAAGATAAATCGGTGGCTCGATGCTGTGTGATTAAAATTCATGACTACTTACAATTCGTTGAGATTTTGTAGACCATCAAATGTTCCTGGAGCAATTTCACTTATTTTGTTGTTTTTCAGCGATCTACGAAGTAGAGTTAAAAACATCGTGTTAAAGCAGATATAGACCTACATTGGTATATATCCATCAATGTTCTCAGACTTTCCTGAAGTCATACTTCATGAAACGTTGTCATGGGATCGAACAAGTTGAACAATTTTCCTGCCTGAGGTTTCACGTATTTTAGAAATATAAAATTACAAATGAATCTCGATAGACAACAGTTGAGTGCATCGAAATATAAAACATAAAAGTATCAGTTCGTTGTCTTAGTGTGTTTAACTTTATGATTGAAGATATACATTAAACAACAAATCCGTGAAAAAATGTAGCTCATTACTTTGTTTCGTTAAAGAGAAAAAAGTGAAAAGGTATACAAATATTTCGATCGGCAAACATGAACTAAGCACCTCATCTATTTTGTTTGCAATGAGACATAACTTCAATCAAGATAAATCGGTGGCTCGATGCTGTGTGATTGAAATTCATGATTACTTACAATTCGTTGAGATTTTGTAGGCCATCAAATGTTCCTGGAGCAATTGCATTGATTTTGTTATTGTGCAGCCATCTGTAAGATGGTAAAACAAAATAGGGTTAAAACAAAGATTATTAAATCCCGTTAATATGGTTATTTTGACCAATGTTCTTAGAATTTCCTGAAAGGTGAGATATTAGTGATCAGACAAACACTATGAAAAATATTTCCGCCTGCAGCTCATTAGGACTATATAGAAATTAATTAAAGGGTTAAAACTTCGTGCGTGATTGAAATTCATGGCATGAATACCGTACTTACAATGTGTTGAGATTTTGTAGACCCTCAAATGTTCCTGGAGCAATTTCACCGATGTTGTTATCGGACAACAATCTGTAAGATTGTGAAACAAAATAGGGTTAAAACAAAGATCATTAAATCACGTTCTTAGATTTTACTGAAGGCATACTTGGTGAAATATTAGTGATTAGACAAAAACTATGAAAAACATTTCCGCCTTCAGCTTATTAGGCCTATATAGAAAATACAATCACCTATATATAAGGTTAAAACACCGTGTTAAAGCAGATATATACCTACATTGGTATATATCTATCAATGTTCTCAGACTTTCCTGATATCATACTTTATGAAACGTTGTCATGGTATCTATAAACAAGTTGAATATTTGTCCTACCCAAGGTTCACTCATTTTAGAAAATTTAATTTACAAATGATTCTCGATAGACAACAGTTAAACATCGAAATATAAAACATAAAAGTATCAGTTCGTTGTCCTAGTATGTTTAACTTTATGATTGAAGATATACATTAAACAACATATCTGTGAAAAAATGTAGCTCATTATTTTGTTTCGTTAAAGAGAAAAAGTGAAAAGGTATACAAATATTTCAATCGGCAAACATAAACTAAGCACTTCATCTAATTTTTGGCAGTGATACGTAACTTCAGTCAAGAGAAATCGGTAGCTCCATGCTGCGTGATTGAAATTCATGACATGAATACTTACAACTTGTTGAGATTTTGTAGACCATCAAATGTTCCTGGAGCAATTTCACTGATGTTGTTATTGTACAGCGACCTGTAAGATGGTAGAACACAATAGGGTTAAAACAAAGATCATTAAATCACGTTCTTTGATTTTACTGAAAGCATACTTGGTGAAATATTAGTGATCGGTCAAAAACTATGAAAAACATTTCCACCTGCAGCTCATTAGGCCTATATAGAAAATACAATCACCTATATAGGGTGAAAACACCGTGTTAAAACAGATATAGGCCTACATCGGTATATATCCATCAATATTCTCAGATTTTCCTCAAATCATACTTCATGAAACGTTGTCATGGTATCTATAAACAAGTTCCAAAATTGTCCTACCCGAGGTTCACTCATTTTAGAAAATTAAATTTACAAATGATTCTTGATAGACAACAGTTGAGTGCATCGAAATATAAAACATCCATCCAATGAATAAGTGTGATATAGTGTGACAATTTGTAAAACGAACATATTTAAAACGAACAATACAAAATTTACTCATTAGAGACAATATATATGTTTAACTTTATGATTGAAGATATACATTAAACAACGGATCCGTGAAAAATGTAGCTCGTTACTTTGTTTTGTTAAAGACAAACAAGTGAAAATGCATTTAAATATTTCGATCGGCACGAAACATGAACTTTGTACTTCCTAATTGTTTTGTCGTCAGATGTAAATTAAGTACAAAATAATGTATGGCAGGTTTCTGTTTGATTGACAAGTAAGTACGCTTTTGTAGACTATCAAATGTTCTGGGTCAAAGTATATTAGTATACTACTAATATTGCTGTTGTCCAGACATCTATGATGAAGTAGAGTTAAAAACATTGTATTGAAACACATAACAAGAATTATCCTGCCTGAGGTTCACATATTTTAGAAATTTAAAATGACAAAATCTTGATAGACAACACTTGAGTGCATCGATATAAACAAAATGGGTTGGGTGGAATATCAGCCTCCATTAACAAGTGTTATAGTATTGTACATGTTAATTATTTGTTTGAATTTGTTTCTCCAAATGTTCTAATTACATATAACCATTTAAATAAGTAAAATTTTTGGTCAAAATCAGATACATTAAAGGGACACTATCGTTACGATCAACAGGGCATGGAATCGGGGTGATAGTTTTAGATGAATCATTGTCTGAAATACCGGTATCATGATTGAATTTTTTTTTTTTTATTTAAGTAGGCCTAAGTACACTTTTGTAAGATGAGGAAATGAAGTAGGGTTAAAACATTGTATTAAAACACATAACAACAATGCTCGACTGCCCGAGGTTCACATATTTTAAAAATCTCAGATAACGAATGAATCTCGATAGACAACACTTGAGTGCATCGATATAAAAACTGGTTTGGTGGAATGCTACTCTTCATTTACAAGTGTTATATTATGGGACAAGTTTTTTTCTTCTTTTTTTTCCCCAAATATTCTCATTACATATAACCTTTCATTTGTTTGTAATGAGACATAACTTCAATCAAGAGAAATCGGTGACTTGATGCTGCGTGACTGAAATTCATAACCTGAATACTTACAAGATTCTGAGATTTTGTAGACCATCAAATGATTTTGGAGCAATTTCACTGATTTTGTTGTTGTGCAGCCATCTAGGATGGGAAAACAAAATTGGGTTAAAACAAAGAACATCCTACTTCCAGAATGTCATCATCCTGAGATAAATTATGTCAGGATGTCGTCAGCTTACATTGATGATGTTGTCATTCTGAGATAAATTATCTCAGGATCTCAACAAAGTTGGATGCCACTTCCAGAGCTCCGTATGATTAAACATCATGGCTAATACTTACAATTTTCTGAGATTTTGTATCAGTTCGTTGTCCTTACAATGAATAAGTGTTATATAGCGTGACAATTTGTAAAATAAGTTTAAAACGAACAATACAAATATCCTCGTTAGAGACATTTTATTATGTTTAACTTCATGATTGAAGATATGTTAAACAACAGATCTGTGAAAAATGTAGCTCATTACTTTGTTTCGTTAAAGAGAACAAAAGTGAAAATGTATTCAAATATTTCGATTGGCAAACATGAACTAAGCACTTCATCGTATTTGTTTACAGTGATACGAAACTTCAGTCAAGAGAAATCGGTGGCTCCATGCTGCGTGATTAAAATTCATGACATGAATACTTACAAACTGCTGAGATTTTGTACACCATCAAATGTTCCTGGAGGAATTTCACTGATGTTGTTATTTGACAGCCATCTGTAAGATGGTAAAAAGAAATAGAGTTAAAACAAAGATCATTAAATCCCGTTATTTGCACCAATCTTCTTAGATTTTATTGAAAGCATACTTCGTGAATTATTAGTGATCGCACAAAAACTATTCCTGGAGCAATTTCACTTATTTTGTTGTTTTTCAGCGATCTAAGATGGGAAAACAAAGTAGGGTTAAAACAAAGATCATTAACCTCCGTTAATATGGTTATTTTCGCCGATGTTCTTAGATTTTCCTAAAAGCATACCGGTACTTGGTGAAATATTAGTGATCGGTCAAAAACTATGAAATATATTTCCACCTGCAGCTCATTTGGCATATTAAAAAAATAAAGTCACGAAGTAGAGTTAAAAACATCGTGTTAAAGCAGATATAGACCTACATTGGTATATATCCATCAATGTTCTCAGACTTTCCTGAAGTCATACTTCATGAAACGTTGTCATGGGATCGAACAAGTTGAACAATTTTCCTGCCTGAGGTTTCACGTATTTTAGAAAAATAAAATTACAAATGAATCTCGATAGACAACAGTTGAGTGCATCGAAATATAAAACATAAAAGTATCAGTTCGTTGTCCTAGTATGTTTAATTTTATGATTGAAGATATACATTAAATAACAGATCAGATACTTTGTTTCGTTAAAGAGAAAAAAAGTGAAAATGCGTTGAAATATTTCGATCGGCAAACATGAACTAGGGCCTAAGCAGTTTAAGCACTCATCTAATTTGTTTGCAGTGACACGTATAACTTCAGTCAAGATAAATCGGTGGCTCGATGGTGTGTGATTAAAATTCATGACATGAATACTTACAAAAATTTGAGATTTTGTATACCAGCAAATGTTCCTGGAGCAATTTCACTGATTTTGTTGTTTTCCAGCAATCTAAGATGGGAAAACAAAGTAGGGTTAAAACAAAGATCATTAATTTCCGTTAATATGGTTATTTTCGCCGATGTTCTTAGATTTTCCTAAAAGCATACCGGTACTTGGTGAAATATTAGTGATCGGTCAAAAACTATGAAAAATATTTCCACCTGCAGCTCATTTGGCATATTAAAAAAATAAAGTCACGAAGTAGAGTTAAAAACATCGTGTTAAAGCAGATATAGACCTACATTGGTATATATCCATCAATGTTCTCAGACTTTCCTGAAGTCATACTTCATGAAACGTTGTCATGGGATCGAACAAGTTGAACAATTTTCCTGCCTGAGGTTTCACGTATTTTAGAAAAATAAAATTACAAATGAATCTCGATAGACAACAGCTGAGTGCATCGAAATATAAAACATAAAAGTATCAGTTCGTTGTCTTAGTATGTTTAACTTTGTGATTGAAGATATACATTAAACAACAAATCCGTGAAAAAATGTAGCTCATTACTTTGTTTCGTTTCACGTTCTTAGATTTTACAAGGATCGTGAAATATTTTGATCGGAAAAAACTATAAAAAATATTTCCACCTCAGCTCAAGGGCCCTATGAAAATAATTTCACTGATGTTTTTTTGGACAACAATCTAAGATGTAAAACAAAATAGGGTTAAAACAAAGATATTAAATCACGTTTTTGTTTTTACAGCATACTTTGAAATATTGTGATGGTCCTTAAAAAATATTTCCACCTGCAGCTCTTTTTGGCCTTTTGAAAATAAAACCCCCTTCAAGGTTAAAACCGTGTTAAAGCAGATTGCCTACAGGTATATATATCAATTTCTCTTTCCTGAAATCATACTTTATGAAACGTTGTCTGGTATCTAAAATAAGTTCCAAAATTGCCCTAAAATCTTTAAAAAAATTAAATATAAAATGATTCTTGATATGAAAAAAGTTAAAATCGAAATATAAAACATAAAGTATCAGTTCGTTGTCATATACCACCCAATGAAAAAATTTGATATAGTCTGAAAATTTTTAAAACGAACAAATTTAAAAGAACAATAAAAAATTTACTCATTAAACAATATATAAACAGTTGAAAACATTTAAAAAAGGACCCAAAAATTTAGCTCGTTACTTTGTTTTTTAAAAACAAACAAGTAAAATCTTTTAAATATTTGATAAAAATGAACTTTTTCTCCTTCTTTTTTTTTTGTGTAGTTAAATTAGTAGCTAAAAATAATGTATGGGGGGTTTTTTTTTGATTAAGAAAAAAGCCTTTTTAAATTTTAAATGTTCTGGGTCAAAATATTAATTTTCTACTAATATTTGGGGTTGTCCAAAAAAAAATGATGAAAGAGTTAAAAACTTGTATTGAAAACATTTCAAAAATTTATCCTGGGGGTTCATATTTGAAATTTAAAAAAAAAATTTGATAGACAAATTATCATCGAATAAAAAAAGGGTTGGTGGAATCCCGCCCTAAAAATTTAAAAGTGTTATATTATGGGGAAAAATTTTTTTTTTTTTTTATTAAATTTAAATTCTTTTTTTGAGAGAATAATTTAAACAAAAGGGGAATCGGGGTTTTTTGTCTGTTAAATTAAACATGAAAGAAATATTCGGGTTTTTGAGACCATCAAAAGATTTTTGGGGCAATTTCACTGATTTTGTTGTTGGGCACCCTCAGGATGGGAAAAAAAAATGGGGTTAAACAAAGAACTCCTATTCCCGAATGTCATCATCCTGAGATAAATTATGAGGGTGTCGTCAGCTTAATTATGATTTGTCATCCTGAGATAATATCTTCTAACAAAAAGTTGGGAAATTCAGAGCTCCGTTTATTCACTAAATACACTTTTTCGGGGTTTGTATCAGTTCGTTGTCCTATACTTCAATGAATAATTTATAGGTGACAATTTGTAAATAAGTTTAAAACAACAATACAAATATCCCCGTTGAGACATTTTTTTTGTTTCTTTTTGATTAAATATACGTTAAACAACAGTCCTGAAAAAATTGCTTTTTCTTTGTTTGTTAAAAGAAAAAAGGGAAAATGCTTAAATATTTTTGAAACAAAAAAGCACTTCACTAATTTGTTTGCAGGATACAAAAATTCAGTCAAGAGAAATCGGTGGCTCCATGCTGGGTTGAAATTATGCTAAAACCAAAATCTGGGTTTTTGAACCATCAAATGGGGGTTTCACTATTTTTGTTTTAAAGATCTTAAAAGGAAAACAAAATAGGTTAAAAAAAAAATCATTAAATCGTTATTTTTTTGCGATGTTTAGATTTTCCTAAAAAACATACTTGGTGAAATATTAGTGATTCAAAACTATGAAAAAAAAATTTCCCCTTTTACTCATTAGGCCTATAAATTTAAAAAAAAAAGTCACGAAGTAGAGTTAAAAAATCTGTTAGAGCAGATATAGGCCTCATCGGTATATATCCATCATGATTTCTTGAAATCATACTTGTAAAAACGATTGTCATGGGATCGAAAGGTTGAAAATTTTCCTCTAAGGTTTATATTTTAGAAAAAGATAAAATAGTCGATAGAAAACAGTTGAGTGCATCGAAATATAACACATAAAAGTATCGTTCGTTGCCCTATAGTATGTTTAACTTTATGATTGAAGATATACATTAAAAAAAGATCCGTGAAAAATGTTGCTCATTACTTTGTTTCGTTACCCTTTCGTCCACGTTAAAAAGAGCCTTTGTTGTGATACTTCCTTCGTGGTAAAAAGGTGCCGGGGAATCAGCATGCCCTTGACGCCCACGCGACTAATCACCCCCGAAATGCTTGAGTGGTTTTGGGGTTTTGGCGCCTCTATTGCAGGAATAAAGTGTAAAAAAGTTTAAAAAAAAATTGCGCCCTTTTTGCGGTTCCCGGTGCGCGTCCCTCGCTTCTACAAGGGTCAGTTTAATTTATTTGATCATGTGAAACGGACATAAATGATGGCATTTGGCTGAATTTTTGGCAGACAGTGGCTCAGAATCAGATGACGAAGTAACGGATGACGACAGCATTAAGTAAAATTTCCCAGCGATTCGTTGAACGAAGGGTGGCAAAATCACGGTAAAATGAATAACTAATATTAACAGTTAACTTACTCTTCTGTTAATGCAAATTAACGTAATTCATTATTTTCTAGGCTATAGCGTAAATAGCGTTACAACTTTGGAGTTGAGTAATGAAAAATTTAGAAAATGGATCCTTTTAATAGGTTGACCAAATCCCCCCTGGAGGGGGTTTCAAAAAGTCAAGTGAAAATTTTACAATTATTAGTAGTTTGTTGGGGTAATTTTTGTATTCATTAAAGCAACAAGTTGATTAGATATAGCATGGACTTTTTAACATTTACCCATAGCCGGTCGTGCTGTTTAGCGTTAACAGGCTAAAATGCCTCTTAGTCTCAACTTCGAAAGGCCTCATGTCGTATTATGCAAAAATTTGGGGGGAATTCACATTCACAATCCCACATTAAAACGAAATTTATCGACAAGAGTTTTGGAAGTGGATGAATCTGCATATTTTTCTCAACTTTCATTTTGCGCTGACCTCCTGTGGCCTTTGTGCAGCATTGAGATATTATTTACAAGGAAATTAATCCCCCTTTTGCCTTGTTTTCTGTTGCAGCTACCTCCAGGTGACAGCCGACCGAGATAAAGGACGACAGGAAGTTGATTTCCCGACCCTTGGAATGACGAGACCATTACGGTGTGGGACTGGCGTTCAATGAAATTCTGGCCCCACACCGATTTTTGCCACCTGTCGGCGTGGAGATCTTCAAGCTGTATTTTGTCAACTCTGTGTGGGATTATCTCGTCGATAGGACTAACCCTATGCCAGCAAACAGACTAAAATCCTGGTCCAATTCTCTGGCAACCAAACTTCCAAGGATGGCATTTGTCCCTCTCATTGCTATGGGCATAAACAATCCTCTCAATACAAGATGTACTGGTCAACATCTGAGTTCTTCGCATCCCATTCTACCCGTCGATGTCCCAAATCAGTTCAGTTCAATCTTCGGTTCCCCCTCAAATAATAATTCCTCGTGAGCCTTGGCTAAACAGGACAAACTTTCAAGTTCGGCCCTTGATAGAAGTCCTCGTCCGAAGTTTCTCAACCTGTAAACCCTGCAAGAATCTGTCTCCGGACGAGTATTTAAATTCAAGGACGCTTAAGTTTTTTCAGTACATGCCAAACCTATCAAACGGGTATAAAGCCTTCTCCCTGAACGAGTCCAAAACAGGATACACGTGTGCTTGGAAACTGTACACAGGAGCCGACGACACCAAACTTTTATGTGCAGACGTAGTTTCAAGTCTCAGTTGCCATCCACAAACAACAGTTGCAGGAAAAGTCGTCATTGATCTGGTCCATGGACTTGAATAAAGGACATAATAATTGTGATAATTTCTATACTAGCCCAGCTCTTGTACTAAACTTGCTAAACTAGATTCGGATGTTGTGGAATTCGTTCACTACAAGGGAATACCCAGGCCATAAAAAAACCATAAAATGAAGAAAGGAGATGACCCATTTTTGGTGAAGGTGGGCAATTGTGTATCGTTTTGGCAAGACAAAATCTGAACACTTTTAACTAATTAGGGAACACTGATTTGTCCAAAAAGCAAATTCAGGTGTAATAAGAGCACAAGTGGTTTTGTGATGTTATGAAGCCCATTTTAATGAAGATTACAACAAAACATGGGTGGAACTGTCTTGCCAACAATGTTTTCAGTCTACAATCTACACAGAAGCTTGAAATGGTGGAAAGGTTTTTCCATATGCTGAATATCTGTATTGTCAATGAGTAATATTCACCAGCATGGGAGGAACAAAATGTCAGTAATCTTGATTTTTTTTATAAGGGATTGTACAGGGCTTGCTGTTGGGTTGGGAAGAAACGCAACAGTCAGTTGAGATACCATATTCCTATTGAGGGTTTACAGGGCCACACTATCTCAAAACCCCAATGGAAAAAAACGCTGCATTGTTTGCAATAACCGAAAATTAGGCAGGCGAAAACAAACAAGATGATCTGTAAACAATGTACACAACCTATTGCATGGGTTTCCCTTTCTTTGAAATACCACATTGATTGTAAATCTATACTGTTGCCTTCACCCCCATTCAATGTTGGGAATGGTCGGACAACCAATTACAGTCCAAACCAACATTGAATTGAGAAAATGAGTTATTATGGTTTGATGTATTACCTGAATGGGTTTATTTCAAGTAAAAAAAAAATCCCAAAAATCTCATCAAGTTTTTTTTCACATGGAAAAAAAATCTGTATGCCTACATTTACCGTATTTGCATGAAATATCACCATTTTTATTACTTTTCTTCAGTGTAAATCTTTATCTAAATATTTCATTGTTTTTTTACACTTAAAAAACTACTATTTTCCTCCTTTGTATACTCATTTTTACCATCAGTTTAACATACAAATATATTTGAGCCATTTGGTATGTACCAGTACACATTAAAAAAATGTCTATTACTGCAGGTGAGGGCACTTCAATGAATTTTGAAAAACCCACTGGTGCTAGTGACATTGGGCTCCTAATTACTGTGGTAAAAGGGGCTTTTTCTTACATGTGGCTGGTAATGAAAAGGGTTAAAGAAAAAAGTGAAAATGCGTTGAAATATTTCGATTGGGGAAACATGAACTGAGCCTATAAGCACTTCATCTAATGTTTTTTCAGTGATACTGTAACTTCATCAAGATAAATCAGTGGCTCGATGCTTGTGATTAAAATTCCGACTACTTTTTACAATTCGTTTTAGTTTTGTAGACCATCAAATTTCCCGGGCAATTGCACTGATTTTGTTTTTAAGCCATCTGTAAGATGGTAAAACAAAAATAAGGTTAAAACAAAGATCATTAAATCAGTTATTTACCAATCTTCTTAGATTTTACTGAAAGCGTACTTCGTGAATTAGTGATCACAATATTCTAGACAATTTCACTTATTTTTTTGTTTTCAGCGATCTAAAATGGGAAAACAAAGTGAGGTTAAAACTAAGATCATTAAACTTCCGTTAATATGGTTATTTTCGCCGATGTTCAGTTTCCTAAAGCATATGTGAAATTTATAATCGTCAAAAAC
>CM055828.1:29970144-29989566 GCA_029582265.1 Zoroaster sp. YZ-2022 | reverse complement strand
GACTTTCATTGCGTTTCCATTTTAGCTAATGTATGTACTTTGTAACTATTCCATGCTTCACCGAGGCAGCAGCTAGGCAAAAGACTTTGTTTTTCAAGGTACATCCACCTTGCCTTTCTTCCATACAAATACATCATCAAGTGCCAATTGGGGAAAATCGTAATTTTTTTAAAGTTTGATTTTGTTCGATATTCTGAATTACTTCATCAAATCTACAATCCACAAATTTATATTGTCTAAAAATCATTAGTTTTGTAATTATACTAATTGGCCAAGGGCAAAATGGGTGCTCAAGAGCAATTTGCATTTTCACGAAGTGACAATTGGGCCACACAGCATCGAGCTTTAAGTAATATCTATGTTTTAAACGTACCATGTCACATTCAAGATGCAAAATACATGTAAAATGTGTGCCCTATGTGAAAGAACAGATTTCAAACTTTCCAAATGTGTCAACTTTTTAAGAACGGGACGATTAATCACAACATAATGAATAATTTACGACAATAATCCCTTCGAGAAAACGCTAAAATCAACACAACTTTCCCAATTACAGCGCGCGCCACTACCGATCTACAGTTCACAATTGTCTCTTCGTGAAAACGCAAAAACTACTTCGTCCTCAATTTTCTTTCATAGTGTGCGTACAAATCCAGAATTATACGGGTACCAGCTTCACACTGGTTCACGACATGTCGATAAATCTGCATAGTTTTGTACACGCGCTGTAAGGACAAAACTCACGCGTGAGGCATTTTTTCGTTTTCACAATGTGCCAATAAACCCTGTCACGGTAATATGCGCCATGTTTTTGACGGGGCAAAATTGTTTATTTCGAACATTCGTTTCCATCTGCGACCCAGCGCTCGAACTTCACGCACGCGTCTGGAATGTACGTGAAGTTCGAGCGCTGGGTCGCAGACGGCAACGAGTGTTCGAAATAAACAATTTTGCCCCGTCAAAAACATGGCGCATATTACCGTGAAAGGGTTTATTGGGAGCTATTTATAGTTCTGTAGTGGCGCGCGCTGCCTTTTCGTTTTCACGAAGGGACAATTGAGAGCAAAATAAACCGTTTCTAGCATTTTCACGAAGGGACAATTGTATTAATAAATCAATTACGCCATAAATAATCCTCCTGTTGTTGAATAACTTTGAAATAAGTTTGAAATCTGTACTTTCAAAACAGTGCACATTAATTTGGCAATATTCTGCGTTAATGATGGTGAAACTACAATTTCAAAAAGTGAGCAACTTAAAACTTGATTATCTCGAAACGTGTATTTTGTGCTGTGTGGCCCAATTTGCACTTCATGAAAATGGTGACGACATGTGACCAAAGCGAGGCTGGAAGTGAAAATAGTCTGGCCCCTTCTATTGTCTAAAGAATCAGCACTATAATTGTGCATGCATCACAGGGAATCTGACAAAGATGGCTGCAATGTGTTAACGGTCCATATTGGCTCTTTGTACTGCCTCCATGGTCCCTTGTCTTTTGCCTTTGTACTCCTTGAAATGATCCCAGACAGTTTGATTTTATAATGGAGGTGCCCTTTGCATTGAAATTCAAGGCCTGCAGGCAATTTGCCGACTTCTGACTACAAAATGACTGCACTTTCTCACAGTTAATGGAGGGTAATTACTGGTATTACATTTGTACATTAGTGTTTATCATTGGTTATTCCTCCAATTTTAATGGTTCAATTGTCTCCAATCTACAATCATCACACATTATAATGGCAGAGCAGCATTTTAGTATAAAAAAAAATAATTAAAAATTTTTTTTTTAAAAAACGGTTTCTCGTACAAACTTTTGTTATTTAAAGGCACCTGGCACTGGTATTTTGTCCAAATGTAGCTTTTGTGATAAATATATACATTT
Source organism: Zoroaster sp. YZ-2022 (assembly GCA_029582265.1). Taxonomy (NCBI): domain Eukaryota; kingdom Metazoa; phylum Echinodermata; class Asteroidea; order Forcipulatida; family Zoroasteridae; genus Zoroaster; species Zoroaster sp. YZ-2022. The sequence continues at coordinate 29,987,684 of CM055828.1, read as the reverse complement.
TTATGAGTGGAATGTGAATAAACAAGTAACTAAGGTTACAGAAATAGTGGTTTTATTGTATTTACGACTTTAGAATAGGCCCCCCCTTTACATTGACACATGGTGGCGCTGTTCGTGACGTCATTCGAGGCAGGGATATTTGAAGAGAAAATGTGTAGTCTGACACATTGGTCATTGCACTATAGTCTATACACAACTGTCAAGTCTGTCATGAACTGCCAGCACACATACTTACAAAATGTATGCCTAACCTGTAACCTAGTTTCAGATGAAACGACAACGTAAAACAAGGCCCAATGGGAAGCATGCAAGTTTTCACGATATAGGTGCAGCAATGCCGCTAGTGCTACGAAACGGTACCTACTGACTATAACGTTACATGTACATGTATAAAGAAAACACAACATGCACATGGATTTTTTTCACGTTTGGCAAATGCTCCTGTAGGTTTGTCACGTCTTTCGGGTTGCTTCTTAGATTTCCCACTAACTGGGAATATGGTTGGGATGGCGTCATGTTTCAGAATTACTTTTTTTGTCATGTCAAATGTGTGGTACATCCCGGATTCGAAACACGACGGCTCGAAGTGGTCACTGCATAGCGCTGAAAACGACTCGAACGGACCACTTTGCCCTCGTTATCCTGACTTTCGCTGCCCATAACCGCCTATTTGGGATCAGCTGGAAACAGATGCAGGCTGACCCCATCTTTAGTTGTTTTGTTGCATCCAGCAGCAATACACCTGGTCGGCATTGCTGGGAAAATGCCGGAAAAATGCCTTTTTTTATAACAAACCAAACCACACGTGTGTAAACACAGGCAATTCTCGAGGGCGTCGAGGGGGGTCGATGTTCCATCAGCGGCGAATCCTTCCTCGAATGACGTCACAAAAAGGGATGGGCGGAGTCACCCTCCAAACAACTTCATATTGTTTTTAAACATATAAATCCTGACAAATAATCACTCAAACAATTTGTTTATTGTTAATACACATATACTTTATTGTTTAAATCAATAAAAAACCTATTGCCAGGTGCCTTTAAGGAAGGAGGAGGCCCTTACTATATTTATTATTTTCACTTTTTTAAAACTATTTTCACATGATGGCAGCTATGCCTACATGGTCTAAGGCAACCACTGTGGTTCATTTCAAAATGGCCGGTTGACAACACTCTATAGTTCGTCCGGTGTAACATGGAACATGCTAATGGTGTGCCATGGTCGAGTGGTTTAGTGTATCGGATTTGTGTTCTGATGTCTGAGTCGTCAGAATGTGGGTTCGAATCCCAACCGCGACCATGGTGCTTGCGTCCTTGAGCAAGACACTTTACCATAATTGCTTCTCTCCACCCAGGGGGTAAATGGGTACCTGTGAGGGCAGAGTTGGCTGTTGTGTTTGATTAGCCATATATGCACTGTAATGGCAGCAATTGAGCAGTATACTCCCCAGGGAGCTGAGATGGTTTCAGGAATGATTTATGAGCCTGATGAGCAGGGGTAAAAATATAATGCGCCTTGAGCACCCGTTTGGTGGATACATGTACGTGCGGTATATAAGTCCACATTATTATTATTATTATTATTATTATTATTAATGACCATGACCCCCCCCCCCCCCACTGATCTACATTTGTAGCAGTGTCAATCAAAAAGCATGGATTAACCAATATGGTTTTAGCCTTTCCATAAATACTGTTAAGTACATGCTCGGCATTGCTATGTAAGCGTGGCTGGGGATCAATGTCACAGGCTAGCAACTATTCTGTGAAATCTGTGGATTTCCGTGTTTTTTAAAATAAAGTTTCCCTTAAAACATGCTCAACCATAGAATAACTATGATACAAAAGTTTATGGGGCCCTCATACACTGTTTACCATATGGGATTTGCATGCTGACACAAGTCACCATCCAAACAATTTTTTTTTAAATTGTTTTTTTGTTTTAATCGGACCATGATTGGACAGTCGCATGCTTTCTGTGATCTGTCATTCCAGTTGCAAATGTAGGTTGAACAACAGGTGAATTTAGTGATGTCAGATTGTCCTTTGTTATTCAGCACTCTACTACTGAATTATTCATAAACCTGCAGCAAATTTTACAATTTATGTCTATATGTAAATAATTGATATCATAACAAATGAGTTACCAATGCATTATGTATTAACATTTCTCTATCAAATCAGTAGAGAAATAAAAATAAAAACATAAGACCACAGAATGGACTAGGTGCTCATGGAGTTGCCACTAGCATGTGTTGTCTTTTTTCATGCATTGTGTGCCAGGTTATCGTGTGCACCTTGCCAAAATGCTACTCCTCCCCCCCGCCCCATGAATAAATAAATTATTCCCACAAATACACAGCATGGTTGTCAAGAAATTACATCTTTAAAAAAATCATAAAAATAAAAATCCTCAAAAAGCTATTTTGAAAAAGAAAAAAAAATTGTTTGAAACAATACCAAAAAATTAGCACAAAAAAGAGGTAGCAGTTAAAAAGCGGGCAGGGACGATAAACATGTACACGTACATATGTAACCTTATTTACTTGGCCTAATGGACATCCAACAGCTTATTCTCTACATGTATGAATGACATTTAACCAACCAATAAACCAACATGTTAGCGGAGAGTAAAATTGAGCTGAACTGAACTGAACAGCTGAGGAATATCTAGTCTTGCTGGTAGTGAAATGTTTGTGTAAATGAGTGGTACCATAGACATGTAGCCCACATCTGTTGCTATTACCTATCCCAATCGGGATAGTCTAGTTGACATCTACCCTGTGAACATCACTAAGTAAGCAGTACAGACATCTCCCAATCAGGATAGTATAGTTGACATCTACATGTCACTTAGTAAGCAGTAGGGATATCTCCAAATCGAGATAGTATAGTTGATATTTACCCAGCATCACTAAATAACCAGTAAAGATATCTCCCAATCAAAATAGTATAATATATACTACTCAAAACAATTTAAGGAACACCGGATTTTTAACATCAAATAGGTTTGAAATGTTCCATGAACCGGGATTTTCATTTGCAACCCCCTCTCTCTTTCAGTAGTCATGTCATGAAATGTGTAATCACTACATGCATCCTTTATCATCTGTTTCATTGTGCAGTTGTTTCTCATCAATTCTGTGAAACATTGTGTTTATCTGAAATAAATGATCTTGCTTTAACTGAGATTATTCTGGTGTTCCCTAAATTGTTTTGAGTAGTATATCTACCCCGTGAGCATTGATCAGTAAAGTAGCCTATCTGTAACCAGTGGAACATGAAACAAACAGGTGTAAGCTAGCGTGATTAAAAAAAACTTTAAAAAACCAGCCATATCCTTGCTGGAAATATGTAGCTATCACACATGGTACGTTTACTTTTGTAAATCATCTAGGCATTGATTAAAATACATCCTTTCATCAGATGTTCTTTGGAAATCACTTTCTCAAGAGGAATTATCTGATCGGGTCATGATTATTAAGGGGAAAATTGTCATTGGACCAAGAATTCAGGAAATATAACTTTCAAAAACAAAATTAAATCATGCTCCTTTCAAGAGAATTAGGTACAACCTTAGTCATTACCAGATAATCAAATTTCCAAATGTTTATCTTAAATATTTTTTTAGTGTAAAGTTGGTATAAGTATCAATCATTCTGAGAAATTATTCTGTCTGATGTGTTTTTATCTAAGAGAAAACAGGAACTGTTTAGTAAAATTTACAAAAGGTTTCCATTTGGCAAATTTTTGTCAACAATTAAAAAAAAAAGTTCCACAGTGTAATTCCTTTTGTGATGAAACATCATCATGTTAGTTTTATGATATATTTATTGAAAATGACAGGGTTGAAATCAACATGCATTTCTAGTATACCAATGTTGCACATACAGGTACATGTACTTTACCGGTATTACATGTAAACCTAATACAATATATAGGCTGTCCCTGTAGGCTTAGATCTTCTCTTTTGTTTGTTTAAACACCTGCATGCTTTTAAGTTTGTTTTTGTCCCGTCTCTCATATTTGTGTTGGCTCCTGGACCAGGGAAAGCTTTATATATTCTGCATATTTTCTACATTTCAGGTTTGATTTCAGAAATTTGTTGCATGGCTTTACAGACAGAAACAGTGGAATTCAACACAACAAACAAGGTGATTTGATAAAGGTAAAAAATCCTGAAAAATAGGTAGTGGGCCTGGGTCTCCCTTTGGTCTAAAAGGACAAAACCTCCTGGATGTTTCATTTTGAGGATTTACAGACTCTCCGTATCCCCACAAACAAGAAACTAGAGGTTTTGACTCATTACAGGCTACTTCTTTTGTTCCTTGGAGGTAAAGGGAGATTTGTAAATTTTTTGTAAAAATCCTGAGAAATCACAGGCCTGAATAAACAATCTAGTTTAAACAAAGGAAATATAATATGACAATTCACGTTGATAAAATACAAAGTACATGTACTTTAATAAATATTTCAAAGATTTGGGGAAAATACATATTTGTGACCGTCCACCACGAACGGGCTGTAAAGTCGCACACGTTGATTTAGCAGTACGGCTTGAAATGCATGAAAAATCAGTTGGTTGGCCATTTTGGTATTTTTTCAGAAATTAAAAGTTTGAAATATTCTCCTTTAGTTCTGAAAATTTCAGAATTAAATTCAATTTCAAAAATCATGAAATCCACTTTTTCTTTCAGGCAATGAGTTCATAAATCTGTACAAAATGTAAGAAACTTACGAAACTGACGCGAGAATCGCACAAGTTTATATGAAAGTGCAAGTAATTAGTGTAATGACTTTGATACACCATAACTTCACGTAGGAATGTAGGAATGACTTGTTTGGTATCATTTTAAACCTTATGATATATACTCTTTCCAAAAATGTATGAACCTCCATATGGGTCACTCCATGAAGTTGGGGCACAAAGTGTGACATAAGGGTTGAATTTTCAAAATCAATATATTTATATAATTTTACCATTTTTAGTTTCTCCAAATATTCAATTAAGAAAAATCAAAACACATTATTGCTGATTGTTTCCTGATCATCAGTGATCCTTGTTCAATGAGAGACTGACGCTGGTGAAAATACCTATGCTACATGGACACCTTTGTCATATTTCTTGTGTTTTATTTTGTAAACAGTTCATCATATTCCAACTTTATCCAATGTTTAATAACCATTTCAGGGGAGTGTAATAATAACATAAAACTAACATTACTATTATTGACCACTTAATACCCTAACAAGACATGACAATTGAGCTTTTTGATAGTTTTTAACAAAATTTGGCAATAATTACTTGAAATTCTGTTACATGTTCCTCGTTAAAGAAAATGTGAATCATAGAATCCCATCAGTTTGTTAAAAAGCATACACTATCATGTTATATAACAATAAAGACTTGCTCAGACTAAAATCGGATATTATGGTACCTTTTTTCCAAATACCTATGCTACATGGACACCATGTCCATGTAGCATAGGTATATAATAGAAATCTTTGTCTATTGTCCCCTTCAAAGAAGTTTTAATCATAGCATCCCATCAGTTTGTTAAAATATACACTAGTCATGTTCTATGGTTATAGAAACTTACTCTGACTAAAATTACACATCTGTGCAAACCATTTTCCCCAATACCTATGCTACATGGACACGGTGTCCATGTAGTGTGTGTATACATTGTTGAAATGTTGTCTAATTGTCTCTCTTAAAGAAAAGTTTAATCATAGCATCACATCAGTTTGTTAAAACATACACTAGTCATGTATTGTTATATAATGCTAGACTTAATCAGACTAAAATTTTGACTTAACCCTTTTTCCCAAACACCTATGCTACATGGACACCATGAACCATGTCCATGTAGAGTAGATAATTTTTATTTTTTTGTGCAATTGTTTTACAATTATTTTTTAGTTAAAACATGTTTATAATAATAATAGTGGTGTACATTTATAATGCGCCATGTCTGTCATAAATGACTATCTGGAACAATAACTAAAAGTAGATTAATTTAAACTAAAATCGTTTAAATCTACGAAAAATCCGGACCCGGGAAAACAACTATGACAGTATATGAGATGAACTTTGAAATCAGCGATACTTAAAAACTCCAAGTCAATTTTGCACCCAAAATCACCCTTTGTTGCTGTTGAAATTACCACTTGTTTCCGTTCGATTAAGGAGGGCAAATGCTACATTCTGTCAACTGTAAAAAAAAATTGAAAACAATGTACCGTAATTTCCGGAATATAAGCCGCGGCTTATACGTTGATTTTGACCCGGTAAAAGTTGCCTGCGGCTTATACGCGGTGCGGCTTATACGCCGAGGTATGATCTTGAAGAACAAAACACAATGCACAACTAAGCAAAAATCGTTGGTAAACAGACAGAAACAGAAACCTAAAAACCTTTATTGTTCGTAGCGAAAATGGTCTGGTCATTGTCAGTTTTAGTGAGCGGACCTCGATACACACAGATTTATTCAAAACTTCTGAAAAAACGTTCAGCGCCAGCGACATCAGAATCCACTACGTAGATCGTAGTCTATGCCATGCGTGTACCAGAGAGCCAATGGGAAAATTCGTTATATCGTAGTCTATGGAAGGAGCCAATAGGAAAATTCGTTACGCGTGGCAGGCGATGAGTCATCGTTTCGTTGGTTGCCGTTGTAGTGATTACATGTACGTTGTGCAGAAAGCAGGCAACCAGCGGGACTACGTTCGACATTCCCGAATGCCGTAAATAGTGATACGGGAACGGAACAATCCTCGTGGTAGTTCCGGGACACCGACGCTACATGCGGACACCCCACACACAGTCAATCGTACTGTGCTTATGTAAGCGGTTTTGCCACAGGTATTGGTTCGAACGAGTGCCATGACCTCCCGAGGTCAACCTATGGCCGGTACCATTTCAAAATGGGTGGTGTTTTATTTATGCGGAAGCTTTTTCGTTACCGACGCTACATTTCACTCGCGGACACCCAAATAACAACCGATCGTATATTTCCCAATCGCATGGAAATTTGCAATCACACTTCAAGTTTTACTTCTCATTGTGATTTATGGATGTTTTTAAAGCCGTGAAACAAGATTCCCCCAATGAAAGTATATCTTTCGAGTCGTGAGCAGTGGGGAATACCGATGCTACGTGTTTATTTTACGCGGACACCCCATGTAGCGTCGGTACGCGTGAATTCACCGATATGGCGTTGGAAATCTGAAAAATTTTTAACTAATATTTTATTATTTATATGCTATTTGAAAAGTAAAAAAACGGATAAGCATGGTTTGTGTGGTTTCGCAGTAGATTTTCTTTGAAAATACGGAGATAAAATTGGAACACTTTGTATGTCACAATTTTTTATAAAAAATGGCACTGGACACGGACAAATTTTCGGTCATACAAAAAAAAACAAAAGAAAAAAAAAATATCCCTTTTCCTCAAAAGCTACTTTTCTATACCAGCTTTCATTATAAAAAAATAATTACCTTGAAACATTTAACACCAACAACTTAAACATGGTTAAATAACTACAATGTAGCAATGTACCCATGTGTCCCAGGTTCATGGAGTGACCCATATGTGAAAATTTCGACTTTACAGCCCCTTTGTGGTGGATGGTCACATTTGTGTGCACCAATAAATATTATGATATATATATAATAAATTAGTGTTTTAACAATATGATTTTTTTTATTTACGTTTTAATAATGCTGAAATTTAATTAAAATGAGAAAGAACAGTGGCAATAAAATACAAAATACAATAGTGGCACATATTGGACACACATCTACAGTACATTAACAGTTAAAACCCTCCTATTCTCAAACCCATAGGGTTTTGTTTTTCATAGGGTTTTGAGGGAACAAACTATACAAGGGATTTATATAATATTATTATGATCTGCATGTGAAACAGTGAGTAAAGTCAATTTTATTTGAAACAAAATTTTCACTTTTAGATCATTTCGTTTGTGTAGAAATTAATCATGAGAAAAACATACACTATGTAAATCTCCAGAATAAATTTTTTTTAGGCAAAAGGTATATCAATTTAAAAATTTTTATACTGACTCGTTACACATTTTTCACAAGAGACTATGAAATTTCTCTCTTACAAACTAGTCACAAAAAATTTGCATCCAAAAATGTGTCTACAATCTTGGTCACAATTAGTTGGAACACTATCCCCTGCATCCCTGTACAATACATGTATGTTGAGAACGTTTTGCAGATGAACTAAGCTGTTTTGCGCTATGAGTCAAAGCGCGGGCCTCCAACACTGAGTGGGGGCACAGGGTTTTGTACAACATTAAAGTGTTTCAACAAATGTGACCAAGATTGTACTTGTTAGAATAAGAGAATACAGCCAATTAACATCTATAGTTTGCATTGTCTGAGGTGCTGTCACTTTTAAGTATTAAATGAAATAACTTCCAGTTCATTTTTAGAAGAGAAACTACATGAACATGTCAGACATGTATGCAACTTTGTAATTGCCAAAAAAAAAGAAATGGCCGAGCACACAAAACTTTGTACAGTGTTTTCAGTTTTCTATAGCACTATTATTAACCCTCCTACTTCTGGTACCTTTTTCATACAAGTTGATCCACCATTTGAAACCATTCGCTTTTGTGGTTTTTAATGGTGAAATAACTGTGTACAGTATTGATTCCCCCAAATGGTTTTGAATGGTAGGTCAGCTAATACAAAACCTTGTTTGGATACTTCTAAGTGGTGAATCAATGGACCCTCTATGCATTTGAATGGATTTGAATGGTAGTAAAGCTTGCTCCCAACACTGTTCAAATGGTATCACCATGTGTGTAAAAAACCAATGGGCATTTTTGAAAGGTTTCAAATGGTCAAACAGTGGGAGGGTTAAAGGAAAAAGAGGAAAATCAGCTGATCAGCTGAAGAGTTGCATGTCTGACATGTACATGAAGTACTTTTTCCTGAATTCCACGTAAGAATGAAAATGAAAGATAATTCATTTTCCTGTTAACGTCAAAACGTATTAGATGGAAACTTCCAGATGTTCGTTGTTTAATGTTATCTTGATTCAAAGAAAGTAAGCCTTCTTTTAGAAGCAGTTTTGCCGACATTACCATTACTGTTCCTTTAAAGCTACCAATAATAAGTATAAAAACAAGTCAAAATATTTTAATCGTTATCATACTGCATCGTCAGGTATATACCCTCAAGCAGCAAATACTGTTTCAAATCCAACCTAAAATCTCAATTATTTCAACTACATGTAGCCTATACACACAAATGTTCATTGCAGTTCCACGCTCTTTCATCTTTTTTCTGTTGTTTATATATATTTTTGTTAAAAGCACCGAGTTTTCTTTTGATTATGTAAACGCATTCTATAAGACTGCTATATATTATATTATTATAATAAACACATTACCATCAAATCATCATCAAACATTCACTCAACAATTACTGTAGATTTGATAACCTTCACGCTTCATTACCAAAATGCAAATGAATACATTGTGTGTACTTTCTGTACGTAATTATATGTACAAGTGTACAATGTTCATGCAAAATGTGCACAGATGTGTACATAATAATTAGGTGAACAGCATATTTTGCATATTCAAGTTATTCCCTTTTCATGTAAATATTACTTTCTTATTTCAATGTCCCTTTATTTGTATTTCACACGGTTCTTTGAATTGAGTGTCATTTTGATCTTGGTCGAAGATTACAATAACAGATTCCGCAATAAACCAAATGTCCTGCATTTCAACCAAGGTTACACACAGATCATGATAAATTAATGATTTTTTTCAGTGGCACTATAGCAAAGCCAGATGTACATGTAATTATCTCAAAATGTGGACAGATGTCCTTTCATTATAATAATAATAATAGAAAGTTCTCATAAAGCGCACATATCCTAAACAAAACTAGATCAAGGCACTTGACAATAAAGAAGAAACAAATGCAAATTAATCAGCTCTAAATTATCTGATTATGAGATGAATATGTCCTGAATATGTCCTATTACAGAAGTCTGTAGGAAAAGTGTTTTTTAACAGTACCAAACACTTTGGAATTGCACTTTTTAAAATCTATTCAAGTCCATCCCGAAAAATAATATTGAGCAACTTTACAATCATATTGTGGGAACAGGTTACATGTGTATTACAGTAGGTGTGTGCTTAGCTGTGAAAAAAAATTGAAAAAAAGTTGTACCAAACAACAGGTTTGGGATTATTTCAATAAAATTCAAATGACCATAACTCCAGCCAATAGAAAATGTAATCATAATTCTGTGCAAAATACAGATTTGTAATGTATAGAAACTGTCCACACAGTTGAAGCCTTCCTCCTTTCTCTTTATTAGATGGAGTCTAATAAAGATTACTAGTTACTCGGCAACAGCATCGTTTACATGACAATAACACTTGCAAGTGCTTTTGGTTGTCATGGACAAAGGGGATATGTCACTGTCCAGAGCACCTTCATCATCTTCATGAGTCACTCTCAGTTTAGAAGACTGAGTGGCGGACTTCCACTTCCCCGTTGCCTTCCGTCGAATTTTTTTTAGTTCCGTCATTAGGGTTACAGTTGCTATCAAATGATACTTTTTTCCCTAGTAGCATTTTGTTTCCCTCGGGGGCGTGTGATGGTAGCTCATCGGCAGCGACAAGATCCGATTGGCTGGTGAAAGTATTCCCATTGCTATTATTGAATGAATATTCATGATGGGAAGCCTCTTCCTGAGCATCTCCCGATGGGGACGACGGTGCCTCATTTTGATCGTATGGTGGATTGGGATTCACTATTTCATGTGATTTGTGGTAGGATACCGGTCCTACAATGCCATCTTCTACAGTCACCTTAACAGATTCTTCATTGACTGAATAATTCATGGACCCACTCAAATTTTTCACCGTGCTTAATTTTTCGTGTTTTTTTTTTAATGATGATTTGATTTTCTCAGATGCTTTCTGCTCAGTTTTTCCAATGGAACTGAGCACAACAGCGAAATACGAAAGCCCAAATATGTACCAAACCACGACGGCAAAGTCATACAAGATCTCAACTACTTCTTGGTCATCACCCGACTTAGGTTCTTCTGTAGCAACATAATCCCCAAATCCTATTGTCGTCAGGGTGATGAAGCTGTAATAGTGTGCTATTCTGTAATCCCACTCAGTTTCTATACGGGTGAATATGGCTGCAGGAATGAGTACCAGGAGTCCGTAACTAATCGAGGCTACAAGGAGCCACATGAAAAAACGTCTTAGTTTTTGTTCCTTCATTGAACAGTAATCACACAAGATGTTGTCAAGTCTGGTGGTTAGGTTACAAAATGCCTCCTGATAGAACTCCCCAACCACAGACAACAGCCAGCCTAGAAATGGTATGCCAATTAGTGCGAACACGATACAGAAGTCCCGACCACCAGGGGTTGTAGGTACTCGATTGCCATAGCCTGGTGGCAATTCAACAGCATCGTAGGAAAAGAAAAGAAACAGTGTATCAGTACACCACATGAATTAGACACATGATTTATAGTGAACACTGGGGAGATGTAACAAGTTTGGCAAAATTTAAAAAAAAAAAGCATCAGCTGAATTGGTCTTGACTCCAGAAGTAACCTGCACTAGGACCAGACAACTGGGGGCAACTGTTGTTGTTCTACATACCATGTGTACATGTGTATAATATAGATAGTTTATTGGCAAACAAGAAACGTCAATTGGAATATGTCCCTCATCTCCAACAAAAAGAGAGTAACGTAGTGCTTTCATGCTTTCTAATATTTTAATTTGTTAAATTCTGACACCAGAAAATAGCATTGTGTGACTTTTCACTTATATCGTGGGAAATGTATTATAAAGAAACACAAACTCATCTCGCACTGCAAGGTCTTACAAACTCAGCCAATTGCTTTAAAGTACTGTTACTTAATTTATCCTTCTGTTTTAAGCCAATGAGTTTTTTGCTTTAAGTACAAAAAATATATAATTTGCTAATTACTCATCAGAGCAAGGATATTCTTTATTTTCGGTAATGTTGCTTCATACATGTAGGTTTTGTTAATCAACATTTTCCATTTGACTACATCGACCGTATGTGTAACAAATGAAAATAAACAAAAATTGATTGGGAAATATCCCGAAAACCTAATTAATATTATAATTTATTATGACTTGCTGATAAAATTTGTGGCTACATACATAAGTGACTGCACTTCACATTAATTTCAATTAATTAAATACAGTGTAACTTCTAGGGCTGCGCGTTTTCGGATATTTTTGGAACCGGATACCCGAAATCAGCAAACTTCGGATACCCGGATACCCGTTTTCATTTTTGTTGAAAACATGCCTCTGGTGGTGTACAAATACATGTACTGTAAATGGTAACAAATTGACTTTTATAATACAGAGGGTACCATACTTAAATCGATCTTTTCTTTATTGAATTTAAAGATAATTGTCTGTAAAAGTGTAAACATTACATTGTTCAAGAGTCACAGATTTCTGTTCGCACCGCTCAAATGTTAAGTCCGAATTTTAAAAAGTTGTTTCCGGGTAATTGGAACCGAAAAATGGAACCAGGTAATGACAGTTTCGGTCGGGTATCCGGATACCCGGCACTGCCCTAGTAACTTCACCAACGGAATTTAGCCAATCATTGTAGCCAGGGGTTAGATCCACAAGGAGGGGGTGGGCTAAAAAGAAAGGGGATCACACCCCCAAAGGGGAGAGGGAAAACAAACTTAAGAAATGGTAGTAAATTTACATGAATATTTATAAACCAGAGCAACTTGCTCCATTTGAAAGTTACGTACAATATGGCTGACCCCTCTAACATACTGATTTAGACACCATTTAAATTGTGAAAGTCTGCATTATTATAGAGTAAAACATGGCTTCGAAAGGATCACTTCCTTGCAGCACTAACTGGTCATTTTCAAAATCCCCGGGGCCGATTTCAGAGAGCTGCTTATAAACACACAAATAAACAGCACAGAATACTTGTGCTTAGCAAAAATAGGTTACCAGCCAAATTGTCATGTAATGTACATTGCTTCCAACTGGTTCTCAAACCAATTTTGCTTAGTACATAGATTTACTACATGTGTATTTTCCTGCAGCTGCAGGATATGCATCATGTAAGTTGGCACCTTTTGTACATCACACTGTAGGTACAGCTGCTGACAGTGTAGTCACGGTGGCCTTGTTCTGTCACATTTGATGTTTCTGTGTAAGGGGTTTCTCTTTCAATTCCCCCATATTTGTTGGTAATTTATCCACATGGGAGGTGGCATGAATAAATGACCACTGTGCCAAGATTGTGTGTTGTTTGTGTTTTTTGGTGTTTTTTTTTTGAAGTTTGAAGTGAATTTTAAATTGTGACAATTCCCACAGAGGATATAGAGGAACGCAATGAGAGTGGGTACACTTAGCCGAATCCGTCGGCTCATTGGCCGATGGATTTCCCCTTTAGTTTAGTTGAAGCTCATAAATTGATTTATATTTTGCTCTGCCAGACAATTTAATCAGGCTACATGTACATGGAAGTCGCCCCTTAAATGAACACAATAGCCCTATTATTGACTCAAAAATAATCTTGTCAAACTGTTCTTAATCAGTATCGTGCGTTGCCAATCTAGTGTACATTTTATGTATGTGTACTTGTACATGTCTTGTCCAAGTGTGATGTCACATCTCACTGTTCTGCCAAAAAAATGACATGCGGCTTTTTCGGAATCCGAAACCATCTAGGCGGATTAGCTGTAATTATATTGTTAACATGTTAATTGGGCATTTGCAGTGACACTGTGTTAGTGAATACACAGGGTTGTGGGGTTGTAAGAAGGTAATAGTCTGTAACTTTACTTAAGCCCTTTTCACACGAGCACCGATAACAAAGGTCCTTGGTAATGGGCGCCAGTTGTCTGTCGCCTCGGTCGTTTGTGATTTTTTAACAAACTTTCACACGACTTCCACTCATGCCAAAACTAAGTCCCTCGTTTTCCATGGAGGGTCAAAGGTCATGATTGTGCAATCCAATATTTCACTGGTACCGCGCGCAGAGCTTATTCACTGAACGCTTTCTTCTGCGTTACCAGTGGTTTTCCCGCGAAGATAATTTGTGGAGTGTCGTGGCCGAGCGGTCTAGCGCACCGAACTCAAGTTCTGGTGTTGCCAGCAGCAGGGTGTGGGTTCGAGCCCCGGTCGTGATACTTGTGTCCTTGAGCAAGATACATAACCATAATTGCTTCGTCCTTCGGATGGGACGTTAAGCCCGTGGTCCCGTGTACTAGATTAAGTAATGCCGTAAAACCCAGAACACTTATCGTGGAAGTGTAAGGGGTTTACCCCGGTGTTTCTGGTTCACATTGCAAGCGCTCTTGTTTACAGGTTTCCTCAGGCTTTCGAGCTTACAGTGCTTAAGTGCGCTTTTCTGAGGCATCCCTTGGTTTCATTACCAGAAATGATAAATGAAATGAAATGAAATGAAAATAGACTCATTGTGCGAAGTCAAACGTTACTTTCTCCCACCTGTTGTTTTAATTTCCTTCCCATTTCCCAACAATTTTATTCTCGTTTTATTATGGATATCGAATCAAGTATACTTGCAACAATTCCAACGGATTCACAGAGCCAGATTTCTAACGTAAGGCCATCCAACAAGAAAAATAAATGTGTCCGGGCCAAGAAATTCTCTTGGAGTTACGATGAAACCATTTCATTCACTGATCAACGTGACGAGTGATGGGGACGTACAATTCAAGTTGTTTACCAACACACATCCGGGATTATTGCAAGCTGATCTAGTGACACGTTCTGCGCATGCGAAATGATACCGCCAAAGCAAGGGTCCCCTGTTTGGGCGCACGAAGCATTTCACACGACATATCGTGGCGATTTTTTGGAGGAGGTCTCGATCTCTGTTATAAATAACGAGGGTCCATGGTAATTATTTAACAAGGATAGCTTTCACACGACTGGGATTTGCTATTTTTTAACATGGATGCGATTTTTAGTCAAGGTCCCTTGTTAAAACGGTCTCGTGTGAAAGGGCCTTTAGTTACATTAAATATTTAGTTCTTCCCAGAATTGCATTTAAATCATTCTAATTCAAGTCAAGTCACAAGTAATTTATGTCCAAGCTCGTCAATTCACAATTTAATGAAGTGAAGTCATTTTAATTTCTGTACACACGGTCCCACTGAAAATGTTTTTTCTATGAAAACTTATCAAGACTTTCAACATTATAAATATTTTGAGTAAAGCACTGGCCCCAAAACATATATTTTTACAATTTGTTTTACTGACAGCAGTATGAGCTGTACATATTGTGAGACATTTGTCCTTGATGATGACTGTGCTCTGTCGCAAACGATTGAATCATTTTAATGTGTCTTTTTAAATATTGTCAACAAAACATGTTTTGTCAAGTCACAAGTCCTTTCTTGCAATACAAAATCATGTTGGACTCGAGTTCAAGTCACCGGCTCGATCAAAGTCGCAAGATAAACTTAAAGGGAAGGTACTACATGTACAATGGTGTTAACCAGATTATCAAATGAACAAATTGTTATCGCAAATTTTAATCTGTGTAAAGTTGGTACACCTATCAATCATCCTAAATGATGTCATCTATTTTAGTTACATTCCAATTACAAAGAGTTGCTGTCCAGCAACTTTTCCTTTAACATGACAATATAAAATAATATTGTTTTCTCAAAAAACATGATCCCCTATTGATGAATCTTTCACATGTTATTCTTATGATATTAACCCTCCTACTATAGCTGCACTTTAGTGGCAAGTAGCTACAGTGGTCAAAATCAATCAACTGCCTGTTTTGACCATTGACCCAAAATGTGCACACATGGGCATTTTTGACTGGTTTTTACTGTCATTTTGACCACCCTGAACAATACCAGACAATGCTTTTACAAGTCAAAAATGGTCAACTCAATTTGACCTGTAAATGTACTTACTACATGTAAGGTTTAACAGTGTTTGACTTTAAGTGCACTCCATATACCTTGGCAAGTATATCAACATTTTGACTGATTTTGACCCTTTCAGAGGGTTTTAATCATTGAAAACTGGAGGGTTTCAAGCTATACACATAGTTGTTTAAAATGAATGTACATTACCAAATACGTGTATCAATGCTGTGCCTTCCCTTGAAGTTAATAATTGAGATTTGTTTGAAGACATAAAGAGAAACACTCACCTATGGTCGTCACAACGGTACCAGAGAAGAAGAACGCACTACTGAAATCCCAGTTACTCCTACTGGTTAAATTATTTCTTGGATCAAGACCTGTATTTATGGCCTTCACAATCATCTCAATGAACTCCTCGATTTGTTCTTCATTAGTGCAATTAAACTTTGCCAAGAATGTTTCCTTATATTCCCTCACGTCATTACGTGTGGTTTCTTCTTTGGATGACTCCAGGGCACGGAAGACCAGCGCACCGATGACGAGATATAAGATAAAGGCAGCAATAAGGATTAAGAGCCGCTTCCAGTTCATTGTTGCCAATTACCGCGTGAAAAACTCCAGACGAAAACAACAACAGGCAGCAATGGTGTGGACCTTTTTAAAGTAAACACAACGCTATTTTGTGTTCATCACCTGGATACAGTACAACAACAAGTATGAACCTGGTTTATCGCATGGAGGAAGAAAATATAAGTTGATGGAAATTTTGGATGTTTATTAATGTCGGTCCTGATAGGCAGCTATTGTACAGTGGACAGTCACTCTGATCATGTCCACTGAAGTGAAGCGCTGTTAATATCTCAATGAATAGGTGTGTACTGTTTGATCCAACTGTTGAAAAGAAAAGATATCAATACAATACTGAATCAATATTAGTTTTTTTTAAAGCAAGTCTAAGCAAGATAAATTGCCTAGACAATATACACATGTATTTATTTAAGTTCAAAAGCTCACAAAGCACTCAAATTGACCTCACGATGTATAACCTTTGTTATTATTTTATTAGCATTTTTTGATAATTTTGACTAGTTTCATTTTAGAATGGAAAAAAAAAATACTTTGAAATAAGATCCTTCACATTTAACAATAATTATGTGCCCAATTGAATGAATGGACCCGCTATTAATTCATCTGGGGATAATTGTAAAAGCAAGCTTCTCATGATTTTGTGTGAAATAAAACATAATTTTTTTCAGTGTTTAATCCTTTCCTTGGGTAAAAAACATGCGAGAAGCCAGGGAGGTGGCCACGCAATTCAGTTGATTTACATCGACAATGAAGTCCAATTTCTAGTACTTGCCGAGTTTATTAAGACTGAAGCACACTACTGCAGCCAAACATTTGCAGAGATTCCCATTTGAAGACAACTTTGCTGGCTAGAGCGGTTACTATGTACATGTATACACTGCAACGCTTGCATTACATAAGAGGTTTCCTGAAATGAGTGTCTACGCCGAAGCTTCATTCTACAAAGGAAGCGTGCGCCGAGTATTACACTGAACAATGTCAGAACAATGCACAGTACATGG
>CM055828.1:29951130-29969644 GCA_029582265.1 Zoroaster sp. YZ-2022 | reverse complement strand
TGGACGTCACGGTGTCCGAGGGTCCTCCCGATTAACACTTATAGGCGCCGAAAGGGTGTCGTAACAGCGCCAGCGGTATCAGAAACCGTGCGGCGCCTACCGCTTAGTCACCAGCGCCAGGCAGGCGGCGCCAGCGGCCCCGGCTCTCAGGCCGGCGCCGTCCAGCGCCCATGGGTATCGCGCTGGCGCCTGAAACCAGTTTGAAACCGGCCACAGGCGCCGCCCGGGCATCGTAAGCGGGATACGTCCGGCCTCCCCATTCACCTGGCGGAAAACATCGGCCGGTGCCTCAAGGCCTCCTGCAGACGGTGCCTGGGCGATGTCCGTAGGGGCCACCCACGGTCCTCGTCCGTTGTCGTTCGACTTACTCGGCGAAATCTAATTTGTTGCCGTCGGCGCAGTGTCTAATGTGACCGTGACCAAGTGCAATTTGAGACATCCGGGATTTGTCTCCGATGGCGGGACATCGGTGACCGCCCGATACCCCCTCTCCGCCCGACGGAAATGTGACTGGGGCATTAGCTTACCCGCTTGTTGTTCGGTCTATACGCTTGACTGAACAGCGGAGTTGTGCACATGTCCACGGCCGGGTTTGACCCGGCCTCACAGATGTTGGCCGCAACCACCTTCACTCGGTAAAAATAATACCGTACGCAAGGGGTTAAACTAGGTCACCGATTCCATGTTCTGTTGAAAGTCTGCTCTGAATGTGACAATACTGTCCCTTTAACCCCAACCTTCCCAATCCTCCAAAATCCTCTTTGCCAAAGTGAAGGATTTTGAAGGATTGAGGTTACCGTAATTTCCGGAATATAAGCCGCGCGGTGTATAAGCCGCACTACCCCAAAATCACCAAAACAAGATTCATGCGTCAACATATAAGCCGCACCGCATATAAGCCGCACACACAGAGGCCCGCCGGACGCCACTCACTGTCGGTACATCGCCACAAAGGGGGTCATTGTGTTGCGTTCGAGTCAAAATGTATTGAAAGAGACACAATAGCATACCTGCCAACCTTGACAAGTGAAAATTCATAATACTAATAGTAAAGTTTGGCCAAAATACGTGTGCATGTACAGGAATCAACGGCCGCACTGCTTGTGGGATCAATGTTTCTTCGACTCCACGTGTTTCTTGACATCGTTAAGGCCACCATGGCTAATGCAGAAATCCGTGCTGCATATTTTACAAAATGCGTGAAGTTCCCCAAGTTTGGAGGCAGCAATAACTGGGTAGCTTTCTGAGTATTTATCTCGAAATTTCTGCACCGCAGCTTTCTGCGACATTTTTATTTTGCTGTTCCGTTCCGTTATCACTATTTACGGCATTCAGGAATGTCGAGCGTAGTCCCGCTGGTTGCCTGCTTTCTGCTGGCAACGTACGTGTAATCACTACAACGGCAATAGCGAACGATGACTCATCACCTGCCACGGCGTAACGAATTTTCCTATTGGCTCCTTCCATAGACTACGATATAACGAATTTTCCCATTGGCTCTCTGGTACCTGCGCATGGCATAGACTACGATCTACGTCGTGGATTCTGATGTCGCTGGCGCTAAACGTTGCAATGGTTTTTTTCAGAAGTTTTGAATAAATCTGTGTGTATCGAGGTCCGCTCACTGAACTGACAATGACCAGACCATTTTCGCTATGAACAATAAAGGTTTTTAGGTTTCTGTTTCTGTCTGTTTACCAACGATTTTTGCTTAATTGTGCATTGTGTTTTGTTCTTCAAGATTCATACCTCGGCGTATAAGCCGCACCGCGTATAAGCCGCAGGCAACTTTTACCGTGTCTAAATCAACGTATAAGCCGCGGCTTACAGTGTATATTCCGGAAATTACAGTACATGCTACATGCTCTTTGCTAAAGTGAAGGATTTCGGAGGATTGCGGTTATTGGGCATACTTGCCTTTCCATGGTACATGTACATTCATGTTTGTTGTAGTGATTGCAAGGTCAGTGGACACTGTTTATTGCTCCATGCATGCAGGGAGGGTCCCTGGCCATGTACATGTATCACAGATTAGAAACACATGTGTGCATACATGACATGTGCTTGCTTTACTACTGAAGGATTTTGGAGGATTTAGGTTATGTGTAAGCAAATGGGCCTAGGGAGTTAGGGTTAATGGGTTAATTCAGGGTTGGATTTTTGAAACAATGGTTCATACCTGTACCACTCTCCTGAAATAAGCACTGAACAGTAACAGATCACATTACAAAATAAATAAATAAATGAGGCTGAATAAAAGGGATTCCAAGGGTGGAACATTCCCTTATGATTAGGGCTGTGCGTTTTCAGATATTTTTGGAACCGGATACCCGAAATCAGGAAAGTTCGGATACCCGGATACCCGTTTTCATTCTTGTTGAAAACATGCCTCCTTTGGTGTACAAATACATGTAAACGTTAACAAAATTGACCTTTATAATACAGAGGATACCATATTTAATTCGATCTTTATTAAAGTATAATATCTTGGTGACAAAATATTGTATTTACGGAAAGTTATTTCTGAAATAAAACCGTAAAAATTGCTACAAAAGTGTCTTTAATAACCCAATTTACAAAAGAAAGCCCAGTAGATCGCACGCATGGCCGGTGCATCACGCAGCTACAGTGGCCTCGCACGTGACTGTGTCAGGGAGTGACTACCATCATCAGAAGACAATAATCACTGGTGCGTGCGTGATCAGAGCGCATGCATATAGCAAGTTGACTTTAATGTTCATGTCACAAAACACGTGTTGAATAATGTCATTGGTCAAAGGCGATGTGGGCGGAACTAACCCGTTGTGGGAAAACAATTCATGTGCTTGCGCCTTGCCGCGCCCCTGCCATCTAAATAAGGATATCCCGTAATCCATGTTGTCTTTGGATCATAGTGCATGCGTATAGCAAGTTGATTTTAATGTTCATGTCACAAAACACGTGTTGAATAATGTCATTGGTCAAAGTCAATGTGGGCGGAACTAACCCGTTGTGGGAAAACGATTCATGTGCTTGTGCCTTGCCGCGCCCCTGCCTTCTAAATAAGGATATCCCGTACGCCATGTTGGCTTTGGATAAGGACATGATTTTGCGTACTAAAATAATATTTGATTTTATGAAACTAACAAACTGCAAAAAAATAACGAATCTAAAATCAGAACTTGAATAGTAATGTTTCTATCACAATGAACTTTAGTTAAATGTCAATAAACCTGTCAATAACCTTGTTTCTTGAAAGAATGAATTTTACCAATTTGGGCCCCTTTTTCTCAAAATGGGACCAAACTTGACTAATCCCTGTTGAACGTGGCATCGTGTTGATCGGTCAGTCAGGAAATGAGTCTAAAATTTAGGATGCGCACTCATCAACAAATAACTTAACAAAACGTATCGGTGTAAGTTTTGTCTACTTTTTAATTAGTATTCAGCCAATTTGCCCCCTCCATCAATGTTTGACGATCCATAATTCGCAGCTCATCATAAGCAACCGCATTTCGTCCCTCATAAACGTCTTTTCAACTGATAGGAGATTAGGTGATTGTAAAAATATGCTGCCCAATTGAAAGGATCAAACCCGCAACCAATAATACCTTTCAAATCCGACTGATTATGGATCCTACTGTTGGTTTCAAAGACAATGACTGACTTAACACCTCCGTTTTTATGTCTTTCTTTTGAAACAAATTGTCACCTTGTCGACAAATGTACACAAGTGAGCTGGTATCAGTGGGTAAATAAATGTAAATGTTGGTGATACGCTGAAGGATGGTTGGTGGCACATCAAAATAATTATACAAATGACGTAACACGTAGCACATCGCATTGCACCAGCTCCGACCAAATTTTCTCAGCTGACGCTCACTCGCAGGGATTTCAATCACTTTATTTCAACATATTATAGAATAGAGTCCTGTGAGTCTTCTGGACATATTACAAGTATGAGTACTAAACGTAAAGGCAAGGGCCAAGGAGTGAAAACAAGATCTAAATCCTCACCACCGGTCTCGCCTGCGACGGCCATGATGTCTTCACCGGTACCCGATCATAGTGCTAGCGGTGCAGATGGTAGGGAAACCGGAACCAGCAATATATCTACTTCTGCGGACAGCTACACTGAGATGTCAGCTGAATCGCCTACCAGCCCGGCAGTATTTTCCTCATCTTTACCTGGTGGTGTAACTTCCAAAGATCTGAAAAATCACATCCAAAACTCTACTTCCGAGTTCCAAACACATGTGAAGCGCACTCTGGATGGTCTCTTCCTTGATATGAAAAAACTGGATCTCGACCTCAACCAGTCCATCGAGTACCAAAGCTCTCGTATTGATGATCTCAAAGCTCAGGTTGATCCTCTTGTCAAAGAAAATGCTGAACTTAAACACGAAATTACTCAGCTTCGGGAACAGACCCAATTAGTTAACAACCTCATCAATAAACAAGAGAGATTTGCACAAAGAAACAACTTCCGGATTGTTGGTATTCCTCCCACTACTAGTGAGAATTGTGTTCGTATTGTAGAAGAAGACGTCCTTTCCCGACACTTCGATATGCACGACGTCGTTGTTGAACGTGCCCATCACAACGGACAAGCGCCACCGGGGAGAGCACCCCACATCCTGGTGAAACTGTTATCATATCGCGATAAAATTGACATAATGAAACAAGCCAAATCTGCTCTCAAGGATGCTGGTCATTTCATCATCGATGACCTCACCAAAGCTGACCTGGCTGAGAAAAAGAAGTGGGCTAAACAAGTCAAGGAACTGTACGACAAAGGAAAAAAACTTAAATTCTCTGCTGGGAAATGGCATATGAATGGCCAGCCCTTCACATTCCGGGAAGCTGTTTAGAAATTTACTCAACAAATGCTTGATTACAATATTGTAATATTTGATCATTTCACTGTGTATGAATTTATGATCATCCTCTAGCTGTGAGATTTGGTCGGATCTGGTGCAAGTACTTACTTATTCTTTGCTGTCTAGTCTATAATTAGTTTTCCCTGATTCTCTTTGTATTTGCTAGTGTCTCCTCTGTTTCTCCCATCCCTCTACGTATTTCTACTGTTTCCCCACCCCTATTTTTGTCTTATTCCCATATGCCTATCAAATTTCCATGTAATGTCTGTAATAACCCGGTTAAATCTAATCAAAGTGGTATTTTTTGTGATTCTTGTAATCTTTGGGTACATCTTAGATGTACCGACCTGACTTATTCTGAATTTTATAAATTAGCTAATAACGATGATCATTGGCTTTGTTCATCATGCATCTCTAGTATCTTTCCTTTAAAGATGTGTTCACTGATATTAATCTGTATAATTATGTTACCAGTGATTTGCATGTTAATGCTCCTGAGTTACATTTAGTTGAAGACCCCAACAATCCGGTTCATAATGTTAGTAATTCATGTTATTATTCTTACGATAAGTTCTTGAATTCCTTCAATCAAGAATCCACTGAAGTATTCTCCCTTATGCATCTAAACATCAGGAGCCTAACTAAAAATATTGACTCTCTCAGAATGTTACTCCACCAACTAAATCATAATTTTTCTATTATTGGTTTGTCTGAAACCTGGCTCAAGGAAGTCTGGTAGTTACATTAATTTACCAGGTTATATCCTTGAGACCATAAATAGGGATCACAAAGCTGGCGTAGCTCTTTATATTTCTTCTGACCTAACTTATTTACCTAGGCCGGATTTGAGCATTTCTGTTGATTCCCTTGAATGTTACTTTGTACAAATAATATCTTGTAAACATAAGAATATCATAGCAGGTGTTGTTTATAAGCCCCCAAATGCTAATTTTAATGATTTTATAACGTGTTTCCATAACTTGATCCAACGTATAACCAACGAAAATAAGTCTTGTTTAATTTCTGGTGATTTTAATCTAAACTTGATTGACTGTGATCATCGCAGCCAGCCACAGGAATTCTTGGATCTGATATTCTTCTCAGCTTGCATACCTCTTATTAATAAACCAACCAGGATCACGCAATCCTCTGCCACTCTCATTGATAATATTTTTACGAATATTTTACCTCCTCCTAAATCTGGTATTATTGTAACTGATATTTCCGATCATTTTCCTATATTCACTTCCTTTTCATTCAATGCCAATCACTCTAGCTCTAAACCTGTCCCTACACATAATTACTCAATGGAAAATATTGATTATCTTAAAAATGATCTGAATTCATGTGACTGGTCAGCTGTTCTTTGTGCCTTAGATGTCAACATGGCCTTTATTAATTTTATGGATATTTTTAACAGACTTCATGATAAGAATATTTCTTTGAAGAAATTTAAGTCTTCGTCTCGTAAATTTACCCCCAAGTCTCCTTGGATTTCTGTGAGCATGTGTAAATCTATCCATCATAAAAATAAGCTGTATCGTAGATTTGTTTCTCATCCCACTGACCCTAATCGTGCCATGTATGTACGCTATAAAAATATCTTGACTACTGTGATTCGTAACTCTAAGCGTATGTATTATGCCAAACAGTTTGAGAAAGAAAAGGGTAATGTTAAAAACACCTGGAAAATTATCAACAGTGTATTAAAAAATAAAACCCCTTCTAAATTGTCTTCCATTGATGTTAATGGTGCTGTGGTTAACAATTCACATTTTATGGCGGATCATTTTAATACTTACTTTACAAACATTGGTGATAATCTTAGCAATCAAATCCCTCCTAGTGATCGTAACTTTCATGATTATCTTTTAAATTCTAACTCCAGCTCAATTTTCTTTGCTCCGGTTACTGAACATGAAACTTTAGATATTGTTAACAATTTACCAAACAAAAAAAGTTCAGGTCATGATCTTGTAAATAATTTTCTTATTAAATCTGTGATCCTTGCAATATCCATGCCCCTTAAGCCCTTTTCACACGAGGGAAATAAGCAGGGGGTCCATGGTCCTAAGAACACAACGTTGTCAAATACACTTCGTGTGAAATGTACCTCTGCTCTGCACAAACACAGGTCCGTAGTCTTTTCCTGACCACGGTCGAGACCAGCAACAAAAAAACACACCGTTGTGAAAGTTCACCACGATAGGCCGTGTGAATGAACAAACCGCACAGAGACCAAGGACCATTGTTTCGCGAGAGCTACCACGCATGCGCGCAAGAAGAAAATTTCCCAGGATGCCTTTAAATCAAGATGGCGACGCCCGAACAGTTAATGATGATGCTTTTGTTGCTAAGTTTAATGTGTAGAAAACGTCAAAACAACAACAACAACAACAACTTTTGTCATTCTTTTTCTTCACCTCTGGGTATTTTCTTTTTAAGTAATTCCACTTGTCGTGGCACTTTTCAGCCGAGTGTGTCATTCCCATTTCCTTCACCACGTCTTTCCACACTTTGTGGTTGTGGACGAGACCATCCAGCTTTTTTTGGACTTCAGTGGAGCCTACCACCGTAATCAGCCGGATGGTCTCGTCGTATGTCCATGTGCTCCGCTTTTGGTTTTTTTTCTTCGATGAAGTTTTGGACATTTGCTCAAAAATTACCGATTCTATATCGTTTTTCGCCATGTTTTGCACTGAGCTGTGAGAGTGGTAGAGCATGGAGGAAGGAAAATAGAGTAGAGAGAGAGAGGACGGACACTAACAATAAACATACAATACAATAGCGCGGGAAAATGAATGGTAATCAATACATGCAATAGCGATTCCACGCTAGCTGTGCGGATACCAGTTAACTGCACTATAAACAATGTTGACCTTTGACACCCCAAAAGACGAAGGCTATGTGACACGGGACGTTGGTTTCTTCGCCGTGTGAAAGGTCGTATCCGAGTTTGACCAACGTCCTTGGTCAATACAACTGGCGCCCGAGACCAAGGACCCTAGTTTGCGTTTGTCGTGTGAAAAGGGCTTTACTTTCATTATGAACCTTTCCCTGTCTACTGGAGTTGTGCCTGATGATGTGAAGATTGCCAGGATCACACCAATCTTCAAGAGTGGAGACACACAACAAGTTAATAATTATAGGCCTATTTCTGTTCTTACTTCATTTTCCAAAATCTTAGAACGTATTGTTTATACACGTACAAGTAAATTTTTTGATAATCACAATATTTTGTCCGATTCCCAATTTGGTTTTCGTGAGAAGCATTCAACCTCTCACGCAATTCTGCAGCTACTTGATAAAATTTCTAGCAGTACTGATGATTCTTCTCATACACTTGGTATATTCCTGGATCTCTCCAAGGCATTCGATACTGTTAATCATGAGATTCTTTTGTATAAATTGGCTCATTATGGTATTAGAGGTATTGCCTTGGAGTGGTTCAAGGAATTACCTCACTAAACGCCATCAATTTGTTTCCATTAATGGTTGTGTCTCCTCTCTTGCAGAAATTCCCCACGGTGTTCCACAAGGATCAATCCTCGGACCCCTGTTATTTTCAATTTATATTAATGATTTTGACAAATCCTCTAACTTACTATCATTTATTCTTTTTGCTGATGACAGTAATTTATTTTATACTCATTCTAATTTGAATGTACTCTTTGATACTGTTAATTCAGAACTCAATAATATCTCTAGTTGGATTAAGGCCAACAAGTTATCACTCAATATTTAAAAAAAAATAACTTTATGTTATTCAGCAAGAAAGTAACTCATCCCCTTCAGACTATCTATATAGACGATAATCAAATTCCTAGAACTGATTGTATTAAATTTTTAGGTCTGTATATTGATCAAGACCTCTCTTGGAAACAACATGTTAATTACTTATGTAAAATTATTTCTAGAAATGTTGGAATTATTAATAAGCTTAAGCATTTTTTCCCAAGGGAGGTTCTGGTTACACTCTACAATGCACTTATTTTGCCCTATATTAATTATGGCATTCTAGCATGGGGAAATTCAGGAATAGTTCAAATCAACAGGTTATTGATCCTTCAAAAAAAAAGCTTTTAGAATTATTAATCATACTGATTACTTAGCTCACTGTGACCCTCTATTTTACAAACATAATAGTCTTAAGATCAGTGACATTTATCTTTTACAGCTTGGGGTTTTCATGTATAAACTTAATTCTAATAATCTTCCTCATTCAATTTGTTCCTTGTTTACAAAAAATCTAAATGTTCACGGTCATTTTACAAGGCAATGTAATGAATTTCATCAATCATTTGCTTGTACGACACTTTCTTATAGAACGATTAAGCATGAAGGTCCCAGGCTGTGGTATTCACTAGATAGTAATCTTAAAAGTACTCCTACATTAATATCCTTCAAACGTAAATTTAAGGACTCTTTGTTGAGTAAATACTTGTAAGTGGTTAACTGACTCTTGGGTTTGGCTTGGGCTTCAAGAACGACATGCATGGGATTGTCTTTGTTTTGTTTTGTATGTTTATATTTAACTACACATAAAATTGTTCATTCGCCTTGTTTATTGTACTTATCTGGGGGGGTCCTTACTAGACAAGCATTGGTTCTTAAGGGCCTCCTTCCACATGCATTTAATTTCTCTGCATCTTATTACTATTTATTATTACTATCCATCTATTATTATTGCTATAACCCTGATAAGATAATTGTATGTTTACTTATATCCATAATGTATATTTTGATAAGTGTGGAAAATATTAAAGAACTGAATGAATGAATGAATGAAACACAACAAAACCAAATTCATCACCACATTTTTATTATGACAACAATTAATGTGGACGTCCCCTATAAGAAAATCCCCTCTATTAACACATCATGGTGCACACTCCAGTGCACACATAAAGCAGCAGTTATTGTCCCACTAATCCAATTACTGTGAACAACAGGCAAACATTCCATCCTGAGCAGCTAGTTTGATACTTATCGTTTCGGTTTGCGGTAACACCATGTGTTTATCTCAACTAACGTGAAGCTGAGGTACAGGTTCTGAAAAGAACCGTATCGCACAACTCGTATCTCAACCTTCGTTAAGTGAGAAAGGTTCAAGGGAGAACCAATTTCGGGCAACTCTTTTTTCTCTACTGTCGCTAAGTGAGAAATATGGTTCAGGGAGAACCATGGGGACTTCACGGGTTAATATGGTTCAGGGAGAACCATGGGGACTTCACGGGTTATTCTCAACGTTTCGATTAGCCTGCTCTAATCTTCGTCAGGAGAATGAAGAGGTTTGCCGATGCAACTCCTTAAGTAGTATTTGCTGGGATTATGTGTAGAATGGGAAGTGTTCCGATTGGTGCTACTGTTGTGTGATGTGTTGTGATTGGTTGCCACCGTGGCATTGTTCTTGTTGTGTGTGTTTCCTGCTGTGTGTGAGTTGCCTGCTCACTGAGGCGTGTCAGTTGACAGTGGGGTGTGGGTGTTGGTGGATGGTAGGATAGAATGCCAAATGTTGCTGATGAAAAAGCCGATGTCCTGGGGGACAGTGTCATGTTTATGAATCTCAGTAGCCTCTCTGATACGACGGGTGTACCAGTGCTTTTCCGGGGCTATGATCTTTGCATTCTGCCAGTCAATGATGTGGTCCAAATCGGTGGAGTGTTTGATGATCGCAGATTTGTCACATTCCCTCTGCTGACCGTGGGCCTTGTGTTCATTGAGCCTGGTCGTAAGGTCTCTGCCGGTCTCGCCAGTGTACACTTTCCCACAAGTGCAAGGTCGGTAAACCCCAGCTTGACGGCTGGGATCATGTCTGTCCTTGTGGGTGTGTAACTTCGTTTCCAACTTGTTTCGAGTCCGGTAGTAGACCTTAATGTCAGCTTCCCTCAGGATATGCTGAATCTTGTGTGAAGTGTGGCCAATGTACGGTAGGACGGCAATAGGTTTTTCGGTTGCGTCAGAGGATCGTGGAGCGTTCCTATTCGGGAGGAACTTAAGCTTATCAGGTCTGTACCCATTGTCTCTTAACACGGCGTTAAGATGTTTCAACTCGGATGGCAAGTGCTCTTTATCACTGATAGTGTGTGCCCTTGAGTAGGGTGCGATTCACGGAGGATTTCACGGATGGTGGGTGGAACGACCGGGCATTTAGGTAGCGGTCTGTGTGTGTAGGTATTCTGTAAACCGAATGCCCAAGTGAGCCATCAACCCGTTTGGAAATGAGTACATCAAGGAAAGGCAACGAGTCGGATGTCTCAGTTTCCATGGTGAATTGAATGCTCGGATGTTGCTGGTTGAGGTGACCGAGGAAGTCACTCAGTTTGTCGGAACCGTGCTGCCAAATGATGAAAGTATCATCTACGTATCGAAGCCATAGTTTGGGTTTGTATCGTGCCGTCTCGAGGGCTTTCTGTTCGAAATCTTCCATGAAGATGTTTGCTAGGACCGGGGATATCGGGGATCCCATTGGAGTGCCCAAAGACTGTTGATAGTAAGTCTCTCTCCATTGGAAGTATGTGGATTTCACACATAATGAAAGTAGATCAACGATTTGATCTGGCGTTAGGCTGGTTCGTTCTGGGAGCGTGCTATCATGTTCGAGTACCGACTTGGTTACGAGGATAGCCTTGTCTGTCGGTACATTGGTGAATAATGAATTGACGTCAAAACTCACTAGCGTGTCGGAAGGCTGCAATATGGTTCCCTTTATGATGTTGATAAACCCTGCTGAATTGGGTACATGGTGGGGCGTCTTACCCACGAGTGGGTGCAGTGGCGCACCCAGGATTTGATTGGGGGGGGGGGGGCTCAAAATATTTTTATTTGAAATCCAATATGGGGGAGAGACATGGCTGACCCAAACCATAACCGCTGGCGCGGCTGCAGCCATGTCCCTAGTCGTGCTCGTCAGTGAACCTACGGCACATGTTAAATGTTTCCTGGTGGTTTCTAGTCATAAAAAGAAGACATTATGGCATGATTCGAACTCGTAGGGTTTTACCTTCCATATAATTTCCTCCTCTTGATGTAAAGAACTTGAGCTTGTTTCGTCTGCAAGATTTCTATAGTTAAATACTTTCATTGCGTGGACGTAAAGTTTGTGATCATTCGGAGCTAAATTTTTTCAAACACGAATTTGGCGGCAAAACCAAATCCCAATATTATCCAATCGGTGTTTGCTAAAAGAGTGTCACATAATCTTTGTAAATTAAAACCCAATCCTGGGCCATTGTGTACAAACTGGAAAGGGGTTGATTATAATGCGGGCGTGTTTAAATTTTACGAGTAACCTCAACGACAGTCAACGACCTCAACAAGAGAAACGGACAACAGAAAATGAAAATAAAATTAAGTAAAGCTGCTCCCTGATCAGGGTGCACCATGGCAGGGGAGAATGTGTAAAAATGCTTGTTATATATACTGGTGGCCCTTCAAGCTTACATGCACATGCATACGCAACGCCGTAAAATATAATAGTGAGTGGAATAAATGGAAAACTTTTGGAGGGGAGCTTGAGTCTCCTGAGTCCCCATCCCTTGTACCACTGCCCTATACTCCTTGCCGAACTCCTCTGTAGATAAGACTTGGGCTCAGATTTTGCTCTCTTTCCTGGCTCCTTCTTTAAAAAAAAAACAAAACATCAGCGGGCCCTTGGGGGGGGGGGGCTCGAGCCCCCCAAGCCCCCCCCTTGGGTGCGCCACTGAGTGGGTGTAAGAGCTTTGTCAAGTGTTGGGCGAGGTTATACGTGGGGGAACCTCGGGATGAGACAATCGGTCGGAGCGGTCTGTCTGGTTTATGAATCTTTGGTAGGCCAAAGAATCTTGGGCATTTCGAGCTGGACAGACGGAGGTGCCTGTATAGTGCTTTGGATAAGGCTGTGCTCCGGTTTAAGGAAAGAAGTTTTGCGGCGACTTTCCTTTCGGCTAACGGAATCGGGTTCTTTTTGAGGCGGGTGTAGGTATCCGTGTCAAGGATATCCTGAACCTTCTGATCGTATTCTGAGCGGTCCATCACTACTGTGGCATTACCCTTGTCTGCCTTTAGAATGTGTATCGAAGAGTCATTACGGAGGTTATTGACAGCCTGATATTCCAGTCTTGTGATATTGGATTTGGGGCTTCACGTTTTTAAGATCTGGTGTATCTGAATACGGATATCGTCTGCCTTTTGTTTTCGAGCTTTCGGATGGAAGGTTCAATGGACTGTATGAATTCTTCCACGGAATCTTTTTGGGCGGTGGCAAAATTCATTCCCAAGGCTAAGACACTGGTTTCCGTGTGAGATAGTTGGCGTTGGCTGAAGTTAACGACGGGTTAACCTTTTCCCTTCTTTTTATGTTCCCTTTGTTGGACGTCCGTGGCAACGGGTTGCTTTTTGTCCTGCTATTATTTGGAGATGTGTGGCCTCGGCCGAAGTTAACGACGGGGTTAACCTTTTCCCTTCTTTTCATGTTCCCTTTGTTGGACGTTTGTGGTAACGGGGTGCTTTTCGTCCTGCCAATGTGCGTGGATGTGAGGTGTTCAAATTTACGGATTTGCTTCTTTCTAGTGGATTCGAAGGTAAACGATAAGGACTTATCCGTGAGGGCGGATATCTTGTCGTAATCGGTTGTGAGCATAGTCTTACGGAGACTAGCTCTGCAGAATTGTTATTTCGGATAGGGTCTCGTAGGCGGAGGCCCTTCGGGACTACGTTTGCATCTCGGCATCTCTTCAGAAATGTCAGGTCATTGATGAGCTTACAACGTCTGGTACAAGAGCGTTGATATAACTTGACAAGTCTGTTAGTGCGCTCACCGTAGAGCGTTCTGATATAAGTTTTGAGGCTTTGCATGGTGGAATATCGATATCGTTTCGGTTTGCGGTAACACCATGTGTTTATCTCAACTAACGTGAAGCTGAGGTACAGGTTCTGAAAAGAACCGTATCGCACAACTCGTATCTCAACCTTCGTTAAGTGAGAAAGGTTCAAGGGAGAACCAATTTCGGGCAACTCGTTTTTCTCTACTGTCGCTAAGTGAGAAATATGGTTCAGGGAGAACCATGGGGACTTAACGAAGGTTGAGATACGAGTTGTGCGATACGGTTCTTTTCAGAACCTGTACCTCAGCTTCACGTTAGTTGAGATAAACACATGGTGTTACCGCAAACCGAAACGATATCGATATTCCACCATGCAAAGCCTCAAAACTTATAGTTTGATACTTGTTTGTAGCATGGGCAGTCAGGCTATTTGAGTCTTCATGATTGGATACAATGTATCAGTTGGACAAAAGTGTATGGAAAATGTCCACAAAATACTACAAAGGCGTTATCTTGAATAAAATTGCTCCTAAAAGTGTAAACATTACATTGTTCAATAGTCAAAGATTTCTGTTCACACCGCTGAAATGGTAAGTCCCAATTTTAAAAAGTCATTTGTGGGTACTCGGAACCGAAAAACGGAACCAGGTAATGGCATTTTCGGTCGGGTATCCGGATACCCGGCACAGCCCTACTTATGATCCCATACAATGTAGGTCCTATTTTGATCAATAACATGCATATAATGACTCTTAATAATTTTCAAGTATGATTCAGGGAACGATTTTATTCATAAATTGTACGTAGCAACATTTTTGAGCAGAAATATATTTGTGCTTGTATGTAATGCTAATTGTGAACAGCAAATTTTGAATTTTGATATTTATAAGCAAATTGTTAATTTTGTGTAGAATTTCGCTATGCGATTGAAAAAAAAAAAATTCCCTGTAGATTTGAGCTTGGTTGAAGAAGATTTTCAAATAAAAAAAACCAAGTCTCCGGTTTCTGGTCTCTGCATGTGTCACCTCAGAGCAGCGCATCTGCATTTTAAATTGTTTCCAATTGCAGCCAAAATTGCTGGAGTTCTGCCATGCTTTGTTTTAAACGACTTTTTCACATAGGGGTATGAACGTTTACCTGATTAGTGAGGCCTCTCTTAGCCACCATACTTTGTGTATGGGAAATTTGTTCTGGTTCCAATAACCGCTTATACATATGTATCGCGTGTTTCACTGGTTGGCCAAAAAAAAAAATAATAAATGTGTCACCGGACTAATTTAGAAGCTGACCAACATGTATAACCAGAAACTGGGGAAACCTCCCCCCAAAAAAGTCGTCTCCAGTTTCTGGTCATTGGTCAGCTTCAAAATTGGTGCATACAGTAGCATTATTTTTCTTTTGGATGGGGGGGTAATTTTTTTTTTTTTTTTGGCCAACAGGGAAATATGTGCATGGACCAAATTTCCCATATATGGTGGCTAAGAGAGGCCTCACCAATCGGGCAAACGTTCATACCCTTATGTGAAAAAGTGGTTTAAAATACAGCACAGCAGAATTCCAATCATTTCAGCAATTTTGGCTGCAATTGGACATCTTTCATAGCAAAAATTTTTTTTTAAATGCCAACACGCAGGTATGAGGCGACAAGCATGGAGACAAGAAACCAGAGAACCAATATTGAGATGATTTGAATCAGAAATTTTAGAAAAGAGTTATTTTCATAAATATCAACTTATCACTTGGTCAAAACTCCAAACATGTTTAATATCTTGACAATTGTATGTAGACTTGCCAGTATTACAAATTAAAATGTCTTCAAATTAAATGTTTCAGATGTACATGTACAGATAAT
The DNA here is from genome assembly GCA_029582265.1 of Zoroaster sp. YZ-2022. Classification (NCBI taxonomy): domain Eukaryota; kingdom Metazoa; phylum Echinodermata; class Asteroidea; order Forcipulatida; family Zoroasteridae; genus Zoroaster; species Zoroaster sp. YZ-2022. The sequence goes on along the minus strand of CM055828.1, from coordinate 29,954,129 downwards.
TACAAATGCAACTGGTTAGAAAAGCCTGACTATTGATATGAAATCAACTGCAGAATGAATAGTGTGAATAAGGTCTACACTCAGCATCCAAATTGCCCAAAATGTTGGTAAAATACAATGTAGTAAGGGAATGTGTATGATGCAGTGTTCGAAATTAACTTGAATTTTATGGTAGCCCACAGGACTAGTTATGCAAATTTGTTTCAACAGTAACCACCTTATTGGTCAATAAACCACAAAAAGATTTATTGAATGTCCTACGGATATGATCACATATGTAATTTTGAAAAAATATAAATAAATTGAATTTTATAAGCACTCCTTAACACTACCTGTATTATTCTACATTAAATGTGATCCGCTCTACAAAAAAGGGTATTATGTCGCACAAATAAAAAAAATAGTTATGTAGTTGAATTGGTCACATTACAAGCTTTAATTTGGTACAGGTTTGACCCCTGTGGCATTTTGCATTCTGGAGATATATTAATAATTTGCATATTCATATTTTACAATGTAACAAAAGTGCTTTCAGAGATACAGCCCTTTAAACATACTAAGTGGAAAAAGAAATGAGCTAAAAATAAACTCTCTTGAATGCCCATAGCAATAGTTATGTTATTGATAGCGGGTGTTAAAACCGTATCACTACGAAAGCATAACATTGGTGGTTTTTTCCTCTAAAATGGACAAAGAGTAAAACAAAAGACGAAAACAATGCACACAAAAACGTTTGTTTTTTCATCTTTATTCATCAATATTAATATTTCTGAATATAAATTATGAAAATATTGATATTATAGAAGCCATCAAACCAAAAAAAAATCAGTTTGTGAAGATTTGTTCACCCGTCTCCACATAGAACAGCCCTTTACGTGTAATAGCACAGCGCGACTTAATACCCTTTTTCGTAGAGTGGGTCACAAATACAAACATATGGTGTGGTCTATCAGATGGTTGGTATATTCATGGAGGAAGGCTCCATGGTATATTGGATTACTACCAATCAACATACCAGTCATTTATTACACACCAGTCGTTTATTAAGTATGGTGGTCCTGAAGGGACATCACATATCACAAATACCTAAGTGCAAATATTTGTGATGTCACTGGGGGGGGGGGGGGGAAAAAAAAAAAAAAAAAAAAAAAAAAAAAAAAATCACAAAAAAACCCCACAAATATCTTCACAAATATTTGTGATGTCCCAAAAAAAATAACTTAAAAAATCATGAAAAATGTGGAAAAAAAATCACAAATATTTATGTACATTGTAGTCAGGTGTCCACACTGGCATGGTCAATGCCATTGAGGGATTCGGCTTCAGAGCCAGAGTTACATTATTAAGAAACAGTCCTGCAGTGTATTTAGGCTTAAAAGAGGTTATAATAAAATAAAAATCTATACTCAAGTATTACTTTATAACCAAATTATGTGGGAAAATATTGTCATTTTTTACTATAATTAATTTGCACAGGGGTTCAGAATATACGTTCTGACCAGGATTTATTCCTCCATGGTACATGTATGTGCTCTATATAAATCTATTCCAACGATGCTTGGGTTGACTGTTTTCCTTTTTGAAAACTAGTTTTGCTCATTTCTAAACTGGGACCTACATGTAGGTTAGAAAGTCAATGTGGAGAAAAACAAATAAAACTAGAGATCAAGTGTTTGTTAGAACAAACACACGGTGTTCGCGTCAACTTCCAGTTCAATCAAATTATCATCGATGATGTCAATCATTTTTTGCAAAGTTGTATATCATCTTTTATTATAACAATATCAATTTAATATTTAAAAGACTTGTCAATTTTGCGTTAGAATGTGTTGAATTTGAACTTCCTGTTTAGACCGGAAGTAAAGGTCATGTCAGGTGATTTGAAGGTCATATATATGCTTTGGTTCAATATCTGAGATAGGGGGCGTTCTGACCTTCAATGACATCATCAAACATACTTTTTTTAAAGATAAGATGTCACTAATCACTTTATCTACAGAAGTCATATTCAAATTTCCTATGGCTTTTGAGATAGATTTTTTTTAAAACCCGCCACCAGAGGGCGCTGTGACAGGTGATGACATCATCAGTTACATTTTTGAACATCAAGGTCACATGTCAATAGTAAATTTTGTCCACGGAAGGCATGCCCAAATACTGTATCATGGACTCTATAAAAGTGCTTCAGAATATTTTTACACTTAAACTTCCAGTTTCGACTGGAAGGAGAGGTCAGATTGGGTCATGTCTGTGTACGAAATGTCACATAATTCAAGATCTGTAAGATGATGCAAAGATTGTGTAAATATCTTTTGTGTTTCATGAGATATGATTTTTTGAAATATTAAAATTTGATCTTAGTGTATTTCGATATCTGATGACGTCACCATGACATCACAACTTTACCTGAAACTATATGTCATAACTTTATTGATAACTAAGTAATGTGTCAAGTTTTATTTGTTCAATAATTCTCATCGAACACCTAACAAATATGTATGTATAATGTCCCATAGCCTTGGAGGCCATTGGGGCAACATCTTGATGGCTCTTCGTGAAGCATCTTTGTCCATCATGGTCGTTGCTGTGGGTGATACTACTACACTTGGTGGCACCCATCTCCTCTCCAAGTGTTGCTTAATTAGCTACCAGAGTCACCGGGATAAACCCCTACTCTTGTACGATAAGTGTCATTATGGGTTCTTTAACGTGCGCTGATGTTTTACAGTGCACGGGACCTATGGCTTAACGTCCCATCCGAAGGACGAAGCAATTATTGTTAAGTGTCTTGCTCAAGGACACATGCTCCAGGACCGGCCAGGCCGGGATTCCAACCCACATTCTGATGCCACCAGAACTTGAATCCAATGCGACATCACAATTGTAAAATTTCGAAGAAATTATGATTCTTGAAATGAGCATACTTACTTCTGCCTATTTGCAAAGATATTTGTAATTTTTTTCACAACATCACAGGTATTTACTAAAGATATTTGTTA
>CM055828.1:29907647-29950630 GCA_029582265.1 Zoroaster sp. YZ-2022 | reverse complement strand
CATTTAAAACACAGTGCGGCAGAATTCCAATCGCAGGCCTCCCAGCAGCGAAACCTATAAAAACCTATTATTTCAAAATGGAACCTTTATTTCCCCAAAACCTATATTAACCTATAAAACCTATATTTCTAATCTCCCATAACACATTTTCAACTTCCTCATAAAATCCTCATGACTTTGAATATATAAAGAGATGAAGCCAAAACGGTAGCCAAACTGTAACACATGTACATGTACCGCTCTTAGATTTTCTGCTGGACAGGGTATTGGGTAATGTACTTTGTTGCAAAAAATACTCAGAAGGTAGGCACTTTACCAAAAACTTGTTACTTAACACTGCATAATCACGGGAAATAACCTATAAAAGCCTAGGCCTATATTTTGGCATTTGGTAAACCTAAAATAACCTATATTTTGCTTAAAAAGCCTGTATTTGGTAGATTAGTCACTGGGAGGCCTGCAATTGATCCGGCAACTTTGGCTGCAATTGCACATCGTTTCATAGCAAAACAAAAGAAAACTAAGAATTCTGATGTGCAGGTCTGAGGTGATGCAGAAACCGGAGACTTTTTGGGGGGGGCTTAAGAAATTCAGCTAATATTATCTAAGTAAAAGCTTACTTGGTTTTTTTTTAAGATGGTAAATGTTATCAAATGCCCTGAGAAGTTATTCTGTTTGACATGTTATTTTTTTCAAGAAAACATGATTATTTGAAATGGATCCTCAGCTGATGAACCATTTCCACATTAGAATCAATTGAATACACTTTCACTATATGTTCTTTTTATTTTGTATGTCCCTGGTTTTTTTTGTGAAATTGTTACGACATTTTGTTAATTTTTTAAATTTTCATCAGAACATTGATTATAACTAACGTGAAGCTGAGATACAGGTTCTGAAAAGAACCGTATTGCACAATCGTATCTCAACCTTCGTTAAGTGAGAAAGGTTCAAGGGAGAACCAATTTCGGGCAACTCGTTTTTCTCTACTGTCGCTAAGTGAGAAATATGGTTCAGGGAGAACCATGGGGACTTCACGGGTTAATATGGTTCAGGGAGAACCAAGGGTACAGACCTGATAAGGGTACAGACCTGATAAGCTTAAGTTCCTCCCGAATAAGGCGCTCACGATCCTCTGATGCAACCGAAAACCCATTGCCGTGCTACCGTACATCGCCACACTTCACACAAGATTCAGCGTATCCTGAGGGAAGCTGACATTAAGGTCTACTACCGGACTCGAAACAAGTTGGAAACAGTTACACACCCACAAGGACAGACATGATCCCAGCCGTCAAGCTGGGGGTTTTACCGAATTCCTTGCACTTGTGGGAAAGTGTACATTGGCGAGACCGGCAGAGACCTTCGACCAGAGATCAAGGAACACAAGGCCCCACGGCCGCAGAGAGGGAATGTGACAAATCTGCGATCATCAAACACTCCACCGATTTGGACCATATCATTGACTGGCAGAATGCAAAGATCATAGCCCGGAAAAGCACTGGTACACCCGTCGTATCAGAGAGGCTATTGAGATTCATAAACATGACACTGTCCCCCAGGACATCGGCTATTTCATCAGCAACATTTGGCATTCAATCCTACCATCCACCAACACCCACACCCCACTGTCAACTGATACGCCTCAGCGTATCAGGCAAGCTCACACACAGCAGGAAACACACACAACAAGAACAATGCCACGGTGGCAACCAATCACAACACATCACACAACAGTAGCACCAATCGGAACACTTCCCATTCTACACATAATCCCAGCAAACTACTTAAGGAGTTGCATCGGCAAACCTCTTCATTCTCCTGAAGAAGATTAGAGCAGGCTAATCGAAGCGTTGAGAATAACCTCGTGAAGTCCCTTGGTTCTCCCTGAACCATATTAACCCGTGAAGTCCCCATGGTTCTCCTGAACCATATTTCTCACTTAGCGACAGTAGAGAAAAACGAGGTTGCCGGTGGTTCTCCCTTGAACCTTTCTCACTTAACGAAGGTTGAGATACGATTGTGCAATACGGTTCTTTTCAGAACCTGTATCTCAGCTTCACGTTAGTTGAGATAAACACATGGTGTTACCGCAAACCGAAACGATATCGATATTCCACCATGCAAAGCCTCAAAACTTATAACATTGATTATACCCTTTAAAAAAACAAATAAACATTTTAAAGTAAGATATTTTACAAAACAGTTTTTGGAAGCTTGGTTTAACAGAAATTAAGTGCCTAAATGAATTATGATAGGTCATACAGTTAATTAATTTTGGGACACATTTACTGTAAAACCATGCTACATATTATTATTGTGAGTAATGTGTCATTTTAAAGCATTTATTTTTCTTACCTGAAGTAAAATGGCATTGTTCTTATGAAAAAGACATTTTCTGGAAATTGCTCGTAAAATAGCAACACAAAGATACGTCTTTATCGCCGGACACAATAAAATAAGCTGAAACTTTCACAGGTTGGTTTCTGTACAAATCTTCCGTTTCTTGTAAAGTATGGATGAATTTACAGACACGTTTTAATACCTGAAGTGTCTCAGCATTACCAGTAGAACCATTGGGGCTGAATACCGTGTTGGTATCACTGTATAGGATAGCGACAATTCAATACTTCTAATGGCAATACTTTGAGGTAATTTGTGTTGTCATTCTGTGTTTAAGATGAGGTATGTCCATGGCGGAAATCTTGACGGTGAGATCGAAGAAGTCATCCGTGGTTACTTGTATCAGAATAGCCAGACCACCATTAAAGCATCCTGGCTTGGTGCTGATGGACAGAGTGGTATTAAGAATTACTGGGTCGCAGTGGGAACGTCTCCGAGTGAGTACACAGTGAAGTGGTTCAAATGAGGAATATCAAAATTCAAATAATTGATTACTTAAAAACTCCAATCAAAGTATAAATCTTTATTATTATATAAAAAACATATATTCCTGCAAATGATATATTCATCAATTGAAATATGTATAATTATTATTAATTCATTCAACATAACAATACAAAGTGAAGAATCAGCAAAAATGCTGTTCTGAAAAAATCACGTTTGAAGTTGGACTGATTTTGGCAGCGCAATGTCGGTGTTTATTATTCCCATCTGTTTACACTTATACAAACTGGTATTTTTTTATTGAATATATAATTTTTTGTGATTTTGTTTCAAAGCTGTAAAGTTTGTATTTTCTTTATACAAGCTTTCAAACTAAAATCTTTGGTGCACACTTCATCACCTACATAAAGTGATCCTACATGTATTTCAAACTGGATTTGTCACTTAGCGAGCTACTAACATTGTGTGTGCGACCTCAAATGTGGTAGTTACCAAACAAGTCATTAAAATATATCTTTTAAAAACATTTTTTTTTTTTTCCTACAATTTTTTTTTAAAAGTGTATATTGTGACATGTAATTGTTTCATTCTTGTTGACTGGTTTCAAACAAGTTTCTTGACAAATCATTCCTCCATTCCTCTCTGAAAGACTCGGAAGACCTCCAAGCCTTCTTGTCACTGGGGTCAAAGAGCAATGGTGTCATATCGAACCTTGACCTCCAACTCACCAACCAATCAACATGTAGCAATGAAGAGTTCACCGTGGATTGTCGTCCTGTCTATTATGTATGCGTCAAGAGTGAGAATGGGGCAGGGGCTTTCAGTGACGTCATTTGCTCCTCGCCAATCAGAGTGGTTGAGGAGGATCAGACAGGTTGGTTTAATAATAATTTAAATAAGGCCAAAATAAAAAGTCTACAGTTTCTGGTCTGCGCTTGCGTCGTCTCAGACCCACTCGTCAGCATTTTTTGTTTCCTTTTTGTTTTGCTGTGAAATGATGTCCAGCCAAAATTGCTGGATCATTTAGAATTCTGCCGCACTGTGTTTGTAAATGACTTTTTCACAAAGGGGTATGACTGCCCAATTTGTATGAGAAATTTTGTCTGGTTCCAGTAACCGCATATACATGTATCACATATTTCACTGGTTGGCCAAAATAAATGGCGTCACCGCACCGATTTTTAAAGCCGACCTGTGACCAGAAACAGGAGACTTTTTTTGGGGTGGGGCCTGAAATGAAAAGTGGTGTAAATTAGAACTTCACCAATACCCAGGGGGCAAAGGTGGTTCAACAGACATGGAATGCTATAAAAGGTTGGGCACCAGAAATGATATCTATATGGGTCTGAGACCACAACCTAGGTGCACAACCTTGCAAACGAGCTACTGGAAATCCGTGGCACATCTTTTTGAAACATGACCGTATCGCGGAAAAGGCGCTTTTCTGGATATTTACCAATCATGACTTGTGTGCATTGGGATGGAAGCAGAAGTTACTTTACACAACAACAGCTTGTTTATATAATCTGCTTATAACCACCTATAACAACTGATGTTCATATTCGGATATAATTTGTGACTATTTGCCAAAATATACCCAATATTGCATGCATTTGCGTCCATTGTCTCTGGAATTCTTCCCTGAAATTCGGTAATACACTATGAATGTGAACCATAAAGCATTCCATTGCAATTGGATCAGGTATCTGCATTGTCAAGAAGTAGAGCAATATGTTTGAAAAAGATATAGTAATGTTCCTTCCCCTGACTCTAAATCTGTGTGCCGAGCATGAAAAAAAACACCAATGATAAACGTTTACTGTCATTTGTGAACAGTATAATGGTACACAATGACAAATAGACATTGGACACTAATACATCTTGCACAAAATTACCTGTCACTGTGCGTTTCTCAGTTTGGAAAGTAAGTTTAGAACATAAACATGTCTTTACAGTTAATTGTCACTGTCCAAGTCACTGCTTTCACTGCTTTCAAATACTGCAGTGTATTGAACACGACTGCACTTGGTTGCGGATCCCTGGCAGCGACATCCAATGTAACAGGCAACACCCTTCTTCGCACAGGAACAGTTTCTGTTGCACCCTCTGGTGCAGCCACACGCGATGGCCTTTGTCATTGTCTGCGGCCAGGATGGTTGAGTTGAAGGGATTGGGACAAGTTTCCCATCCTGCAGAGCCCAGCCATACTCCTCAAATGGGGGAAGCTCTGGCCTGCCAATGTGTGCACTCTTGTCTATGATAGTTGCTAGAGCTGCACGTCGTGAGGGTGTTGAAGAAATGCATCTTCTGTTGGTGGTAGCAGCTTCAGCAGGGTTGACCTGTTATTCAGGAATTTGTAGGCCCTCAGCTTTCCAAGATCACACTCCTCGAAGTCATCAGCTCTGTTAGTGTACACAGTGATGACAAGCTTGCGTATCTGGTCGATGAGTTCCGATGTGATGTCTTGCTGACCTTGCTCGCCAAAGTCTTCAAGTTTAGATATGTCTGTAGTCTTGCTACTGCTCATCCAGGTCTTCTTACCAGTGAAGAAAGGATAGCTTGTCGTGTCCCTTCCACTCAGGCTGTGGATAAATGGTGTGCCTGCGACACTGCGAAGGTCCCAGTGCCACAGCCATTTGATGTATGGGTAGGTAGGTCTCCGTGGTAGTTCTCACCCACAGTTCAGGAAGATCTTTCAGATTAGTGGTGGCATAGTAGACACAGATAATGATGATATCCGTGACATTGCCGTGGATGATCACTCTCTCAACATCTTCATTCTGGACGCTGTATATAGCATGAAGCATGACTCGATCAGCCTCCTGCTGTGTAGACTCCAAGGCAGTGACGTCAGTGGCAGACCCTTCGGTGAGCAGCACACTCTGGGTTTCTTCCTTGAATCCTCCGCCTAGGTAAAGATGAGTTGAACCCAGTGCTGGATCTAGCTGTTCACTCTCGGTCCACGTCTCACATAGGAAACTCAGAAGTCCAGCTTTGTTAGCTGATACTGAGAAGAATTCTTGTGGGTCTGGGGCTCGGTATTGCTCACTGACTTCAAACACCTTAGCTGGTCTGGATCGGCCGTACCTGTGCTGCTGTTCTGCTGATTTGAGGCTTTGTTCACTGTATCGGTCACAGCAGAAATGTATGATCCCTGTGCCAGCAGGAACATCTTTCAGCAGCTGGTGCTTGTAGCGATCAGCAATGGCTCCGAATGTTTCATCTTTCTTGAATGACCAGTGGCGTATCGCATGCATTGCGTCAACCACCACTGCTGTCTTCAGGTTTCCTTGTGGTAGATCAGCAACACTGGTCACTTGAGTCTCCTCCTTCAGAGTCTTCACGAGACTAGCCTTTGTACCTGCAGCCCTCATGCTTTCATCTTCATTGAATAAAGACGGGGGCATCTTACTACACTCATGATTGCCAATAAAGTCGACGATGTCGACATATCCACCACTGGTCATGATCTGTGTCATGCGAAGAAGTGCAGTTACTTCATCACTCTTGCCTGGTGCACTCTTCCCTGTCGACTTCTTTGGTTTTGAATTTTGCGTGTGGAAGGTTTTCAGCCTCACGACTGATGTCTTCTTTTGATCACTGGATATGGAACTGGACAATGCCTTCAGACCAAGTTCCTTCACACCGATCAGGTGTTCCTGGACTGCTGCCTCTGCATGCTGCCCCGTTGATAGATTAACCAGGGCTGGCGTTGTTGCTGAGAATGGGTTGGTCTCCATGGCTGCTATCACTCTCTGGACCATATCTACATCCCTTGCCACTCGGGTTGGACCGGACTCGTGATGTGGGTTGGCAGTGTTCAGGTGCAACATAGACTTCAGTTCTGCAGAGATCGCTGCCGTGACAGGTTTGGTGTATATCCACTTGGTCCGAGCAGCCTCATTCAGTGTTATACCGTCTAGACCACTCTCTTCCTTGGCATCTGCATTATACGTCTGCTCGAGGAGCATGTCAGGAGAGACGGCGTTGTGGTTGCCAGCTGCTCGTCTTCCAACAAACGCTCCTTTCATCAGTGCAGTGTGAACGTCAGGAGCAGTGTTGGGCAGCTTCTTCATCTCTTCCAAATACAAAGGCAGAGACTGCTGTCCGTACTTGAAGTGCCCGGCTGCAGTGAGGTAGGGGAGCATCCTTGCTGACTCACACAGGTGGCCCATCCAGTTTCCTTCTCGTTGATAGTAAAGAAATCTGTGCAGTATGTCTGCCATATCCAAGAAATTGGACCAGAAGATAGCTGTGGGATGGTCGCCTAGTGAGTTCTGGAAGTCCAACATCTGATCTTGAAGAGCTGCAAGCTGGGTGTAGAATTTCGGATCATCTCCAGCTACTCAGTCACGGAATTGTTGTTCTCAAGCAGGCCCTTCAAGATGTCTTCAACACTGCCTTGCCACCGAGTGGTATCTCTGTTGGCCACCCAGGCTTCGAATGACTCCCATCTGAGAAGCCACATGACCTCACTAAGGATTCTGATTGCGTGAACTGTCTGATAATAGTCGGCCTTCTCCCCGAACATCTTTCTTGCAGTGCCCTCCTGGCACAGGCCAGCTGCGACTAGAAGATCTTCTGCTCCTGCATCCCTGATGATCTTACAGATCGCCTTCACATAGTTGTGTGCCTGGTGAAAGCCTCCCAGGAGCAAGATTACGTTGGGAAACTCATCACGGTGTTTGTCCCTGATCGCTACTGCGAGTTCGTATGTGGCTTGGTCACCAGTGATGATTGTATACCTGTCATCAAGTGCATGTGACGTCTTTACCAGCCATGTCATCGCCTCCTTGAGCACAGCGGGGTCAGTTGGAGAAGCTGGAATCAGAGGCAGATAGCCTATCTTACTTGCTTCGTTGTGTGGTAAGAGCCTGGCACAGAAAGCAGAAAAGCCAGGCAAGGATTCCTCTTCTTCAGATGGAACATACAATAGTTGTGATGCTGATGCCATTCTTCCTAGTCGCCACACGAGCAGCATTGCTTCAGCAGATTTGTCAGAAGGAGTCGTCAAACTCTCCACATCTCCAATGCTACCAAGGGACCTGGACCTTTGTCTATCTTTTGCAGATATGTGACACGTAGGAATGCTTTGGTCGGGGACATCAGAGAGGGTCTTCTGTCTTCCAGAAGTTGGGATAGAGAGTTTGACATCCTCCCCTCCCGTTAATTGGTTGGCAGTCACCTGTGGATTTTCAACGATGATTGCGGTTGTCGCATGGAAGCTTCCACCTTCCAACGTCTTCTTTTTCCAGTCAAGATTGTCCATAGCAAAGACGTGTGGTGTATCATGTGCCATGACCTCTGGGATATACACCCCATCTTCTACCACCTGTTGCATGATGTCAGCACTCTGAGCAGTCAGTTGGCGCTGCAAGCGGTCATAGCTGATGCCCTGACCGAGCCGGTTGTTCAGCGTGATCAAGGACTTGCTGCGTGTCTGGTTAAACACATGGTAGGCCGTGGCTATGCCCAATGGGGTGGGTACACCAGCAACATGTTGCAGCAGTTGCTGTGATGCGATGAGGATCTTCTCTGTAGTTGGCTGGTTGACCAATACTCTCCCAGATTCCTGCAGTTTCGTTGGTTTCTCACTGAGAAGCATGGCTGTGAAATTGAAGAGGGAATCAGGAATAAGCCTGTCAGCAGCCGTGAAAGAAATCTCCATTGACTGTTCATCTTGGGACTGCCGTTTGCACTGCTTGGAATCAGCTCGGAGTATCTTTGCTGCCTGATGAAGTATGTGATACTTTTTATCCACGTGTTGTTCTGCTTCTAGATGCCTCAGCTTCTCGAGTGCATCTCCAAGGGGTATGGCTGATGCGCAAATGAATCCTGATCCACAGGTTTGATCGATGATGGAGATTTGCTTGCCATACTGCTGTTGCAGCTTCCACTTCAGCGTGATAGATCGATATGTGTCTGCTGTTTTCACCCCTAGCTCTCGGAGAATGGTCCTGTATTGGTCTCTTAGTGACTTCACCAAGAAGCCACGCATGTCACGGAAGAGGGGGATCTCTAGCTGCTGTACGATTCGATTGAACGCGACGTCATAGAGGTTTTGTTTTGTAGACCTCCCAGTGGGGACTCGATGTGCTTTGAATGCAGCCATGCATGGCTTGTGGTATGATATGTCATTAGCCACCATGTCATAGCCTTTACCAATCAGTCTAAGCAGAATGTCCTCTCTGTTGAGCTGCTTTGCCTTGTCTATGATGCGCTGCTGACTGGCCTTAGTAGATACTTTGCACGCTGGCTCTTTGCCCCGCCTCCACTGTTTGTTACAGATGACGCAAGCTTTCTTTGCATCAAATGTTGTTGTGTTGGTCCTGGTGAGCTTGGTTGAACTTGACTGTTGGGAAGAGGTACTGCACCCAGGCTTGGCCAAGTCTTCAGGATCAGTACTGCTTCCTAGGCGCTTCTTCTTAGCCAGTCTGTAACCTTTCTCATTGGTGTACCAGTTTCTACATTTATCGTGCCACTTGGGTGTCTTGTCTACCACCCACGTATCTGCAGCTGAGTCATGCTGGAGTCTCTGGAAAGTCTCATCTTGTCTGGCCATCATGGCCAGAACAAGCTTGTCTTTTATTGTGACATTGTATAGTCCCTTTCCTTTAAGTCCTTGGCATATGATGCACTTTGTGTAGTCAACGTTTTTGTGTCCGAGCGCCTCCTCTTGGGTTCTTGTTTCATTGATAAGGCACCCTCCACCACACGTTTCCCTGCCTGGCTTGTCATCTTGCCTCACTCAGTCACCTGCAATGAAAAAAAGCACCATGCATGTTAGCAACCAATGCAGAAATATTTTGGTTATGCAATACTTGTCTACACATGTTATCAACATTTGTGTCTAGTTTAGTTTGGGTGGCATAGTGTTCCTTCTGGTGCAGGTAAAAATGAATTACTAATTTGTCATCCAATTGGGTAAATTCCGGCCACCTAAAAGCGAAATTCGACCAGGATTGGGTAATTCTCACCACTATAATTTTTTTTTAATACAGGAGTCAGTCTTGGTTAATTATATTAGCCTACAGTAATAGATTAGTGATTCTAACTTTAAAATCTTTTTTAGTTTTCTTTTGTGTGGCTTTAATTTTCTTAAAAGATTAAAACTTAAATTTGTGTATAGTATTATTTATACTAACACAAAATTTGAAAATCTAACATTTAATAAGTTTTTCTTGATACCGAGTGGTTACATGTAGCTCAATGGTTGAGCGCCCGCTTTTCACCCAGGGAGGCCGGGAATCGAATCCCGGTAACGTCATACTAAAGACGTTAACAATGGCACCTGTTGCCGCCTCGCTTGGCATTCAGCATAAGAGATTTGGGCCTGTGTTTACAATGCGTACCGGTTATTAGATTACCCCTAAAACATCAAATAGAAGGTTTGATAGATCACAGGTTAGGGTTTAAATAATTCTTTGAAATGTTAGTGCTATGCTTAGATGATATTTTGTAATCATAAATGAACAAACTTAATAATGGTTTTAGTGTTATTGGTTAGGGTTTTCCACTTCCATGTATGCATTTTGTAAAACCGGTACGCATTATAAACACGAGCCGAATGGAAAAAAGGCCGTGGACACTTCCAGTTTAGTCCTCATGGACTGCTATAGTATAGGAAGTTACACAGTACTAGCTGTACTACAAGTACAAGAACTAGCCCTAGGCTACGGCTACGTACCACCACCACCACCTCCCCATTCCTGGTAACACCTTTGTACAGTGTTTCCCTAATTATGCCTACGGTATAACACAAACAACTTTATTAGGCCTAGCCTAGCCTAGGTTGACTTAAAAAGCGAATTATCAAATTTCGCAGATCTGGTACAATAGGATTTCTGTGTGAGAGAAATAGCCACGGAGACCAGACGTCCCCATACAGGGACACTGCTATTCTCGGATCTATAATTTCTGCATTGTTTGAGATTTCAGAATGCTTGTTTGGAGATAAATAATTAGTTGACAATAACTTGGCTATAGCAGAATTTTTGTGAAAAGCCATTATCCACATGAATTATCATCACTTACCAGGGCATTTGTCAAGACCACAGATTGTTCCTGCATCGGCCATTTTGCATTTGCACTATTAGCTTGAAGCTGGCTGTAATCACCACTAAGTGGGATTGAGGGCACTATACACTATTAATAACACAGGAGAGATGAGATTTGACAATTTAGTTAAGAAACAAAATGTCCCCGTACGGGGGGACGCCAGGTCTCAGGTCATGTTACTAAAAGGTGTGCTACAGATTTCCAGTAGCTCGTTTGCAAGGTTGTTCACCTAGGTTGTGGTCCCAGACCTATATAGTTATCATTTCTGGTGCCCAACCTTTTATAGCATTCCATGTCTGTTTTCACAAAAAAGTGGGGGTTTGCCCCCTTGGTACAATGTAGCACGGCACGGTATACCAGGGTTGTAGTACTCATTACTCGTACTCGAGTACATTTTTCTCTACTCGTACTCGTACTCATGAAAAGTACTCATCTAAAACTGGGTCTATATAGTTGGAGTAGGTGTACTCAAGTACATTTTTCTCTACTCATACTCATACTAGTACTCCTGAAAAGTACTCATCTAAAACTAGGTCTATATAGTTGGAGTAGGTGTACTCAAGTACATTTTCCTGTACTCATACTCATACTAGTACTCATGAAAAGTACTCATCTAAAACTAGGTCTATATAGTTGGAGTAGGTGTACTCGAGTACATTTTTCTATACTTGTACTCGTACTCATGAAAAGTACTCATCTAAAACTAGGTCTATATAGTTGGAGTAGGTGTACTCAAGTACATTTTTCTCTACTCATACTCATACTAGTACTCCTGAAAAGTACTCATCTAAAACTAGGTCTATATAGTTGGAGTAGGTGTACTAGGTACATTTTCTATACTTGTACTGTACTCATGAAAAGTACTCATCTAAAACTAGGTCTATATAGTTGGAGTAGGTGTACTCAAGTACATTTTTCTCTACTCATACTAGTACTCCTGAAAAGTACTCATCTAAAACTAGGTCTATATAGTTGGAGTAGGTGTACTCAGGTACATTTTTCTGTACTCATACTCATACTAGTACTCATGAAAAGTACTCATCTAAAACTAGGTCTATATAGTTGGAGTAGGTGTACTCAAGTACATTTTTCTATACTCATACTAGTACTCCTGAAAAGTACTCATCTAAAACTAGGTCTATATAGTTGGAGTAGGTGTACTCAGGTACATTTTTCTGTACTCATACTCATACTAGTACTCATGAAAAGTACTCATCTAAAACTAGGTCTATATAGTTGGAGTAGGTGTACTCAAGTACATTTTCTATACTCGTACTGCACTCATGAAAAGTACTCATCTAAAACTAGGTCTATATAGTTGAGAGTAGGTGTACTCAAGTACATTTTTCTCTACTCATACTAGTACTCCTGAAAAGTACTCATCTAAAACTAGGTCTATATAGTTGGAGTAGGTGTACTCAGGTACATTTTCCTGTACTCATACTCATACTAGTACTCATGAAAAGTACTCATCTAAAACTAGGTCTATATAGTTGGAGTAGGTGTACTCAAGTACATTTTTCTATACTCGTACTCGTACTCATGAAAAGTACTCATCTAAAACTAGGTCTATATAGTTGGAGTAGGTGTACTCAAGTACATTTTTCTCTACTCATACTAGTACTCCTGAAAAGTACTCATCTAAAACTAGGTCTATATAGTTGGAGTAGGTGTACTCAGGTACATTTTCCTGTACTCATACTCATACTAGTACTCATGAAAAGTACTCATCTAAAACTAGGTCTATATAGTTGGAGTAGGTGTACTCGAGTACATTTTTCTATACTTGTACTCGTACTCATGAAAAGTACTCATCTAAAACTAGGTCTATATAGTTGGAGTAGGTGTACTCAAGTACATTTTTCTCTACTCATACTAGTACTCCTGAAAAGTACTCATCTAAAACTAGGTCTATATAGTTGGAGTAGGTGTAGTTTGTTACTATTTTATGTACTCATACTCATACTAGTACTCATGAAAAGTACTCATCTAAAACTAGGTCTATATAGTTGGAGTAGGTGTACTCAAGTACATTTTTCTCTACTCATACTAGTACTCCTGAAAAGTACTCATCTAAAACTAGGTCTATATAGTTGGAGTAGGTGTACTCAGGTACATTTTTCTGTACTCATACTCATACTAGTACTCATGAAAAGTACTCATCTAAAACTAGGTCTATATAGTTGGAGTAGGTGTACTCAAGTACATTTTTCTATACTGCACTCGCACTCATGAAAAGTACTCATCTAAAACTAGGTCTATATAGTTGGAGTAGGTGTACTCAAGTACATTTTTCTCTACTCATACTCATACTAGTACTCCTGAAAAGTACTCATCTAAAACTAGGTCTATATAGTTGGAGTAGGTGTACTCAGGTACATTTTCTGTACTCATACTCATACTAGTACTCATGAAAGTACTCATCTAAAACTAGGTCTATATAGTTGGAGTAGGTGTACCGAGTACATTTTCTCTACTCATACTAGTACTCATGAAAGTACTCATCTAAAACTAGGTCTATATGGTTGGAGTAGGTGTACTCAAGTACATTTTCTCACTCATACTCATACTAGTACTCATGAAAGTACTCATTTAAAACTAGGTCTATATAGTTGGAGTAGGTGTACTCAAGTACATTTTTCTATACTCGTACTCACGAAAAGTACTCATCTAAAACTAGGTCTATATAGTTGGAGTAGGTGTACTCAAGTACATTTTTCTATACTCATACTCAGTCTGCTGTATACTCGGTGCTTTTGTGTGTCTGTGGAAAAAATCAAACCCACAACCTCCTGCATTCTCCTGCCTGACTTGTTGGTGCGAAAATGCATGAGAAATTAACCACAAAAATGCATAAAAATCTCTTCCTGCTGAATTTTAGTTTCACACATTCTCAAGAGCAAACGCCCCACCAAATCAACTACGTATATGGGCATGTAACTAGATTGGATGTTGTCAATTCAATTCACATTTATTTCCGTAATCTGTACAAATTATGAGCAGTGATATTTTTGCAAGGAACTGACAATTATAGTGACTTCTATAATTCTTAAACCTTTATAGGTTATGTGACCGACGGTCCGACGATGCTAAAGGATATAGATGCACAACACGAGAGAACCACCGTCACTATTTTGTTTGTGACTTTGAGGTAAGATGTAATTCATGTTATTTTTATTGTTTATTTTAAATGTTTTTTTTAATAATTTTTTTAATCATCAAATAAACCATAAGGGAAACCGACTGGGTGCATAAATACATTTTCAGGACTTGAACCTGCAACCTGGTTTCTGGTCTCCGTGCATGTCGCGTCAGACCCGCAGGTCAGCATTTTTAGTTTTCTTTTTTTTTTGCTATAAAATGATGTCCAATTGCAGCCAAAATTGCTGGATCGATTGGAATTCTGACGTGCTGACTTTTTCACAGAGGGGTAAGAACGTTCACCCGATTTCTGAGGCATCTCTTAGCGACCATACTTTGTGTATGGAAAATTTTGGCACCAGTAACCATGTATATACACTCACTGGCCATAAGTATTGCAACATCCCCAAAGTTTAGTTTGGAGAACTGTGTTACAATAATTTATTTTATTTTATTTACACTACTTTAGACTTCTTGAAAGTGCCTGTGTTTTGAAGTCAATGTTCTTTTTTACTGTTCTTGCTCGGAAATTATGTAATACACGATCGATGAAATCTGATTAAATGATCATCTTACCTGTTACTTGTAAAGTGCTATTTTGAGCATGTTGCAATACTTTTGGCCAGTGAGTGTATATCACATATTTCACTAGTTGGCCAAAAAAATTTACCAAAACAAACAAAACACGTCACCGCACAGATTTTAAAGCTGACCAGAGGAACTGAAGACTTTTTTGGAGGGGTGCCTAAGCAGGTTCGAGTTCCTCTTCATTAAATTTGTAAAAAAAAATAATAATAATTGGTGGTGCTTTTGTTTAATTTTGAATTCAATAAGGGATGATTGCTGCATGTATATACATGTACTTGTCTTAATTCTCTGAGTGGTTAATATTTTTCAAACATGTTACACAGCTGAATAACTTTTTCAGTTATTTTCAATTTTCATTTTGAATACAGAGCCAATTGCATGGCATTTCTCGCTATGAGTGGGCAGTGGGTACCACCCCTGGAGGTGAGGACATCCAACCTTTGACCTCAGATGGCATTGTGCCTGGGAGTGACCCTAACATGCCAGGTAACTGTGAATATTGGAGTGCCATGGCCGAGCGGTTTAGTGCATCGGATTTGTGTTCCTGATGGCTGAGTCGTTAAAATGTGGGTTCGAATCCTAACCGTGACCGTGGTGCTTGTGTCCTTGAGCAAGACACTTTACCATAATTGTTTCTCTCCACCCAGGGGTAAATGGGTACCTGTGAGGGCAGAGTTGGTTGTTGTGTTTGATTAGCCCTATATGCGCTGTAATGGCAGCAATTGAGCTGTATACTCCCCAGGGAGCTGAGATGGTTTCAGGAATGATTTATGAGCCTGATGAGCTGGGGTAATAATATAATGCACCTTGAGCACCAGTTTGGTGGATACGTGTGCTATATATAAGTCCACATTATTTTTAATATAATATAGAATAGTCTGTCAAATATTTGGGCTGACTACCCTTTCAGTATTGGGACGGTTAACTGACCAAAACTTCACTCACCATTTATAAATTGTTTAACCGAAACCATTATTTAAAAAATACGACCAACAATTTTGGAAGAATTTGCTGCCCATTTTGTTGTTCTTAACTTTCTTTTTTGCCGTATTGGTTACATAAACTATCATTGTGGGATGTTTATTGATGTTTTTTGATTGAAAATGTATACACATTGTGCCATTTGCCGATGATCTAGTTTGTGTGGCAGTCAGGTGTCAACTTTCGGTTAACCGACCGAAAGATTCGGTTAAATGGTTAGATAACTAAGAAAATGAATCCTATATTTTGCTGATGGGGCAGTTCCAGGTTAAAGGGAAATGTACAACATTGATTGTACCTTGATTACAAAATTACCAATAACCAAGAAGCTTATTTGATGTAAAGTTTTTTTCTGATTTCAAGATTTCTTACAAATCTTCCTTTGCCTCAAAATTTTCTTGAAAGTAGCCACCAAGGAAAGAAAGAGGTAGTCTGTATTGTGTCCATACCTTATTTGTTATTTATGGGCATATGGAGAATCTGTAAATCCTTCAAATTTAAACATCCATGAGGTTCAGGGGGCTTATGTCCTCTAAGAACAAGGGGAGACCCAGGCCCACTACCCATTTTTCAGGATTTTTTTTGTGGCTAAATCACACCCCTGAAAGTTGATATAATAAGGTACCAATAATTCTTGGAAAAAATGTTCTGAAGTGCGTTCATTAAAGAGAAAATACAAACAATTACAAAACACATTTACAAAACAAAGTCCGAATGGCGACTTTTTGCTCCAAGTGTCTGCTTTAAAAACGTGAATGTTTTTTTGTTTTTTTTACACTTTTCTTTGGTAATTACCCAATGATAAAATAACTGAATTATAATCTTAAAACTTACTCGATATGAAGCTGGTACCATCAGAAATGAGAAATTATTTCTGTTTGACATACTGCCATTTTTTAAAGAAAATGTCAAATGTATTACAAACTTGAAATGTATAATTGTCTTGATCAACATAATATAAGAATGATGTCAAAACGGTCATAATGCTTGATTTTAATTTTGCCTTACACCGACGTGTGTATAGCACTCTATACTCAGTGCTTTCCGAGTGTCTGTCGAAAAAACTTCACAGGCGACACGTCGGTGTACGGCAAAATTAAAATCAATTGTTTATCACCCGACACAAGAATTTCATATATATCGTATGGATGGATTTACAGACATTGGTTGGTTTCTGTACATCTCTCTTGTTTATTATAAAGTATGGATGCATTCACAGACATTGGTTGGTTTCTGTACATCTCTCTTGATTCTTATAAAGTATGGATGCATTCACAGACATTGGTTGGTTTCTGTACATCTCCCTTGATTCTTATAAAGTATGGATGCATTCACAGACATTGGTTGGTTTCTGTACATCTCCCTTGATTCTTATAAAGTATGGATGCATTTACAGACATTGGTTGGTTTCTGTACGTCTCTCTTGATTCTTATAAAGTATGGATGCATTCACAGACATTGGTTGGTTTCTGTACATCTCCCTTGATTCTTATAAAGTATGGATGCATTTACAGACATTGGTTGGTTTCTGTACATCTATCTCTTGATTCTTATAAAGTATGGATGCATTTACAGACATTGGTTGGTTTCTGTACATCTCTCGATTCTTATTGGATGCATTTACAGACATTGGTTGGTTTCTGTACATCTCTCTTGTTTATTATAAAGTATGGATGCATTCACAGACATTGGTTGGTTTCTGTACATCTCCCTTGATTCTTATAAAGTATGGATGCATTTACAGACATTGGTTGGTTTCTGTACATCTCTCTTGATTCTTATAAAGTATGGATGCATTTACAGACATTGGTTGGTTTCTGTACATCTCTCTTGATTCTTATAAAGTATGGATGCATTCACAGACATTGGTTGGTTTCTGTACATCTCTCTTGATTCTTATAAAGTATGGATGCATTCACAGACATTGATTGGTTTCTATACATCTCTCTTGTTTATTATAAAGTATGGATGCATTCACAGACATTGGTTGGTTTCTGTACATCTCTCTTGATTCTTATAAAGTATGGATGCATTCACAGACATTGGTTGGTTTCTGTACATATCTCTTGATTCTTATAAAGTATGGATGCATTCACAGACATTGGTTGGTTTCTGTACATCTCTTGATTCTTATAAAGTATGGATGCATTCACAGACATTGGTTGGTTTCTGTACATCTCTCTTGATTCTTATAAAGTATGGATGCATTCACAGACATTGGTTGGTTTCTGTACATCTCTCTTGATTCTTATAAAGTATGGATGCATTCACAGACATTGGTTGGTTTCTGTACATCTCTTGATTCTTATAAAGTATGGATGCATTCACAGACATTGGTTGGTTTCTGTACATATCTCTTGATTCTTATAAAGTATGGATGCATTCACAGACATTGGTTGGTTTCTGTACATCTCTCTTGATTCTTATAAAGTATGGATGCATTCACAGACATTGGTTGGTTTCTGTACATCTCTCTTGATTCTTATAAAGTATGGATGCATTTTCAGACATTGGTTTGTTTCTGGACATCTCTCTTGATTATTATAAAGTATGGATGCATTCACAGACATTTTACCAATATACTTGGTCTACAATTATAGTTTTAATTGATGCATTTTGTCCAGAGCAGGGCAAAAGAATTTAAACAACTGTCTCAAAATATTATGTGCCATGCCAGATCCCTGCCCATTAAGTTACAAAATGGTATTGATAAATAGTAAAAATTACAGAAAATGAAAACATTTATAAAAATTCCTTTTAGAAAGTATCACCGAAGATTTGATTTCGGTAATAATGCACCTTATAATCGGCTCTTAACCAATGGGAAAGGCTAAAATATCCAGGGTTAATTCTGAATGTAATGTAACCTTCCCTGGTCTTTGCTCCATATAGGTTTAGCCAGTAAAGGCAAGGCCCAGTCACCCCTACCCCTTCAGCATGGTGTAGCATTACTACAGTACAGTCCGAGCCATCACCAATGGAGACAACGTCTTGGAAACTGTCTCCAATGGTTTTACAGTGGATATCACCCCACCAAACATTACGATCAGTGACTTTGGACAATATGACACCAGCTTGGACTTGGTGAGTTGAACTACAGTGTTTTAACCGGATATTGTACATTTTTTTTTGTTCTTTTATTTTTTGAATGGATGTTGTTTTTGTGATTTTTACCCTGTGAAATTAATAAATGAAATGAATTTAAATGCATATAATGCACTCTGCATACTCCACATGCAGACTGCAAATTGATCAATGCTAAATCAAATTTATGGCTACAAATAGACAACGTAAAATGACAGTATTGTCTAAAGAGCAATTAATCGTTGGTTCGTTTTCCAATCTTGTTTTTCTCTTTTTAATCACAGAGCTTAGATGGTGGGGTCCGCTTCTATCAATCTGTCACTGACTCCATCAATGCCAGGTGGGACGTTCATGAAGGAGAGAGTGACATCATCACAACCTTCTTCTCGATGGGGCAGTATCCGGGAGGAAACGACGTCTTCCCTTTGACTTCAACAAACAAATCGTACATCCCATCATCATTGATAAAGCCCGTTGATATAGGTAGGGTTGGATTAATAATAATAATAATAATAAAGATTTTTAGCGCGCACATATCCACCCTGCTGGGCGCTCAAGGCGCGGAAACAAAGAAAAAACATTAATACAAACAATATACAATGATAACATAGGGAAAACAAATTATGTACCGAGATACATGTACCTACAATGCAATTACAAATATACATCAGAGTTGTGACATAAGATGAGTTTTAAGCATCGACTTGAATCTGGTTATACTATGACAAGATTTGAGTTTAGTTGGAAGATGATTCCAGAGTCTCGGAGCTGCGACAGAAAACGACCTATCACCCCAGTTCCGTTTTGAAGTTGGTTCCTTGAGGAGTGACATGTTGCTGGAGTGCAAATTGCGTGATGGAGTGTAGACTTTAAGTAGTTCAGAAATATAAATTGGAGCAATGTTATTAAAAGATTTGTGAACAATTAGCATAAGTTTAAAACAATTCTCTGTGAAACAGGAAGCCAGTGCAGTTCTTTCAAGATTGGCGTGATATGGCATGACTTTCTGGACAAAGTCACAACACGAGCTGCTGTGTTTTGTATGTGCTGAAAGACGAGATATTTGATTCTCTGCGGAAGACCGTAGAAGGAGAGAATTCCCGTTATCGAGCGTGATGTGACAAATGCATGTATAATTTGTTCAGCAGCACTTTTATTCAAGTATTTCCTAATTCGCTTATATTTCTGATATGAAATGATGATATCACGAACAATGTTGGAGATATGTGGTTTTAAAGTCATTGTCGAGTCAAATATAACACCCAAATTACGTGCATGTAATGAAGGGGTTATCTGCAGTCACCAATTGTAATAAATGGAAGAGAAACTTTAGACAATTGCTGCTGATCCAAATAGAACAAATTCTGTTTTTTTCATCGTTCAATTTCAGGAGTTTTTTGTCTCATCCAACTTCGAATCTCTTGAATACATTTCTCCAGTGTTTTAATGCAGGAATCGGCAGGTTCTTGAGAAGATTTAAAAGTAATGTAAAGCTGCGTGTCATCAGCGTAAACATGGTAGTCCACTTCAGGGGACTCCCTTACCTGTTAAACCTACAAATGCACATTTCACTAGCCGAAGGCTACCTCGTTAGATCTTTTTTACCGCACCCTAATAAGCGCCTCCAGTGTCCCTTCCATCATGCCTCTGCGCCATGCGTGTCGTCGTCCTCTTTTTCTCTAGCGCTTCGTTGGAGAAAGACGTAGTTTTTTCTGCGAGCTCCGCCTCCCGGATTAACCGACTTTTTGTCACCTCGAACTTGATTCTTGAGTTTTTGGTCTGTTCCTTAGCGAACAGACCGTGGGTAAAATCCTTGTTTTATTCCTTTCTTGTTTTTACACTACAGGAATTATGGATTTAGCCCCGATTTTTCTTCTCCGTGCGGCTCTTGTCAGCCTTGTGAAACCCCGCGCTTCTGTAGATCCGCATGAATTATGCCCCGCTGCAGAAACGTGCAATCGTTTGAAGCCGTGCACAGTCTGCGGTTGGGAGGATACGGAGTGGGAGGCAGTGACAGCCTGGCTCCGTTCCGCTCCCTCCGGTGTTTTTTCCACCAGCCTTGAGGGCGTTCTCGGACCCATTCCGAATCCCAACGATCTCTTCTCGGAGCCATACCTGCGCGGTCCCTGGCCTCCGGCGTTGTGACTCTCTCAGAACCCACCAGCGGCATACCTTGGCGGTCCCTGTCTGCTGGTAGGGCCTCTACTACAGATTTTTGTTTTCTTCTGAGGACATACCTTGGCGGTCCCTGTCCTCTGGAAAAACCACTGCTGTTGACCCTTCCACGGGGACTTACCTTGCGGTCCCTGTCCTCCAAAAAGGTGTCACCACTGGAACCAAAGGAAAGTTTGGAGGCATACCTTGGCGGTCCCTGCCATCCAAAACTACCAGTTCCAAAAGAAAGACTAGAGCCATACCTTCGGGGTCACTGGCCTCTGGGTCTACAGTAAAGGCAAAGGCGCAAGTCTACGGTGACATACCTTCGGTCCCTGTCATCCGGGACGGCCGCCACTGCCGGACCCCCAGCTACGGAGACATACCTTTATGGTCACCGGCCTCTGGTAGCGCGGTAGCCCATATCGATCCGCCTTTACCGGCTAGCCCCCATGGCAGTCATTACAGCGGGCAGACTCCGGTGGAGAAAGGAGCACTGGCCGTCGTGAGGCGACACCGCTACAGCTCTAGTGCGTCTTCCTCGGGCAGTTCCCCGGTACCGCCCGATCACCGGATGGGTCACAGCACTACTCCTACAGGGATTTCAAGATCTGACAGCCACTGTGGCGTCTCTGGTCAAAAACCTACAGGGGCCGTTCGACCGCCTTACCCCCAGAACCGACTGACTACGGGTCAAGCCCTGTGGCTGGGGATGCAATATCTGTACTCGTCTCCGATGAGTTTTCCGACACTGACGAGGTACCTGACGTTGGGTTCGTCCCAGATGTACCGCCTTCTGCAGTTGCCCCAAGTTCATCCGGTTTGCCTGCGGACGTTCTTCAGCCCATGGGTCCCCCAGGGTTTTCCGCTGGATTCGGGATATGCCCCAACGCCCGGCGATGACCGTTCATTCCGTCGAGGGGCTCCTCAGCGACTCTGATACTGCTAGTACCACTCTACTTCAGATCGCCGGCTTCGTCTGGTTATGAAGGACATGGTCCGGGTGCTACACATTCCTTCCTCAGGCGAACCCTACGGCAACCGGCGGAACTCGCCAATCCTTTAAGCGGCGTACTGCTCATGGCGCCCAGAGAGGACACTTTCGGTCTTTCCGATTGATCGACTTTGTGTGGACCGCATCACGACTCTTTCAAAGTGAGACGGACGCCCGTGTTCTCGCCGGGATCTCGTCCTTTAGAGTCCCTCAGGTGGACTTTGATCAATTTTTGACAGTTCCTTCCTTACCAACTGCCTCTCAGGGATACGATTGCAGGCGATACAGGTGCTCGCAATTCAGTAAAGGCCCCTTTTCCCAGTCGGGAGAGAAATGCCTGTAGGAGGATACTCTGATTAAAGGTAGACACGGCCTCACGAGGCGGGCCTTCGTGTTTCCTGTTTCTTCAACTGCTATCGGAATATCTAGTTTTGCTCTTGTGAGACAGACTCCACTGTTTCAGCGGAGGCAACTGAGATGGCCTTCGCTGCTTGGATGATTGCCTCCGTATCTGCATGGACCAGTTCACACGAATCTCCATGCTGTACGGCCACGCTCGGAGATCCAACGTGACTGAGTCAATTTTCTTCCGTCCGATGGGGTCATATCTGACTTGGAAGGCGTTCCCGTCTCGGGCCTGATTTATTCGCGGGACAGTTCCAGGTTATCATGGAAAGGGAGGCTAAGCGGATCACGACTACGGACAAAATCAACCTCCGTAATCATCATGCCAGAGCTCCCCATCCTACTAGGGGCTTCTCCCAACTGGGGAAGAGCCAGCGCTTTCCAGGGAAGCCTCTTAAACCCTTCCACCCGGTCAGCGCTACACCCCAAGGGTACCCTACATCCACTTCTTGGTCCGCAACCCCACAGTCACGTCCTGGGAGTGGCGTGGCCGGGATCCAGACCAGGGTTTACCCTCGCCCTAAGACCACCCGTGGTGGCTTCTGGCGCCAGTGACGTTGCCCCCTCCTCCTACCTCGGGCCCGTGAAGTCGTCTTTCTATTTTGCGAACTTGGGCCCTTTTTTGCGAGGCGTGTGGGTTCTCGAAACCGTAACAAAGGTTATGCTCTGGAGTTCTGAGTGCCCCCCCATGTATTACATGCCAAAATAACGTCGGTCCCAGCAGATCCCGACAAGCGGCGTACACTGGAATCAGAGATTCAGGCTCTTATCAAGCGGGCGATTACCATGATACCGCCCGATCGGGCAAACAAGGGTTCTTTTCAAGTTCTTTCTAACGCCAAAGCAATAACAGGGCGAATGGCGTTCAGTTTTCAAACCTCGCCCCTTGAGCCACTTCATACGCCCAAAAGCGTTTTCGGATGGAAACCTTACACGCGCAGTTCTGGAGGCTTTGCCCCATCCTGCATGGGGGCTTCGCTGGACTTGAAGGATGCTTACCTACGTCCCGATAGGGAAAACGACTACTCTTTCCCCACTTTTCTCGGTGCCGAGCTGCATCTTCAAAGAGGACTTGTCTCACCCACTTGAGAAAGGGTCGACAATCTCATAGAATGTGTAGCCATCCTCTTGTCCGCCCAATCTGCTCCCGCGGCGGCAGCTACGACTACTGGGTCTGATAGCAAGCATGGTGGACCTCATACCATGGTGCAGGATGAGGCTCCGTCGTTACAGCTACACCTACTTGCCTTGTGCCGGATCTACCGGGACCCTATCACCCTTCCGGTTCGGTACTTTCCCACATACGACCGCACCTCCGTTGGTGGCTCCAACGAGGTCCTCACCAAGGAAATATCTTCCCATGCCCCCAACCCATCTTGACTCTGACCATAGAGGCTTCCAACCTGGGCTGGGGTGCTCATTTTGGGACAGAACTCTTGCGCAGGGACTTGGTCCCAAGAGGAGAAACCTTTACACATCAACATCCTCGAGCTCCTGGCTGTTCAGAAGGCTTGATATATACTGGACCGACCGTGTCCGCCAACACACCAGTCAGTACCGACAACACAACAGTTGTGGCCTACATCAATCGGCAAGGGGCACTCGGTCCCCACGCTTATGCATGTACCTTTGGAACCTACTCTGTTGGTGCATAGCGAACAAGACAACCCTATCAGCGGTTCTCCTACCGGGAGGCTGAATACGGTGGCAGATGCTCTCTCCGGAGACAGCCCTGCCGGCGGAATGATGGACATTGCACCCATCCGTGGTTTGAGCCATCTTTCATCGGTTCGATCGCCCCATAGATCTCTTTACCTCAGCCCGAACAACCAGTTATCGGTATACTGCTCTCGGGCAGGGATCCTCAGGCATGGGCATGGGGCGCCCTATTGACCGATTGGTCAAACATGTACGCTTTATGCTTACCCACCGATCTCCCTCCTCCCAAGGGTCTTGGCGGATCGAGACCACTCCTTGCCTAGTGCTTCTTATAGCTCCTTTTGGCCCGTCCAGCCCTGGTTTCAGAAACTAGTCTGCCTTCTGGTGAGTCCTCCTGTCCTGCTTCCCCACAGGGAGGATCTTCTCAGCCAACCTCAGTCAGCGCATTTACCATCCCCCAATCGGAACCTCTACACTTAACGTGTTGGATGTTGTCAAAGCGATCCTGTTGTTCAGCGGGCCTTTCAGAGAGCGCTGCAGCCTTGTGACCCCGGGCCGGCGTCCATCTACAAGGGCGACCTACAACAGCCGCCTACGACATTACCATAAATGGGGCGACAACTCTGTTGATCCTGCTCAGCATCTATACAACAAATAGGCGATTTCCTATCTTGCCCTTTTTCAGCAGGGCCTTACCGTAGCCACGATACGGGTATCGCTCGGCCCTCGGTGCGGTTCATCCGGCTTTCCAGATAACTCTACCGTTTCATCCAGCGGGGCCTTGACTCAACTCCTCAGGGGCATGTTCCTCGAACATCCTCCACGGACGAGTTACTGCCTTCATGGGACCTGGGGCAAGTGCTTCAGTCTCTTAGATAGCTCCTTCAACCACTAGCTCAGGCATCACTTATTGACCTCTCTGTCAAAACGGTCTTTCTTGGTAGCCATCGCCACGGCAAGGCGCCCGTGGCGAACTTCATGCCTAACTGTTGACCATGGACTTATCATTGGGAACCTGGCGGGGTTCGCCTCATCCCCGTCATTCTTTCCTTACGAAAAGATCGGTCATGTCTCTTCCCCGGACATTTTATCCCTGACATCAAGTCAGCCTCATCCATACCTGCGGATAGCCTCTGGTGCCCTGTCCGAGCACTTAAATGGTATCTGGCTCGTACTAAGCCGGGGGCTCTGTCCCCCAACTACTCATCTCATCCACGATGCCGCATGGGCGGCCTCCTGGATACTATCTCCCAATGAATAGTGCGGGCCATACACTCATCGCATATCGCAATGGCCCACCTCCACTGGGAAGACTGCCCATGCTCACGAGACACGGGCTATGTCAACTTCATGGGCCTACATGCAGGGTGTCCCACTTCAGGACATCCTCTATGCAGCAACCTGGAAGGCGCCTTCAACATTCACGTCTTGTTACCTGAGGATGTACTACAGGCGGCGGACGGGTTGGCCGTGCCACTCTCAGGGCAGCTCGATCCCCGTTCCGGCCTCCACACAATGACTGGATGTCGGCCCCTGCTGGTGCCTTCTGGTCCTTTCATTTGTGAGTGTGTGCCTTTTCTGTTTTAATTGGGAGAACGTGAAGGGACCAATTCGTTTGGTTTTCCTTGATGGATTCTTCCTATGCCTCGCCCTCGCCCTCCTCCTTTTTCCCTGTGCTAATCTGTGCATTTGTAGGTTTAACAGGTAAGGGAGTCCCCTGAAGTGGACTCGCCCAAATCAAGGGTGATTTGGGAGTCCGCGAAGGGACGATACTACCTGTTAAACCTCCACCCTCCTGCCCCACTTGGGCTCGGCCTGTACTCTTCTTTTTACTCACACCGAGAAAAAGAGGGCGGCGACACGCATGGCGCCAGAGGCATGATGGGAAGGGACACTGGAGGCGCTATTAGGTGCGGTAAAAAGAATCTAACGAGGTAGCCTTCGGCTAGTGAAATGTGCATTTGTAGGTTTAACAGGTAAGTATCGTCCCCTCGCGGACTCCCAAATCACCCTTGATTTGGGGGAATTTAAATTATACTTCAAAATGATATCACGAACTGGAAAGGTATAAACAGTAAACCACTGTGGGCGAGCACAGAGCCTTGGGGTACAGAATAGTCAAGAGTAACAGGCTCGGAGATAGCGTTACCAATACAAACATGCTGAGGCCTATTTAAAAGGTAGGACTTACACCAATCCAGGGCTGTGTCATGTATTCCAAGATGATATTGAAGGCGGAGAGAAGGATTTTATGATCGACAGTGTCAAAAGCGGCGCTTAAGTCTAACAAAACTAATGCGGTGATTTTCCCCTCATCCATGGCAGATAAAATGTCATTGTTGGCGCAAGAAGAGCAGTTTCCGTTCCATGAAATGGTTTGTAGGCTGACTGAAATGTGTCCGACAGGTTATTAGCACGAACATGGTTAGAGATCCGTGATGAAACAACTTCTCGATTGTTTTTCCAAGGTACTTTAAATTCGCTACTGGTCGGTAATTTTTGAAAACTTCCTTGTCCAAATTGGGTTTCTTTAGGGTGGTTTAACATGAGCAACCTTCTGGCTATTAGGGAAACAACCGGAAGAAAGAGATCTGTTTACAATAATTGTGATATACTTAGCAAACACATCAATATTTTGTTTTATTAGCGAAGTTGGCACTGGATCAAGTTCACATGATTTTGATGGAGATTTCATGATGAGTTTCTTGATCTCCGTAACACTAGTAGGCTCAAACATGGACAGTCTACATTGTGGATCCTTGCGTGACGATGTTTGTGATAGAATGGCAGGTACTATGGGAAAAGAGTGACGGATATTCTCAATTTTTGTGACAAAAAAGTTTGAAAAAGCATTTGCGAGGTCCTGATCGGAGTGTGTAGATGGAAGCACTGGAGCTTTGGGTTTATGAAGCAGCTTTTCAACAATGTTAAAGAGTTTTCTGATCACCAGAGCTATCTTCCACAAGAGATGAGTAGTGAGTTATTTTTGCCTGGTTAATCATGTTCTTCACAATATCACGTTGGTTACAGTATTCTTGCCGATGTACTCCAAGTTTCCCATTGTCACGCCATCTTCGCTCAAGTTGACGGCGGATTTTCCTTGCAGCACGGATATCATCATTGAACCAGGGGATTCAGATTGTAGTTTAACAGTTCGAGTTTTTATGGAGCATGATCATCCAAGATATTACGGACAATAGATTCAAATAGATTGACACAAGAATCCAGCTCACCATCTTCAAGGTTTACATTTTCCAGTTGAGATTCAATATCATGACATAAATCTTTAATATTTACTTTTTCCAGTGGCGAGTAGTTACAGAAATGGTAGGTATGGGAGGTTTTTAAGGTTCAAATTTACCATGATTGCATAATGATCAGATAAGCCAGGATGAATAGTTATATTCGAGATAAGAGGTGAAGTATTTTCACGCGTTATCATGAGGTCAAGACAGTGACCATACCGATGAGTGGGTGCTGTGATGTGCTGTATAAGTCCATGAGCAGAGAGCAGATCTTTAAACTGATTTGCATAATTGTTTGAAATAATGTCCATATGAATGTTAAAATAATGTCAGATGGGTGTAAGAGATAATCGACAATTAATTTTTCAAATTCCTGCAGAAAACTGGAGAAGTTTACATGTTTACCATCAACATCCCTTTCTGGTCGATAAATATTAACAAGGCGAACAGATCTAGAGTTGCACGTTACCTCAGCATGCAGAGATTCAAATGTTAGGTAGTCAATGTTAACACTTTTCATACTGACAGATAAACTGGACCTAAAGAGTAGTGCAACCCCTCCACCGGTCTTTATTGGTCTGGGGATATGATGGAGAGAGTAGCCAGCAGGAGTACACTCAGATCACGGGGTGGCAAGTCATCATTAGGTTTAAACCATGTCTCGGTTATGGCAACAAGATCCAAATTGTTTTGAAGTACAAAGTCAACAAATTCATCCGATTTGTTACATATGGATTGAGTATTCAAGACACAGAGCTGAAGTTTAGACTCATCGTGAACATTTGGAGTTGAAGTTATGCCAATGTCGCTTGTTGATGTGGTTGAGTTCACTGCTGGGGGTTGGTAAGGCTGGAGTGCTAGTTGTGTAAGTCTGTCCATTCTCGGCGACCAGCTTTTTACCTCGATGTGTGCGCGGTATGTTTGGGGTTGATTAGCAAGTATTCCAAGACAGTTCAATTGACTCAATCCTAAATAAGATAAAGCTACATCAGTACATGGAGCATTGCGAAGATTGAGTAGTTCATTACGGCTGTAGGAAATTCTATGGAGCTGAGTGGCGTTTGTGGGTGTGTTGATCAGTGTTTCAGGTCCAGGGTTTGGGTTTATGTCACCAGAAATTAAGAGTTCCAGGTGAAAGGTGGCAGATGAATTATCATAGTATGTTATTGGTCGTCTCAAGAATTTAAGATGGCGGATTTTAGTTGAACAATCTGTAGATTGCATCTTGTAGCCATCTACTGATGAGTCATTGAGACACCATGGTCTGGATAGCAGGAGTAGAATAAACAGGATGTAGACCTCCATTGTCTGATCACAAAGTTGTTGATCCAAACAAAAGGCTTGTGGTCAAGCTACAGGTTATAATCTCTAGCTACAGGCTATAATCTAAATCAGAGTTGACTGCACAAATAAAATGAAGATCCAAAATGTGTATACACTCAACAGTAAATTTTTACTGCACAGACATACAAAAAACAGTTTTCACTTATTATAAGAAAACAAATGTACAAATACTCACATAAAACGTCCAGTAGATTCCAGGTGTAATAAGATCCACTAGTATAAAATGAAGACAAACTTGTAGCTACAAAACACTTACTTAGCACAAAAACTGGAGAGCTGTTATGAGTTGCTGCTTGTAAGGTGATTTTATGTGGACTGTTCGGTCCTTGTCATCAACCTCTGCTTAAATGTCTGTAATTTGTAAATCGGACTTTCGTTGGCATTTTCAGGGTAAAGTTATAGGTAATAATGTGACTTCATTGACCGTAAAGATGGCCAATTTTACACTGTGTGACATCAGCTATTGTGGGTTCTAGAGCATTGTGGTTCTATTTTCCTGTTGAGAGAATCAAAAGAGAATTGGGGACATATCGCTTCATTGTTTTAATTAAAGTAATATCTCTTTTGGTTGATTTCAGGTTCCCCCAATATACTGACCGTTCAAGCAATTAACAGTGTGGGGCTAAAGCAAACAGTTTATACCACAAGTTTAACTGTGGATACCACTCCACCAAGCGTTGGTAAGGTATGTATCGAACCTAGTTGCCATTCTCAACAATGAGTTGACCACCAACAGAATCCACTCAGTACACATCATAGCCCTCTAGTGGTATAAATACACCATGTGTCTATGATAGGGCACGTAGGCATCAAGTGAACAGTTAATAATCTCTGGACAAAGATGCGCACCTACGCACATCAACTGCAAAACATGCAAAACGCAACTATTGCCCTGTCAACCAGCAGTGATAAAAAAAATGCTCCCTCAACAGCTCATGCACGGAGGGGATAGCATATATGGAAAAATGTTCAACATGTAGGCAGTACATTCACAGGTGACATATTAATAATAATTCTATCACTTCCGTTGTTTCCTCAGGTCTTGTGCCCATCGTTCATCCACGCAAACAGCGCCCTCAAGTGTAGCTGGTCTGATTTCCTAGATGCCGAGTCGGGCATTGACCATGTCCGCTTTCTTGTCGGAACTGCACAGGGTCTGAGCGATGCGTTCATGTCTGATGATTTACCCGGGTACATTACGCACTACAGTGTCAGAGGTGAGTTGACAAGAAAAATCTCATTGAAAGATTGGAGGCTTTGCATAGTATAGATCAATCGAAATGTTATTCTTATTTCATAGTCCTGGTCACTTAATCAGTAGAAATGAGATTATTTCTTTACTTTCTATTGTTAGTAGAAAGTTTCTAATTGCTATAGTAATGTATGCAAAAAATAGCACAAACATGATGATCTTGTAATAGCATAATTTATTTTCCTTTTTTTTCAAATTGTGTTCCTTTTTTCATTTTCTCAACCTGAAAATCTCATCATAAGCTATGTAAAGCCATATTAGGACATACTTTTTTTTTTTTTATATAATTGCCATGGAGAACCTTTGATCACTTTTCACATAAATAACTGAAAGGTTTACAATAACACATTTTTTTTGCAGATCTGGATCTGATCCACAATAAACTGTACTACGTCACCGTGGAGGCTTTCAATTCTGTCAGCCTGAGCACGTTTGCTTTCTCCAGCCCCATAGAAATTGACGACACCCCTCCATTGTACGGCGTAGTTGTCGAGCTGCCCGGGGTGCACAGGTTGAATTACAGTGATCCAGAGCATCGGCTCGACTGGAATTGTACTAATGAAGAGGAATGCTTACGTCTCGATGGAGAATGCCTGGAGTCCATAACTCAACTGCAGATCCTATGGGTGCTGGCTTACAGATGAGGACACCCAAACCACCAAGCACGAAGTTGCATTGGGCACCACGCCAGGCGGATCACAGATCAAGTCTTTCTACGAGGTGTCTAGGGACCCAGGCGTCGGAGCTAATCACCAATATTGATCTGAGCGAAGTCCGCAATGTTTACGCCACAGTGAGAGGGTACAATGAAGCTGGCTTGACCAGTACGGCGGTCTCCAATGGCATCTATGTCAGTCGCTTCAGCGCAGGACTTCAGCCGCTCCGGCCCTTTGAGGTCAAAGATGGGGTCACTGAGAACAATATGTATGACTTGGACTTCCAGACATCACTTGAGGAGTTAAGCGCATCCTGGGATTTCAGCGGAGACCCTTGTCCGATCAAGAAGTACGAGTGGGCTATCTATAGAATCGATGGACAGGAGGTTCAGCCATTGACAGATGTCGGAGGTAATCATATACGTATAGCCATTTAAATACATACAAGAACTATGGTTGACTTCATTGTGAAAAGTATGTCAGACATTTGAAACATGATTGACCATAAGGGAATCAAAGAATATTCAAAAGATTGTGGCTTGGTCTTTACTGCAGGTTAATAACCAGTTTTGGGCCTGGTCTCAGGCGTGATCCTTATCGCTCATAACCATGCACAAAAAAACTCAATATCCTGTGGTAAAGACCAAGGGTCAAACTCTGATTCCCATTCATAAATGTCAGTATCGATTTCATTTTCGAAATGTAACAAAAATTGTAAATTTTGTTGAATAAAGCCAAATAGAAATGGGAAAAGTCATGTTTTTGGGATACACGACACACTTTCAAAGAACATGAGTCAGCGTGATGCAAAACCATTTTCATCACTCTGATTGGTTCAAATGCGCATCATGATCGCACACCGGCTACATAGAACAGCTGGCGAACAGCTGACATGTACGTGCTCCTCTGAGTTTGATAAGCCATGTCTTTACCATCTGTTAATTACACCCCCATGTGATTACATTTTGTCCAATCAGATTGTCTGAACTGTCTTGGGCATTTATGAATAGCAGTTTATCACAGACCTGACAGAGCCAACAAGAAATCAGTTAAAATTGTATAAATATTTTATAATTTGGGTTTTGTTATAATTCACTTGATTTCATAGATTCTTTGGTTATAAAATTGGCTGAAAGGACTTAGCATTGTTGTATTTTGTTCTACTTTGGTTTACAGAACGAACGTCCGACACAAACACCGATGTCAAAATGACAGACGGAGAGACGTACTACACCGTCGTGCGGGCTACCAATGCCCTCAACCTGGCCATCACGATCCGATCAGACGGAATCACAATCAAACGTGACCCCTTGATACCTGGCCAGGTATACGATGGTCCATTGGTAGGCTTCGATCTGACTTACCAGAAGGAGACCGATACCATATCAGCAAGCTGGAGTGGGTTTGGTCAAGGGGTACCAGTGAAGGAAACAGTGGAGCATACTGGTAAGATGGTATACTATACACTTAACTATAATTGCTTCTCTTCACCCAGGAGTATAAATGGGGACGTTTGAGGGCAGTGATGGTAATTGTGTTTGATTAAGCTTGTTGCGCTACACATTTGACAGCATGGTCTGCATACTCCCCAGGGAGTTGAGATGGTTCTAGGAATGATATAACTGGCCCGATGACAGGGGTAATAATGTTCATGCGCCATGAGCATCAAACTTGGCGGATACCAGGGGCAATATAAGTGTCCATTATTATTATTATTATTATTATTATACAAGAAAGCTCACTCTAATAGTGAAGTATTTGTGTCCTGAGGCTAATTTCGTCAAGCTGCTTAGCACACAAATTTGCTAAGCAAAGACAATTTGTGCTTTGTAGCAAAAATAGGTTACCAGCCAAATTGCCATGTAATGTATATTTTTCTATTTAGCTAAATGAATCCTATACCTTCGATATCTTTCCCATTTAGGAAACGTCGAGATGACCAAAGACCACTCCACTGAGCAAGCTGTTGATTTCTACCAGGTTGCAGTGGGCGCTGACCGCCGCTTCCCCAAGACCAGAGACAATGTCGTACCCTTCACCTACGTCGGTCAGAACACAACGGTCACTTTCAGCAACCTTGACCTGAAGGCGCTGACCTCCACGTACTACGTTACGGTCAGGGGTTACAGTGCAAGTTTCTCCACCGCTGAGGTGACATCGACAGGGATTAATGTTGGTGTGGACAGTACAGTGCTAGGTAAGTCTTAATTCGAACCCCCCCCCCCCCCCTTCATTTTCCTTTGTGTTGGCCATTTTTTTTTAATTTAAAGCTAAAACCTTACAATTTATTGAGTTCAAGCTAACAGAAGGTGCAGTATGCTATAAGGCTATATAAGGGGTACCAGCTAACAGAAGGTCTCCGGTTTCTGGTCTTTTGCGTCAGCATTTTTAATTTTCTTTTTTGATATGAAATGCCATTGAATTGTGGCCAAAAATTGCTTAGTCGATTGGAATTCGGCTGCACTGTGTTTTAAATGACTTTTTCCCATAGGGGTATGAACATATGCCTGATTTGTGAGGCCTCTCTTAGCCACCATACTTTATGAACAAACGTGTCACTGCACAATTAGAAGACTTTTTTTGGGGGGTGGGGCCTATTCATATTTTTTAATTTCATTCCAGTATTCATAAGACCTAAACAATAAAATCAAAACATGTGCATTGATTATGAAAGCATATGTCAGACTAATTGTGGTGACACCGTGTGAAATTCTCTATTGAGTGGTAATTATAACTGAAAAGAACTGGAGGTTACTTTTCAGAACAAATTACCACTCAGTAGAGAATTTCACATGATGTCACCGCAATTAGTCTTACTTATCCTCTTCACCATGCAAAGCTACAAATTTTACCTGTGAAATCATATCTTTCTATAACAGTACATACATGTGTACAAGAAATGTGTAATTTTGTTATATTATTTTATTTAATTTTTTTTTTATATTCGCCCATTATCGTATGTTTTTGATTGCTTGTACTTTTCCGTATTACATGAAGTGTGCCAGCCTGCTGTAATCCATACCACGGCATTGTACTCAAAATACACGCACGCACAACAAGCTTGGTTATGAGTTTTGCTTCCCTACCCAGTCTAGCCAATAAGGCATCATGGGATAAGGCGGCTTGGCCATGCAAGCTAGTTCCTTGAACTAGACACAATCTTAAACTAGAACCACGCACAACAAGCTTGGTTACGAGTTTTGCTTCCCTACCCAGTCTAGCCATAAGGCATCATGGGATAAGGCGCTGATTTATCGAAGCTAGTTCCTTGAACTAGACACAATCTTAAACTAGAACACGCACAACAAGCTTGGTTATGAGTTTTGCTTCCCTACCCAGTCTAGCCAATAAGGCATCATGGGATAAGGCGCTGATTGAAGCTAGTTCCTTGAACTAGACACAATCTTAAACTAGACACGCACAACAAGCTTGGTTACGAGTTTTGCTTCCCTGCCTGGCCTGCCAATAAGGCATCATGGGATAAGGCAGCTTGCATTTGACTAGTTCCTTGAACTAGACACAATCTTAAACTAGACACGCACAACAAGCTTGGTTACGAGTTTTGCTTCCCTGCCTGGCCTGCCAATAAGGCATCATGGGATAAGGCAGCAGCGCGAAGCTAGTTCCTTGAACTAGATACAATCTTAAACTGAACGCACAACAAGCTTGGTTCTGAGTTTTGCTTCCCTACCCAGTCTAGCCAATAAGGCATCATGGGATAAGGCGGCAGCGAAGCTAGTTCCTTGAACTAGATACAATCTTAAACTGACAGGCGAACCATCAGCTTTAGGCGAACAATGGGCGCAGGCGATAATATGAATATGTGAGGTACAGTTTGCTCACACACCGGGTAATATAAGTCTCCCATACTGCACTGCTTCTTTTTGAGACCTTGCGCATAAATACGTCATGAATAATCTAAATCCATTGTTTTTGGAGTACTGTGTCGTGGACTAGGACAGTACACGAGTGGCACACTTCTAATTTTTGTGTAATGTTTATCCGTTCAACAAATTTGAAAGTTCCACTAAAAAAGTTTCCATTGATTTTCTTTTCTTCCCCCACCCAGCAACCAAGGTGGAAATACCAAATTATGTGAACTCTCTCTCAGTGGTCAAACTCCAGTGGCAGAGCTTTGTATCCTCATTCCCCATACTGTTCTACTATGTCGGCCTGGGCAAACCCTCCACTTCCTCCATATTACCAGATAACATTGACTGTCTGGATATGCTGCTGGCATCAGGGCAGGCCCAGGCTACCTTTAACGAGAGACAGATGAATTTTGTCGGCAAGGATACCTATCAGGAGATCACAGGTCTTAATCTAGCACAGAAAGGATCTTACTTTGTGACAGTCGTGGGTGAGTAAATTACTAATATGATTCTTTGTCATGGAGCCTTGCACTTGAATTTGAAGGAATTCCTCTGTAGATTTGGTCACAAGTTTCAAAAACTTATAATTTTAATAAAATAGTAACCAACTAACCATATACATAGTAGGATCATCAGCGGTATAAGAAATTAAATATTGCAGCATCTGAATACAAAATTTGGATTGTTCTTGAGAAATTTTGTAAAGACCTTTAACTCAGGACAAGACACTGGACTTGGACTGGGACTTGAGGACTTGTATAGAAGTCTGTGGTAAGAGACTTAATTTTGTGGGTTTTTTTTTTTTTTTTTGTCAAGGTATGAATGAGGGAGGGCAGTGTAACTCTTCCACCAGTCACTTCACAGTTGACATCACTCCACCTGTCGAGGGCAGGCTCCGTGCTGGACCATTTTACGACATGGTAACACTATGAACAATTTCACCTTGAAAATACCCTGAAAATCCATTTTGCCTTGAAATAACAGTTGACTGCAATTTCACAGTGCCTCTACCTCTCAGATATTGGCAATAATGTTCACAGTGACTTCACGGCAAATTCACGGTGCTCTTGAGAATTAATGAGCTGCCCCAAAACTGCCACGAGAAGTTCATGGCATTTTCACGGCGAAGGAATTCCAAGAGTATTTCATGGCAATTTCACGGTGTTGTGTCGTCATGAAATTGTCGTGAACTATTTATTTCATGGTAAAACATATTTTCAGGGAATTTTCAGGGTAAAGTTATTCATAGTGTAAGTGTCTTAATTGTTTTCTATCATTAATTGGTTTCTATCATTATCATTTGGTGTGAGGGTTTAATTTATGTTGTTTACTAAAGATATGTATCTG
Organism: Zoroaster sp. YZ-2022; assembly: GCA_029582265.1. Lineage (NCBI taxonomy): Eukaryota > Metazoa > Echinodermata > Asteroidea > Forcipulatida > Zoroasteridae > Zoroaster > Zoroaster sp. YZ-2022. Next base: position 29,915,003 of record CM055828.1, on the reverse strand, counting down.
TTGACACCATAAATGAATCAAAATGGTTCTTCTCAAGACTATATGTTGTAACCGAAAGTTTTCTGCCACCTTAGTTGGTAACTTGGAATCTTTGCTTATTGAATCCAGTATAAACGTTTGTAAAATGTATGCAAATGCATCCATACTTTAATAATAATAATAATAATGTGTGGACTTATATAGCGCACGTATCCACCAACTAAGTGGTGCTCAAGGCGCATTATATCATTACCCCTGCTCATAAGGCTCATAAATCATTCCTGAAACCATCTCAGCTCCCTGGGGAGTATACAGCTCAATTGCTGCCATTACAGCGCATATAGGGCTAATCAACCAACTCTGCCCTCGACAGGTACCCTTTTAACCCCTGGGTGGAGAGAAGCAATTATGGTTAAGTGTCTTGCTCAAGGACACAAGTGTCACGGCCGGGATTCGAACCCACATTCTGCTGCTAACACCAGAACTTGAGTCCGGTAAGCTAGACCGCTCGGCCACGACACACCATAAAAATCAGGATACAAAAAACCAACCTGTGAAAGTTTCAGATTATTTGATTGTGTCATTAATGAGAAAAAAAGTGAAAATGCAATCAGATTATTAGTATTAACTTATTTGAACGTGAAATTTCTGTCTTCGGATGACAGAAATTCATTTTGGAAAATATTTTGCAAAATTTAGTCAAACAATAGCACCTGAGACAGAAATGTTTGAGACCATCATCAACTTTACACCAAGAGTCGTGTAAAACTGTGATTATTTGGGCTTTTTAAATAAAAACCCATAGGTGTATAGAGGATTTAAAGAGACAATATTGTGACAATCAACAGGGCATGGAATTGGAGTGCTAGTTTTAGATTAACTTAGTGACTGAAAATAATACCCCACATGATAAGGTCATATTACCGTTGCTGCTGTAAATATGAGCCAGTAATTTTCAGTCACTGCCTTCATCTTAAACTAGGACACCGATTTCGTTGCCCTGTTGAAAGTCTGCTCCGATAGTGACAGTATTGTCCCTAGAGAAAAATGTTTTGTCAACTGTGATTTTCAGCGAGGAATAATCTCAAACAATTATTGCACTACAGTAACTGTTACATCCCATTTGTTGCCACAGGTTGTGACGTACACTGACAGCACAGAGTCCATCCATATAGTATGGGAGGATTACGTGGATGAGGAAAGTGGCATCAAGTCATTCAACATCCGTCTCCTTGAGGCTGCATCATGTGACCGGGGTAACGACGACACCCTGACACCGGTACCCAATCAAGAGTGGCTGGTTCTCGGCCCCAATATCAGCGAGTTCACATTTGTGGACTTGAGCTTAGAAGTAAGTTTGTTTTCAGCTTCCATTTCTTCATGTCAGTGCATTACATTAGTCAATTTCAATCAACCCGTCTGCCAAGTCCTGATATGGGTTCAATTTCATAGAGCTGGTAAGCAGAGAAAAAATGTGCGTACTATAAAAACTTGCTAAGCAGATTTTGTTTGGTTACCAGCCAAACTTTCATACCAGATGTGTGTGTACATTGGCCGGTAGTCTGTTTTATATTGCTTAGCAATATGGGAGCATGCTGAGGGCCATTAAGAGCCTTTATGCATAAATTGAAAATTAGCTGCCGGTCAGAAGACATGCCCTCCCTTAAAGAGCCATTTAGGGTCTACTAATTTGAATCTGTTTTCCCATTGTTGTCCAGTGTGCCCTTTTGTCACAGTTTCAATCCTTTGTTCTCTTAATCTGTTATGCAGCTGCTATTCCAAAACTGATTATTTCCTCAAATTGTGTTGACATAAATTTTCACTTGATTCTGTCTTTCTCTCCTCTTTATTCAGGCCAACCACCCCTACTTCGTCCAGCTGTTGGCTGTAAACCACGCAGGGGATAGCACTAAAACCAAAGTGGGACCCATCTTTGTTGATACCTCAGAGCCAACGGCAGGATTGGTGGTTGACGGTCCGGATTTTATGATAGACCTAACAGACAGCAATAGTAGACACCAAGTCACAGGTACATATAGGTGCAGGTGGATGGCTTGAATGTCAGGACTATACTGGATAACAAACCAACTTAGGGACAAGGGCCAAAGTCATGGTACAGCCAAGCCTTTGAGAAGCCCGGCCAGGCCCAGGCTTTGTATCCTGCCTATTGGCTTATATAATGAGCTCTGCTTGCCTGGGCTAGGCCCTCCAGAAGCCCAGGTTATGTTGATTGGCAGGTACTGTATTGTTACAGGATTAGGACTCACAAAAGACAATTAGGAGGCAAGGTAGCCAGGGCCTGGCCAGGCTTCTCAAAGGCTTGGCTGTATTGGCCCTCCTCCCTAACTCAAGACCGGATTTTTTTTTTTTTACAAAATAACCCATTTGAGCATCTTTTTGAAATATGAAAGGCAGGTTGATTTATTTGAGCACACTGATTGAAATGTTGAGATATAATCAACTGGTACATTTTGGAATATTGTACATTTTAGAATGAGGAAATAAATATTGAGTAAACCAAACTACAGGCCAGTGATTTCTCAGGATTTTTCCTGATTTTAGGATTCTTTTACAAATTTTCCTTTGCCTAAAAATGTTCTTGAAAAAAAGAGAAGTAGCCACCAAGGAAAATAAAGAAGTAGCCTGTAGGCCTGTTGTGTTCAAACCTCTAGTTTCTTGTTTGTGGGGATGTGGAGAGTCTGTAAATCCTCCAAAATTAAACATCCAGGAGGTTCAGGGGGCTTTGTCCTCTAGACCAAAGGGAGACCCAGGCCAGCTACCCACAGGAGGTTCAGGGAGGCTTTGTCCTCTAGACCAAAGGGACACCCAGGCCAGCTACCCACAGGAGGTTCAGGGAGGCTTTGTCCTCTAGACCAAAGGGACACCCAGGCCAGCTACCCACAGGAGGTTCAGGGGGCTTTGTCCTCTAGACCAAAGGGAGACCCAGGCCCGCTACCCACAGGAGGTTCAGGGGGCTTTGTCCTCTAGACCAAAGGGAGACCCAGGCCTGCTACCCATTTTTTTGGATTTTTTACTTTTGTCAAATCACACCCCTGAAATTAGGTAGGACAGCATAACATATTGTCCCAATTTTACTTTCAATCCAGGCACAATCCTACACCAGCCCGATCCAGTAGGTCCACCCTGTCCGCTAAGGGACATCTCCTTCACTGATTCACAGTGGTTGGCGATTGATTTCAAAGGATTATGGAACATGGAGTCAGACAACTGGGACTTGGAATACCACAATCAACAGGTATATCACTAGAATCAGGGAAGGATACCATCCCATAAAGCATGATTTGATTAAATTGTTTATTAAAAGGGCAATATCGTCATGGTTAGAGCAGGCTTTCAACAGGGCATGGAATCAGTGCCCCAGTTTAAGATGAACACACAGTGACTGAAAATTACTGGCTCATTTATGCAGCAGCAACGGTAATACGATCTATCATGTGAGGTATTATTTTCAGTCACTGAGTTAATCTAAAATGAGCAATCCAATTCCATGCCCTTTTGATCATGATGATACTGTCCCTTTAATCCAGAATATCCTTAGCTTTCATAAAGCAAGGGTCAATTTCATAGCACTGCGCATGCTTACTGATAAGTAAATTTTCTGCTTACTATCCGCTCAGTGCACATCGTAGCCCTCTAGCGGTGAATTTGTACCCAGTGTCTTGGTGATAGCCACTTTGGCGTCGTGTGAGCGTTGTGCGTACACTTTATATGCGTATTTTATTGTAGTTAGCGTGCGTGTACTTCTACCAGCCAGCGATCGCTGGAGATATTCCTCGTGTACGCACATCTACTGTAAAATACGCAAAACGCGACACGCTATCGCAGCCCTTTCGCCCACAGTGGTCTAACAACATGTGCCCTCAACAGCTCATGCACAGTGCGAATAGCAGAAGAAATCTGCTAGACATAAGCGTATTTCACATGTTAGCAAGATAATTGGGGAAGTCACATGCACGTTCACCATCTGTCGGCCTATTGTTATGTCACTCATTTGCTAGATCGATTGGAATTCTGCAGCGATGTTTTTTCACATATGGGTATGAACATTTCCTGATTTGTGCAGCCTCTCTTAGCCACCATACTTTGTGTATGGGAAATTTGGTCTGATTCCAATAACCGCATATACATGTATCATGTATTTCACTGGTTGGCAAAAAGAAAAGTGCATCACCGCATCATTTTTGAAGCCAACCTATGACCAGAAACCGGAGACTTTTTTTTGGGGGGGGGGCGTTAATTTTAAATCAGGAACTTTTCTAGAGTTTTATCAGTCCTTTAAAACTGACTGTTAGTTTTTCCTTCATCGGTGACATGATAAAGGTGTATCCATCCAATGATCGTGTTAGAGTGAAGATGGAACGAGACACTAGAGGGCCTCGTATGCTCTCTGGAGCGTATTTCATTAACGCACAGATCGTCAGGAGCTCTGAATATGAGGTGAGTTGACATAACATTAATATCAAAGCCTTTACATTTAAACAACAACCAAACTGACTGATAACTTTTCTGTTTTCAGCTTAAGTCACTGTACACTATCTGGTAATCTTAACATAATTATAAACCCTCCTACTACTACAAGGGTTAAAAATCAGTCAAAATGTTGATATACTTGCCAAGGTATATCTCGTGCACTTAAAAGTCAAATACTGTCAAACCTTACGTGTAGTAATTACATTCACAGGTCAAAATGAGTCGACCGTTTTTGACTGGTAAAAGCATTGTCTGGTATTGTTGAGGGTGGTCAAAATGACAGTAAAAACCACTCAAAAATGGCCCTCTGTGCACATTTGGGTCAACAGTCAAAACAGGCAGTTGGACTGGTTTTGACCTCTATAGCAACTTCCCACTAAAGTTCAGCTATAGTATGAGGGTTAATTGATCACAGTTTTTCATAACTTTATACTTGGTGTGAAGTTTGAACGTTCCTTTATGTATTTTTGTCTTAAATGTTATCATTTTCATCAAAGAAGTGTAATAAGGCTGTGCGTTTTCGGGAACCGGATATCCAAAATTGGAAATCTTTGGATACCCGGGTACCCAGAAACAATTTTGTTAAAACCCATAACTACTCCTGAATGTATAAAATAACCAATATGAACACAAGTTTCTCTTGTTTTATTAGAGTCATAATAAATGTGGACTTACTGTAATAATTTCCTACCTTTTATATTAAAAATGACTCGTAGCATCCCCATTCTCCACACACATTTTGTTTACAAAAAATCAGAGACTTCCTTTTTGTGTGGCTTAGGCTAAATGTTCTATTGAAATTTTCAAAAAACGGGTAATTGGAACCGAAAAATGGAACCGGGTAATGGCAGTTTTGACCGGTATCCAGGTACCCGGCACAGCCTTAAGTGTAATCATTTTCAAAATTAATTTCTCATTAACGAAATAATGAAAAAAACCTTTCACCTTTTGGTCTGTATATATATGGGTCATTCTACCAGATTGGGGCATGCTTTGTGTTAGGTGTTCCTTGTTATGTAGGTAGATGCAACATTTATTATTATTTATTATGACTCCTAATTAACATTATTGTTACTTCCTATTCAAGGCACAGAGATTTATTTAATTTTAATTTGAAGAACAACTGAGAATGTGCACTCATAATAAGGATAATGAATGGTACATCTACCTACGTAACAAGGACACCAATGTCACAAAGCTTGCCCCAACCTGGTGGAATGACCCAAGAATGTGCACTCATAATAAGGATAATGAATGGTACATCTGCCTACATAACAAGGACACCATGTCACAAAACTTGCCCCAACCTGGTGGAATGACCCAAGAATGTGCACTCATAATAAGGATAATGAATGGTACATCTACCTACATAACAAGGACACCAATGTCACAAAGCTTGCCCCAACCTGGTGGAATGACCCAAGAATGTGCACTCATAATAAGGATAATGAATGGTACATCTACCTACGTAACAAGGACACAATGTCACAAAGCTTGCCCCAACCTGGTGGAATGACCCAAGAATGTGCACTCATAATAAGGATAATGAATGGTACATCTACCTACGTAACAAGGACACCATGTCACAAAGCTTGCCCCAACCTGGTGGAATGACCCAAGAATGTGCACTCATAATAAGGATAATGAATGGTACATCTACCTACGTAACAAGGACACCATGTCACAAAGCTTTCCCCAACCTGGTGGAATGACCCAAGAATGTGCACTCATAATAAGGATAATGAATGGTACATCTATCTACGTAACAAGGACACCATGTCACAAAGTTTGCCCCAACCTCGTGGAATGACCCATATATCTTGATTTAAGATTTGAGGCTTTGCATGGTAGGAATATCACTTAGCGACAGTAGAGAAAAACAAGTTGCTGACATTGGTTCTCCCTTGAACCGTTCTCACTTAATGAAGGTTGCGATAAGGTTCTTTTCAGAACCTGTACCTCAGCTTCACGATAGTTGAGATAAACACATGGTGTTACCGCAAACCAAAACGATATATCTTGATTCTTATACAGAATTGATGTATTTACAGCTTCACGATAGTTGAGATAGACACATGGTGTTACTGCAAACCAAAACGATATATCTTGATTCTATACAGAATTGATGTATTTACAGCTTCACGATAGTTGAGATAAACACATGGTGTTACTGCAAACCAAAACGATATATATTGACTCTTATACAGAATTGATGTATTTACAGCTTCACGATAGTTGAGATAAACACATGGTGTTACTGCAAACCAAAACGATATATCTTGATTCTTATACAGAATTGATGTATTTACAGCTTCATTTATAGTTGAGATAAACACATGGTGTTACTGCAAACCAAAACGATATATCTTGATTCTTATACAGAATTGATGTATTTACAGCTTCACGATAGTTGAGATAAACACATGGTGTTACTGCAAACCAAAACGATATATCTTGATTCTTATACAGAATTGATGTATTTACAGCTTCACGATAGTTGAGATAAACACATGGTGTTACTGCAAACCCACGACTCTCTTCATTTCTCTTATACAGAATTGATGTATTTACAGCTTCACGATAGTTGAGATAAACACATGGTGTTACTGCAAACCAAAAGCGATATATCTTGATTCTTATACAGAATTGATGTATTTACAGCTTCACGATAGTTGAGATAAACACATGGTGTTACTGCAAACCAAAACGATATATCTTGATTCTTATACAGAATTGATGTATTTACAGCTTCACGATAGTTGAGATAAACACATGGTGTTACTGCAAACCAAAACGATATATCTTGATTCTTATACAGAATTGATGTATTTACAGCTTCACGATAGTTGAGATAAACACATGGTGTTACTGCAAAACCAAACGATA